>CM063502.1:76569008-76644008 GCA_032207245.1 Pardosa pseudoannulata | reverse complement strand
AATTAGTAGTTGACCTTTAATTTGTTCACTACATTTTAAGGGGCGGATTACAATGACCCCACAAATGTGGTGAAATGAGCGTTAAATATAGTTTCATAAGGTTCTCACTGATGTCATTAAATTTGATGGGTGCAGGTAGAGCGAAGACTATTACTCACTTTGATAAACAATAGAATCTTTGTGTCATCATAATAAAAAAACCTACCAACAGAAACATAGAGGAGGGAAAGCTATGAATTACATTATTAAAGTCTTTATAAAAAAGCTGTAAATTTACTGGAAACATACCTACTTCACCACATGGTACCAAGGGAAAAATGGTATTCATTTCAGACGTTTACGAAAAATTAAAATTCCCCAATAAAATAAACATTGTAAATATTTTAACGCAGAAATATTAGTATTTGATGTAAGGAAAAATACTGTACAAGTTTTAAAGGCATATTGAAGAAGGATATAGAAGCAGTTTCTGAAAGTGTGTTTCACGGAACCCTGGAGTTTCACAACGACTATCGAGAAATTTTCAAACGCCCACGAGATTTTTTAGATGATCCGTAAATGCATTATTGAATTTTTTCCTAATCTTTTACATAGAATTAATAATAATAAACAATACTCCAGAAAAGCAACCATATGGATCAGAAAAGCAATGTGATAGTATGCCATTTAAACTGCACGCGACAGCACAGCTCAAGAAGGGGTGAAATAATCATTTCATTAAAAAATTCTTACTTCCCCGTCACCTTTTGTAAGTATTATTTACAGTTTTAAACTACTTTATATTGTTTAGGTTTTTTTTTTGTTTATGCCTAATCAGAGATAAATAAAACGTCCTTAGTTTATCCTTAAGGCTGCTTAGCTTGTGTAGTGGTTAAAATCCCACCAATAGACTTGGTTTCGATTCCCGATTAAGCCTTCGTTGTATTTGTATATTGTCCCTCATAAGGATCAATGTTGCCCTACCTATATGGTGCTCCCATAATGGACAACAGGTCAGTGGATTGAGTGGCAAAATGCTAATAAAGCAAAAGCCCTGCCTGCATTTGTTAAAAAAAATTCTTTTTAAGTAATATTCATTCAAGGCTGATATAAAATTGGTGAGAAAGGGGCTCTGTAGGATAAAAATTTGAGAACCACTGGTTTAGAATAAGTTATAATTTTTTCTGTAAAAAATGTGTATTATTTTCCCCCTCTCTCTCTCTGTCTTTGTCAATAATCATACCGTTCCGATATCTTAGGGCCATATCCTATAGAAAGCAGATAGAATGTCCTTGTTCACTGAGGTCAATGTGATCAATATAAAGATTTTCTTAAGTCAATTTTTAGCTTAGTAAAAAATACTATTATCGTGAATGAATCATATTAGCTACAGAAAAAAAATTCATCTACGAAAAATTAAACCGTGTGGTTCATCAACGGCACTTGGGTTCTTAATCATTCCGAAAGTATTTTGAGAGAACTGTTCGGAATCAGTTCACAGTCAAAATGAAGGACAAATGCTGACCGTTGAAATTCTTTTAGTAGGGAGCGCCAGAAGGAATGAGGGACGTTTTAATTTCCTCCTACCAGCTCTTTTTCCTTTGGCGGTTAGCGGAGAGCGAAAGAGCCTTGTACGCGTTCCCAAAATATTAAGGTAGGTCTGTACCTACCGTATTAGATTCCTATTTCCCTATGTTAAACTGTAGTGGAAATAAAACTCCCTCTAGCCAACTCACATTTAATTTTCTGTTATTATATACGTGATACAACAGAAAATTCTCTAGACTGCTAATTTTTTTAACGTATGTCTGTAACTTTTTTTCGATTGAAAAAATGTATACCAAAATTTCTCAAATAATTTAAATATATATATATATGTGTGTGTGTGTGTGTGTGTGTGTGTATGTGTGTGTGTGTGTTAGGTAAAAAAAATGGGGATTAAGAATTAAGCGAATTGTAATTAAAAATAATTGGAACTCATTAACGATAACGTAATAGAAAAAATACATACCCGTGAGCGGAACTATACACAGCTGACGCGGAAGTAGACAAGAAGATTTGCTTAGGTAGCAACGTCAAAAACTCACTTCTAGGCGGGAAATTGGGCTGGTAATATCCTCCATGCTGCTCGTCATAAAATGAGAACAAAGGATATCTAAATGGCATAGCCATGAACAAAAGGATTACAATAAAGAAGTTTTTTTTATGAAATCAAATGTGTCTTCCATGCCTTAACCACTCGTCAGTGTCATATATATTTCTTGATGTTTTTTAAAAGGAAAAAATGGCATCATAGATCACATCCTATTCTGTCACGCGGTATAATTTTTTTAAAGAATTTTTTTAAATGGGAATTTTATTTTTCCTATAGGAAAATCGAGAATTGGGAATTACGAATTTTATTTTCCCCGAGCTAGAGGAAACCAATATATAGCAGGTACAAACCCACCTTGTGGTTTTGTCTAATTTATCTCGGCAGCTGTTACGACCGGGGTGAGGGAAAGAATTTCCAGAGAGGGGAGGTCAGTGCATACTTAGTCGACCCCTTTGGTTCGCGATTCTTCGTGAAGTATACATGAAGAAAAGTCAGCCCTCATTAGTGGCTTTTCCACTGAAAGGAACACCAGCTGATAATTCCAACCCGACGAAATAATTTCGATTGTTGATAATTTTGACTAATAAAAGTAGCAAACACCTGTAAGTTTACCTGATCATTTTATTCTTGATTAGTGTTTATTGGAAGTACAGTTATTTCTAGAGCAGAGTAATTACTGGGTTTCTAGGATTCCATATACTTTTTAGAAGAATAGCTAACTCGAAAGAGTCACTGCCGTATTTTTCTGTTGCTTGATCTAAAAAAATAATTAATTCGTTTACTTTGCGAAATTATATTAGTAAATGGATGCTGAAATATTAAAACAATTTTATAATATCTTTTAAAAAGCACTATTCAAATATCACACCATAAGATAGCAAGAAAGATAAACTTTTTTCGTACCATAATTCCTTACTAATCGCTTTTCCGAGTACATTTTCCGACTACTCTACTCTCTTAGCCGATTAAAGATCGGAATAAAGTTTTTTGATAGGATTTCTTTACCAGAAAAAACAATTCAGCTTTTTTTTTTTTTTTTTTTTTTTTTTTTTTTTTTTTTTTTTTTAAGGGCGTCGCTAATGGACCTCGTAAAGTTTACAAATACGGATATTGGCAGAAAAAATTACTTCAGCGACAATAGTCTAAATTTAATGAAGTTTCTCTATACAGTCCGTATATATTTATTTTGCATTAGCTGGAATGAAATTTCTGTTCCCAAATGATCTGAGTGCTTGTTTAAATTTTATTGAAGGAATATATAAGCTATTGAGACTGAATATTTTCTTAAGTTTTCAATTAATTTTGAAGTGATTAAGTTTTAATTAATTGTTATGTTAGAGAACTTTACTTTAATTAATTCATAAGTGCATTATACAAACACACACACACATATATACATATTAATTCATAGAAGTTTATATTTATATATATATATATATATTTATATATATATATATATATACATACACATATAAATACTTTCAAATATTTCTACCCGGATATTGCTTAAATAACTAGATGGTTAGTGTTCAGAGCCATTGGGTTTAACCCTATTTTTGGTATAAATGTTTAAAACGATTTAAGGGCTTATTTTAAGCTTTGATATAAACAGTTTATTCTAAGCTTTGATATAAGCGCATAAAGTTTTGATATTAACGGTCTACCAGAAAATAATCGATCCTAGCATACACATCCAGCTATACAAGCTTTCAAAGTAGGAAGCACAAGATGAATCTAGTTTTGGAAGAAGAGACCAATGATTAATTAAAGTTTAATAAAGAACTTGATTTCAAACATAATAAATATTTGAAATGTATCATTTACCCATCAATGTTTTTGAACCGATTGGTAGTATTGTACAACATGGATACTAAGCCTTTAATGCAGATATAATATCAATCATTATTTCCTTTTCGAAAATTACCACGAGATCAGAAGTCAAAATACCATTACGATTAACTACAAAGACACTGTGATTAAAATCAGTATTAATAATACAATCTATGTTAAAAATTATAAATCTATTATCATTATAAATTATAATCTATGATCAAAAATTATCCAGTCAAAAAGTATTTTTTTAACTAAATGTTCTTTACGTACTTCTCTTATACGATTTTTACGTTTCTTCTTAATTTTGTATCACACAGTACCAGCTCGTTGTACCACGGCGATGATGCGGGAAGTCAGAAATCACTTTATTTTGCTAGGAGAACATAAAGTTGACGAAAACTTCCCTTAGCATAGGAAATTCGAAAAGAAGAATTAGTTTGGTCTGGTTTAGAAATCGCCACATTTTGCAACAGAAGGGATATTAAGACCGGCAATCTTTTACTTAACCCGTTGACGTAATTGAAAGGACTAACGTTTGGGAGACGTTAGTCCTTTCATATGCCAAAGTAGACTTTGACTTATTCGATATGTCAATAGCTGTCTCCAGGAGATATCGTATAGTATTATACTAAATTATTTAACTCGTGCTTCTATTTTGTTTTTATTAGACTGTTCAAGACTCGTGTATCCTTAAAAATAATGTATGAAGCGGATAAACTAAGAAGTGTAAAAAAAATGTCATTTCCTCTACCTATTTGAAAATGACTTGAAATGTTTTATACTTTACACAAATACTAATTTTATACAATTATTTAATTATTGCCGATTAACATAATATATAATGTTACATACAATGCAAATTTCAAAATAAAACGTTCATTTTCTCATCTTGCATAGAATTGTATGTTTGGCCCAAACTAAATAGTATTTTTCGGACACATCATATTCCTTTTTTTTGTATGTCAAGGAGTTAACTAGTAGTGGATTCACTAGAGCAATTTATCTATTCAAAATTATTGTACTTGTGAGTGGTCGACCAATTAACATTGAGAGCTATATCAATATCTAAGCATTTATCTAGAAATCATCTCACTCTTAACCCTTCAAAATCCGTATTAAAAGGATATCCACTTAATCATTTACTTTTGCATTGATGTTTTCGAATAAATTTTTCATAAAAATATTTATGAAACAGTAATTTTTCTTTAAATTTTGTGAGGTTTTTTTTTATAACACATAGAATTATCCATTATCTTAACTTACTTTATCGTACTTTTCTTGCACAAATAAGATATACAAAAAAGTTTCAGTGCAATCAATTTAAGAAATTATGCAGTTTTTTAGTAAGGAAAATGTACTATTCAAATGATATAGACTACTATTTACAAATTATGATTATTTTGTTTGTTAACACTAGCAATAACATTTTTGGAAAAAGTAAAATATTTTAATAATAAAATTTTAAATATGTTATACTTAGATCTACATTATAATCTTCAATATAATACACATTTATCCAAAAAATATCGTATGGCTGTGACAAAAACTGGAATTTCAATGGTATTTTTTATCATAAAAGTGTGGTCCGTATCTCATACGGTATGAAAATATTTGCTCAAATCAGCTGTCCATATAAAATGGGAGTGATGATCAGGGAGATTAATGTTTTTCAAACAACATTTATATTAAATTTCAAAATAATATAATGAAAAATATTATATAATGGGAGAATGATGTGTATTGTATAACGGAGAATTCAAATGACGCCTAAAATTCATTTCAGAAATGCTGCATATCATGATAGTATCTTACAAGTTAATATTTAAATCTGAAAATTTCAGGTCATGAATGAAAGTCGAGAGAAAGTTCCAAGAAAATGAAAAATGTCATTTTATCTTTATCTCCGCAAATTTTTCTCCGCGATCTTTATTTGGAGCCCTTGACTACCCGCTTTTCATTTCCTAGAGAACTTTAGAGCAATGACATAATAATAAATGAACACCCTTGCGCTTGAAAAATCATTATCGGTAAGTGTTTCTTTAAGTGATTTTTACTTAAGTGTTGGTTTATAAATAGTTGGATCTGAAGAGAGCCATGTGATTGTTAATGTGACTCACACTTGGGCATCTCATATTCATCATAATACTATCAAGAGCTGTTATTTCCTTAAACGGGTTTTGTTTAAAGTGGAAAAAACCGGAATCCTACAAAAACGTCAGTTTTCTCACTTCGAAGAACGAAGAATAGCTTCTTTTTCGTTTAATTAGAGCAAAATGGATTACAGTTCCGGTTTTGTAATATTTTTAACTAAGTGTCCACATTTAGATACATGCTTTAATAATCGGCTAAAACATTGAGAAAGTTCTTCGTGAAATTGGATTTTTTATGTAACTTAAATTGTAGTAAATAAATTTTTAAAGTTTACTAGTTCTTAAATTAAGGGTTTAAATTTCTATATGAATTGTTTGACCTCTGGTGTATCAGTAGCTATAAATAGAAAGACATTTCAAATTTTCTTGGTTACAAGTATTAATGTTTACGTTTTGCGGTAAGGGACTTAACAATCCTGAATTTGGTTTGATTTGGAGAGCTATGGTCTATTCTGAGCAATATGGAGGCTAATTAGCTTATTACCTACTGCTTAAAGTCAATTCTGAAAGGCTAAAACAGTGGAGCTAATCGTATGAAGCTTCAGAGCAACCGTACCGTTTTAAAAACATGTTGAGATACCTAAAGAAAGCAAGGACAGAAATAAAAGAATTTTTTTTTTCAAATCTTAAATTTGATTATTGCATACAAGCATACCTATCTAGAAAACAAAAATGATTTCATTTAAATAAAAATGTATAGTTGCATTTTGCTTTGAGTAACCTAACTACACTAAATTTTGTTTGATTTGGAGCGCTACTGCCGATTATTTGAAACACGAGGGCTTATTAAAGTAGTACCTACTACTTAAAACTGAATCCAAAAGGCTATTACCGTGGACGTCAAACTTATGAAGCGTTTGAGTAACCGCACCGTTTTTACATCTTACTGTGACCAAAAGAAACAAAGACAGACATAAGAACATCTATTTCAAATGTTAAATATGATTATTGACTATAAATATACAGTTCTAGTGAATCCTAATTAAATGTTAATAATTTAATAAAACTGTAACAAATAATTGAGGTATTTTGGGTAATAAATTAAAAATTTGAGAAGTTTTCCATCAGGCTTATTAATTTTAAGAAGAAAGAAAACACTCATTTTGGTCATCAAAATGTGTAAAGTAGAAAGAGTGGGCAGTGGGTACTATTCAAATACAACTGTCTGTTTATCAGTCAATCTGATTCTGTAATTGCCTTTTGTAAATTTCAAACAGGAAAACGAAACCTCTAGCAAGTATATAGAACTAAATATTGCCTTTTAGAATCCACATGAACCAAAATTTGGAAGATGTAAATTTTACGAAAAATTGGCCAATTATGAAAGTGAGGGCCACAATCAGGCATAATATTTCCAATATGGCCTTCGAGCCCTTACATGTTAAAAAACCCGGGTATATAATATGTTACTTGATAATGTTCTTTAAGTATATTTTCGATTTCAATCTAATTTAAGGAACATCAAGGGTCTTTTGTAATATAAAGAACTGTAAATAACTTCCAGTCATTTAGTTTCCTTTATATTGATATCCATTTTACTGTTACATGTCTAATCATTGAGCTAAGAAATTTTTCATTTCAAATCTCTTTTTTGGTAAAATTTTTCTTTTATTATATAGCAATAAAACGCCAAAGATTTTTAAACTCTAAATGTAAAATAAATCTGAATTGCAGTGTTGGTGTTAAAGATTTTTTTTCATTTTGCATAATTTTGGATGATTCACCGTATCTATTTCACTAACATAAGGTGTCTAGGTTACCCAATCTATTTTTGCACTTAATTTATGAATTCCCCCCCCCCAAAAAAAAAATTTGATAATTCTCAAAGAAAGACAGAAGGATTATTATTAGAAGGGAAAGTAATACATTTATGTCACTCATTTAATATATTGAAGTAACTAAGAAAGTTTTAATTTTGAAATTAATAACACTATACTAAAATATCAATATACTTTAATGACAAGATGAATGCTCCGATATTTTATCTTAAATTATAAAAGAAAATTAAAAACCATAAAATTTTATTCAATGTGTTCACAAAAATAGATTTTATCTAAATTTTAAGACTGCTACGTGTTTATATAGTCCATATAATTTGTATATACCTGACAACAAAGAAGTGAGTGTATTTTAAGCTCTGAAGCACTACTCAACAGCTAGATTTTTTCTACAGTTCCTGCATCGTGATTACATATTTAAATTTAAATAATGATTCTATATTATAATAATATTACAACAAAATGCAATAGTTCCAAAAGTACAACATGACTTTGTCTTCATCTTGAAATCCCTCTGCCGAAAAGAAAAAGAATCCTATCATTTAAATGTACAGATCGATCACTGGTTCAGAAACACCGCTTAAAAACTTTCCTGTCTAGTTACACGTTTTAATCTTTTTAATCTCCTGAAAAAAGGCGGTCCTTGCTTTCATTCAACAAGTGACGCAGCATTCATACGCTCAGTGACAGGCGATAATATTAAATCAGCGTGAAAATTCATGAAAAATTCATGATATTGAACAACCTCGTAACGATAAATAAGGCTTGGTACTTCTTTTTTTTATCGCGTATCAGTGACTGTCAGTCAAAATGATTGATCGCTCGCTCTTGGAGCAAATGTAAGTTACCTGTAAATTCTGGGACATGGAAACAAAACATTTGGCACCCTTTCGATAACTCCGAATCCTTTCGAACTTTGTTGAATCTGTTGGAGTTATAAATCGTAAAAATAATGTTATAAACTTAATATATTTTTACGTTTTTTTCTGTGTTTGAACAAAAGTATTAACAATTAGTGTTTTCTAACGTAGGAATGAAACAGTTTAAGCAACGAGCTCGTGCTGTTATTATAACATGGTTATATTAATAACAAATTTATAAATTAAGAGATTTAATTCAAAGTTTGTTTTGTGGGTAAATGTAAGTTACCTCTAAATTCTGTAACATTGAAGCAAAATGTTTGGTATCCTTTCGATAACTCTATCCTTTCGAACTTTTGTTGTTTAATCTCTTGGAATCGTAAAATAATGTTCTAGATTTAATATATTTTTACGTTCCTTTCTGTGTTTGAACGAAATTATTAACAATTTGTGTTTTCTAACGTAGGAATGAAACAGTTTAAGCAACGAACTCATGCTGTTATTATATCAGGGTTATATTAATAGCAACTTTTTAAATGAAGAGATTTTTTCATCGTTTGTTTTGTGTATATATGTAAGTTACCTCTAAATTCTGTAACACTGAAGCAAAATGATTGGTATCCTTTCGAACTTTCGTTGTTTAATCTCTTGGAGTTATAAATCGTAAAATAATATTCTAGATTTAATATATTTTTACTTTCCTTTTTGTGTTTGAACGAAAGTATTGACAATTAGTGTTTTCTAGCAGAGGACTGAAACAGTTTAAGCAAAGAGCTCATGCTGTTATTATATCAGGGTTGTATTAATAACAATTTTTTAAGTTAAGAGATTTAATTCATCTTTTTTTTTTTTTTTTTTTGAGTAAATGTAAGTTACCTTTAAATTCTGTAATACTGAAACAAAATACTTAGGAGCCTTTCGAACTTTCTTTGTTTAATCTGTTGAAGTTATAAATCATAAAACCGATTTCTGGACGGAAAAAATATTCTTGCATTCATTTCTTAGTGTACTCGAATATATTAACAACTAGTATTGTCTAAAGGAGAAAACAAATCGAGTAGTGCTATGAGTTTAAACTCTTATATCATGCTTGTAATATTAATTATTTGGTAATTGGAGAGATTTCAAATGATCATTTTTGATTCATCTGTCCTATGTGGCATAAATTTAAGTTACCTGTACATTCTGTGAGATTGAAACAAAGCATTTTAACCATTTCTGTAACTTAATCGTAAAGTCGAGTGTAGATAAGTCAACGATGAATCCAAAAAAAAAATGATAGTCTCCCAAAGGTAAGTTAATAAATCAAATAAGCTGGTTTATTTAAAACTTAACAAAAATACTTTAATGAACTTTATTGTAAAGAGGAGAAGATGCAAGACACATCTTACCCCTATTGCAATGGCAGTAAATTCTCCTCAACAATCGGGTACAAACACAGGGGCTGGTCCCGTCTCCACATTGGGTTCGAGTAACGCCCTCTACAGATTCTTAAGAGGGGATTTCAAGTATAATTAGGGAAACATATTTTAACATTTCTTACTGTTTTTGAACGAAGATATTAACAAGCATTTTCTAACCCAAAAAATAAAGTTACTACTATGGGATCAAGTTAATATTATATTACATCTGTAGTAATAGTTATCTGAAACTAAAGATATTATAGAGAATCAATTATATTTTCCAATGATTGATTTGAGTAATAAGGGAAATAAAACATTTATAAATCCATTTTTTGGCTTATTTAGTAGTTAGTTTAGTTTCTATAAAAATGAAAAGAAATAAATCCATTATACATTACAGTTTGTATATATTATTAACAAGTGCTGTTTTTTTGTCTGTTTATCACTAAATTACTAAATTTCAGAAATTCTAAAGATAATCTTGTGAGAAAAAAAATCAGCACAAAATATCTCATACCTTCTTGAACATAATAAATTTCTGGGATATTTCAGCATCAAGTTACTTTGTGGATGATATTAACACTGTAAAAAGTAAAGCTGAAAAATTTGATATGACAAGTGCAATAGTTCAAACTTGCGTCATTGCCTTCATTAGAACTCAAATATTAAATTTTTGGAAGATATTATTTTCATGGGAATTATCTTGTGCAACGACTGACTAACTGTTTCATTTATATTTCGATGTGATTCCTACATAATGTCAATATAAGTTACATTTTAATTACTTACAAAAAACAGTTCGTTGAAAAACTACCCAAATGGAATGCTACCGCTTTTAGCAACTACGCATAATCTGCACATTTTATTCATTTCTATAATTCCTATTTATATTTTACCTCGATAATAACTCAGGATGAAGTTCCTGTATCAAAGTTACTTTAATAACCCAAGCGTTGTAATCAAACTTTGCAAAAAATGCATTTTCTGAAGATGAAAAGTGCAGTAGTTTTTGTGCTGTATGTAAACAGACTTTCTTAGTGTCCCAAGCGAAGAGAGGTCAGTGAGTACACTGTATTCGACACTTAAATCAGTACTATAAATACACAAGGTCAAATCCTTACATACCGGAACTTCATTTGGCTTAAGAATATTGAAGATCATTCGCTTATTTATGTAATAAAATTAAAAAAATCTTAAAGGGATTGCTCAATTTGTCCTTCAGAAACTGATTCAAACAAAGATCTATTTCATTGCGGGTGAATGGATAGAATAGAAGAGAAGTTTGAAACTCATTTCAT
Organism: Pardosa pseudoannulata; assembly: GCA_032207245.1. Taxonomy (NCBI): domain Eukaryota; kingdom Metazoa; phylum Arthropoda; class Arachnida; order Araneae; family Lycosidae; genus Pardosa; species Pardosa pseudoannulata. Next base: position 76,632,612 of record CM063502.1, on the reverse strand, counting down.
TCTTCTTTTGGACCGCCTGAGTAGATTTACAAGGACATGTGTTGCTCATCTGTGAACGTGTTTGCTTAGGATACAATGTCAATTTAAAAAAGACTCTGGAATGTAAATCCATCTTAGTGCATCCTTCTATGATATGACTTAAGCATTAAAATTATTATTACTAGAGTCACTATTTTTATCTTTTCATAAGCCAGATGAGAGGAATAATCAGAAGTAATAATGTAATATTTCTTCAAAATGCTTTTAGTAAAATACATTAACACATACACGTTAGAGAGATAATATTTTTTATTATGATGTAATATACTTTTATACTAGAATGGTTGTTTCAAATCAGAGATATAATCTTTAAATAGAATGACGTGGACTGTTGACACCTGTTAAAATTAATTTTGCATGCTTTTATATATGCTATTCTCTGCACTTTCCGCCAAACGATGGGCGAATGGCTAGAGTGCTGGCTTTCGGAACCGGTGTTCGTGGGTTCGAATTTCACTGTGGCATGGATGTTCGTAGATGCTCGGAATCGGCTTTAAGTAGTAGGTCCCGGCTTCATTAGCTCTAGTGTTGCAAAAAGTAGACTGTAGCGCTCCAAACCAAACCAAACCAAATCTTTGCATATTCGTAACTTAAAGATTTAAAATATCTTGTTAACTAGGATTACCCCTTATCGTGCAAGCTCGAGTTAACTCTTGCCACGCTAAACTGGCCAAACTGTGCACACTCGAGATAATTCGAGAGGCGTTGTACTTTATGTTGCTCTAATTTTTCACACTCGAATGCAATCGAGAATTGAATATAACAATTTGAAAGCAAAAAATCGTTTTATTGATATTTATCATTTACACATATTTTTTTGGTAATTTTTAAAAAAAACTGTGCATTAAGGGATTAATAAGGCTAAATCAATATTTTTAAACCTACCTAAAATTATGCTACCATCCGCTTCAGTGTAAACTTTTAATTTTACGTTATGAAGATAAAGAAAGAGTACCCTACTGTCTACATTATTGTTCTGTTACAAACTATTCCAGTAATGCAAAATGTGGGGGAAGGTTATGTCCTCTCACTTTTCCCTTTTCTTTAAAAAACACCTGTCGGTTAACAATCTAATTTTTTTAGATGGTAACCGACAGGTGTTATGTCTAATAAGGTATGTCTATTAATCGACAACAATAGAATATTTTATCCATAAGAATTTATGATATATGCTTACTTAATAGGCTTATATTACTTTTTTCAAGGGTTGGAAACCACTCTAACTTTTTTTAGGTATTTAAAAATAGCTTTCTTTTATAAGTAGTAACATTTATTTTTATTGTTAATATAGAGTTAAAGTAAGGTATACGTGAGGTACTTTTTTTTAAATTTCAACATAGAAGTTTACATAAGTTTCCTGTCTTTATTAGAGAATATTTAACTCCAGTTATTGACTCCCTTTTATAGCCAATGTCTTGAGAGAAAAGCCATTAACATACCTGAATATGTTCAATAACAAATCCATAGACAACTTAACGCTGACCAAACTCTAACTTACTAATAAAATATTCCTCTTGCTTTTTAAAAAGAATATAAGAGCAATATGAAGCAGATCATCACAGCTGATAATATTGTGAACTAGCATATAGCCTGTCATATGACGGACGAGATCAGTAAAATTTTTAATTTTCCAGAATTGTAAAGTACCCTATGAGACAGATAAAAAAAATGGTTTGGGTTTTGGCTGAGAATTATCTGGTACACGCTAAATAATTTGTTTATCTTTACTAATCGCATGTTAGTTGAGAAATTAAATTTATCTTCTCATATTACGTGATAGGATGGACAGCAAGGGTTTTAATATTGACAGCGATTATTTGGCTATATATATGATTGATATCTTAAATTTAGCGAATCGATTGCAAGCCGTGTAGTTATGTATAAAAAACAAACACACAGACGATTAAACTTCTTAATTTCCAAAGACATACAACTTAGACGCTATCTATTTATTAGTCCGTGAAATTGACTCCTAGACTTTTATGAAAAGAATTTTTGTTAACACCGGTGATAAAATTTTCATTGCAACAAAAAATAATCGATGATTAAATTTAAAATTATCACATATGTTCTTAATCTATTCTTTAAGCCAAATATAAAAAAATTATTTACGTAATATCTAAGTTCAGTGATAAAAGTATTAAAATAATGCAGACGATATTTAAATAATTTAAAATAAGAAATGATTAAATAAGATGGTTAAAGAAATGACGTCATAATGCTAGAAAAAATGTTATTTTTACCTATTTATGTGATAAATTGATAAATTTAATCGCCTGCTCTTAACCGGGGAAAATGGGGCTTGAAATAATGGCATTAAACGCTCGAAAAGGCGGGAAGGGGTGAATTTCGAACGGTTTCGGACTCGTTTTGAATTTTGCTAACCCTAACTCGTCAAGAATCCAACATGGATGCCTCTATCCATTCCAAGTCCAACCGCTTCATAAATTCGAGGACAGACGGATAGATAACTTAGGCTGTTATTATATAGGGGATAATGGTCGTTTAATCATTTATCAACACCTTTTTAACTCGGAAAAATTTCTAAATTAAAAAACTTAATTAAAAATGTGCTGTTAATAGTCAACCGTATTTCTCAGTATCAAACAACTACTCTCAGTATAGAAATATAGTAATCTACAAATTATCACGACTGTCTTGGTTTGAAATTCAAGTTAATAACGAGACTTAATCGATTCTAATTAAAAAATATTAAAATTTCATATATACTATACAATTTATAAAAGTTTAAAATAATTCGAAGTAATTTAAATAATAAACTGTAAAATATTTACATTTTACTTATTAAAATATATCCATACAAAGTAAATATATATATTAATTGTTTCCTACTATTCAAAACGGTGAACATTAAAAATGTTAGCCATATAGGCTAATAAAACTTATAAAATACTATAGCCTTGTTAAAGTATTTTAAAATATGCAAGCTCTATTTTTCTTATAAAAATGCACGTCTCATGCAGAAATTCTTATTTTCGCTGTCAATGTAATAGGACTTATGTTAAAAAAATTTTAAAAATTTTTCTTGAGCATAATTTTTGTGATGCGACAGCTTTGCTTCTAAAACCATCTTGTAACAGATTTTTTATAAAATTTTACTTGACTATCATTTTTAAATGTATTCTTAACCAATAAGTTTTACATTAGTTTTTTAATTTTAAATGCGTTAATGTTCATTATAAAATGCATTAAATTCTCTTGATGCATTTTTTATATAATACAAGACAAGCAATTTCCTCTAGCTAATAATTTTTCCATATAATATGATGGATGATCGATTATATTTTTTAATGTTTTTGTCGGGGTATAGTTTTATGTAAAATACTAGTTATGGAAAATATTGCATTTTATTTTTTTCCTTAAAAACGATTTTTTAAACTTCCATTAACCCCTTAACGTTCACGCTCAAGTTAACTCGAGCACGCTAAACTGGCCAAAGCGTGCACACTCGAGATAATTCGAGCGACGTTGTACTTTATGTTGCTATAATTTTTCATACTCGAATGCAATCGAAAATTGAAAATAACACTGTGAAAGCAAAAAACTAACAAACAAGCAATCGTTTTTTGATATTTATCATTTACATGGGATTGTAAGCTATAACACTTACTTATTCAAGTATAAAATGTATATTTATTTTCTAAATTCAACGTTCTAAATTGTGTTTTTACAAAAAAAAACTTGATTTTTTTTGGCCGGCCTTTTAAATAAACTGTGCATTAAGGGGTTAAAGTCTTTTTTTTTTAGAACTTTACTTGCTCTATCCGGAAAGTAAAGTAATAATTTACTCTATCGTCCTTTAGAGTATCAAGGGATTATCTGGAAGGTTTTCGAATATTTCTACCTTCATTCGAGAGTTTTAAACTCCAATTTCTGATTCCTTTTTATTCCCATCGTCCTTGACAGATGAGTCATTCAGATACCTCGATATGTCCAATATAAGATCCACAAATAACTTAACGCTGTCCAAACTGCAATTGACGAATAAAACACTCCTGTAACGCTTTCTACTTGACTTGAAGAGGGTATATAACTGAAGAGGCGAAAAAAATCTTTTGGAAAGCATCCAGTGGTCATCAATTAGCGTTCTTTAAATACTTCTTGTCACCCTTACCTTGGGTGACAGAGTGAGTTTTGTTATTTGATTCAGTATTTCGGAAAGATAGGGTCATAAAGCTTACGAGCTGAAACAAGCAGTTTCCTATTTTAAATGCGTTACAGTTTTCAACATAATAATTATTCATGTTAAAGTTGCTGGAAACAGAATATCGCAAGAGAAGCAGCTTTTATTAGTGCCCTGAAGCGTAAAATGCTTTCAAAGAACAAAAGAAAAAATGCTAAATTTTGTTTATTCGAGCAGTAATGAATCAGAAAGCATAATTAAACTTGATCGTCATGTCGTGGAAGCATGGTATGATACTAGAGTCCTTTTCTTATAATTCGTCTATTTTTTCAATATATTATTGACCAATTAAAGATTTTCATTGTTTATTATTAATTGTCATATTTTTATTTCACTGTTTGACAAAATAAAATTTTCTTTTCGGAATGTTAAGCGTTATTATTATGAGGTAAAGTAATGTCACTCAATTTGTTTATATCTCTTCACTTAAAGAACAAAACTAGTTCAATCCCCTTTGTAGTTTTTCTCTTTACTAGATAGGAGGAGTAAAATGAATATGTACACCTGTGAATGTTTGAAAACATTTATGCATCAAAACAGAAACAACATTATTGCAATCCTCAGAATTACTTCATAGGGTTTTTAGAAACAAAATTATATAGCTAATAGTTCTGTTAACTTTGCCTAATTAACAGTTAAAAGTTAAAATATCACAAAGGTGTTTTTATAATAATTGTTACTTTAATTTGCATCTTCGTAGAAAGCAACGTTCTCTAAAGAACTATAACAATGACATGTCCTTTCATTTCCAAAGAATTTACTTTAATTGGAAATAACCCTCACAAGTGAACATGAACAAAGAAATGGTAATTTATCCACCCTCTAATTTACTCTATTTCCTCGCCCATATTAGACACTTCAAGTGGCAGTTAACTTCATCTGAGTCGTCGAACTCTATGTCATTTGCACATTCTAAATTTGTAACACCCGTCACAATTCTCCCTACCTGATAGAATGCGTATTTTTTGGCTCGAGTATGTCTCTCTTCATTACATAAGGTATTCACTGTATAATTTTTTTATATCACTTCAAGTGAGAGACGGTATGTCGTTCCACCTGAAGATTCTAAGAACGGCAAAAATGTTTTATACCCTCTCTAGGTCTTCATAGATGAAACCTGCTGAGAGTTGTTTGAGGATGGTAACACTTTAGAATGAAATGACAAATGAGGCATTTAGAGATTTGCTCAAGATGTTTAGCTACCACATTAGATTCATTCTTTAGAGTATCATCGCTGACAACAAAAATAGAAACAAAAAGCAGAACGTAATTCACACATCGGGGTGCCAAGAATGAGATCATAGAGCATAAGAGAAATGACACAAAAGAACGTTAAATATATCATAATTTGACAATTTCAAAGGTGTGGAAGCTCAACCAACAACCATGAGCATCGTTATTCATAACCTTGGAAATTCAATACAATTGGAAATTTTCATATCATCCAAGATTTTTTTACATTATTTATTAACAAAGTAATTATATAAAGCTAAGTGACTAAATTAAAGAAGCATGTTTGAAGCATTCTAATTTTTAGATAGCATGAAATTTTAGAATAAATATTATAAACCTCTCTAGATTTTTGAACTACATTAGTTTCACTGTACATATTACCTATTATCGCTTAACAACGAGGAACTGTTCTGATACATTTTTAGAGCATGGATACACTTCCGATCTAGAGATATCTCGTTATGAATCTTCCTTCACCTCAATATTTCGGAAAGTTTCAAACTTTGAGTATTTGGGCTTCGGTAAACTAAACTTCCTATTAATGTTTCTACGAAAACTATTTTGCAATAGCAAAATAACGTGTTAGCTCTCAACACAAAAACTACTGCGTCAGAACAACTAAACGATCTGTATTTTATATAGGAAATAAAAATACTTGACCCAATAGAAAACTTATTGTTTATCACTTATTCGGATTTACCCTTCAATTTTTTTCAAGCAATGATTGTCAGAACAGATGATAAGTTTGAGGGTATTTTCTGGGAATTTACATAAATGTATTAAACTGGGAAGTTAGAACAATGAAAACGAAGCTATTTGAACAAAAAGTGGGATAAATGTATTGAAGAAACAGTACAGATCTGAATGTAAGATTCTGGACAGAATGTATATATATATATATATATATATATATATATATATATATATATATATATATATAATATATATATATATATATATATATATATATATATATATATATATATATATATATATATATATATATATATATATAGATAGATAGATAGATAGATAGATAGATAGATATAGATATAGATATATACCTTTATATATAAAGTTCTTTTGTCCGTGTGTTTGTAATAGAACTCCTCCGAAATGGCTGGACTGATTTTGATGAAATTTTGTGCATGTAATTATATTGATTCGAGAATGGTTTAGGTTCCAGTTTAATCCGATATAAAATATTTTTTAAAATCCAGAATTGTTCGCTTATTAAGATTATTATAATGCCAATTGAACCCTTCACCGTCAAAGTATCTGTGGCGCAGTGGTCAACGTAATGAGCTTCCGTACGAGAAGTCCCAGGATCGATACTCCGTGCAGGCGGCGTTGGGATTTTCATTTAATCTGTTACGTTTGTTATGACTGTTAGCGTAGTGGTGTCAAGCATTTTTAAGATACTTTTATTTCCTTACTTTTCCATCAAAGTGGTCCAATTTATAATTTATTTAAAAGCTTTACAATTTTTGGATTTGCAACGTTAAACTAGGGCAACATCTGTCGAGTCGTCTAGTATATATATGGATGTATGTATGTATGTAGGTATGTATCCATGTAGGTATGTATGTATCCATATATATATATATATATATATATATATATATATATATATATATATATATATATATATATATATATATATATATATATATATATATATATATATATATATATATATATATATATATATATATATATATATATATATATATATATATATATATATATATATATATATATATATATATATATATATATATTATGCCTAAAATTTAGACCTGTAATTTACGGAGAAAAAAAAAACAGGAATTATTTGACTTGCAGGAGCAAGATTTGGAAAATCATTGTAGTCTCAGGCTTTTATTAAACTTATATTTAAGTCATAGTCAGACATTTTATGTACATACATTTTATGCATAGTCGTAGCTAAAAGTCAGTATAAAAAACTTTTATTCCATCTGATAAGATGTCACGAATAGCATAGTCTACGTCTATATAGAAAATATAACAAGAAACGTAACGATAGTTTTAATTGTAAATTAAAACTGTTAGTTTCAGCAAGTTGTTCAGAAGCCAAGTAATGGTGCATATAAGATTAAAGTTGTAAATTTCTTCATTAATTTCCTGCTGAAAAAACAATTACATCTCAATTATTTACCTTTTATTTTGAGGAGTAATGAGGACCACCCGCAAGATATTGTAGCAATAAAACTACCTTTCCCGCTTCATTTAAGGATTTTTCTCATTGAGATTGCTCTTCATAAAGCTTTACTCTAGCGGCGAATTAGATGAATCAATGTTCTAAACGGAATAATGCCCAAACGTAATTAGAGAAGAAAGTAATAACATTAAACTGATAAGGTTCATAAAAAGCAAGAACTTCATTAGTCATGAGAAAATTGGTAATGATTAGTTCATGGAACTAAAAATAAACTTGTCTTTAAGGCAGGGGTATTGTGCTCTTAAATAAAATTAGATAAAATCAATTACAATATACTGATGTAGTCATTTAAAGATTCTTTGAAATTTTTTTCTTCTGTAATATAAATTTTAATTTCTGTTGGATATTATTTTATTAATAGCAGTATTCCATTGAACGGTTTATTTGTGCAATACCAAATAAAAGGAAAATGATGATTTTTTTTCTCTTTCTTTTGCTATTTTATGAGTCCTTGAAATAAACAAGCGTCAGGTTTGATTTGGTCAATTTCATACGTTACAAGGGTTAATAGATTGAGATCTTATTGTTGATTGAACGTAGAAAAGCTACTAACATCTATGTTAGCAAGGGCTTCGAACCTATTAACTCCAGAATGCAAAATTACTGCCCTACAAGTTCAGTGTCTTACACATATGTTAGAAATATAGTAGGAGTATTTAAACTACTAAATGTGTTATACGCATGAAATGAAAACAGCTCTATAAATTGTAGAATGTAAAGGATTTTCAATAACTGGGAATTTTGAAATTTGTAATATTTCAAACGTATAATTTCTTAGAAAACATAGAGTTATATTTCTTAGAGTTATATTTCTTAAGAGACTACCAGTTTGTGTACTTCTCAAACTAATGTAATGTTAGAGCATCTTAAGTGTTCTTCAAATATTTTTAAAATTCATTAATTATCTCGTGTATGAAAGAATTATAAGAGTACGTAAGTGTATTGTAGTAAGTGTACTTTCTTTACCTTATAGTTAACCTCATCACGAAAGTACGTATCAAAAGTTTGTAAGTCATAAGAAGCGATAGGATTCAAAAATTTTACAAAGTACGGATTTCAAATTCATTATTTTATGTTTATGTGATTAATTATAATAAATTACCACCCATCATCTCGCAAAAATCACAGAACTTATTGAAATAAAGATACTTTAAGCTCATTTTATCCTGAATATTTAAATTAAATATTATGTTTTAGAATAAATGAATAGATTTACAATGAAATTCAGGTTTGCTAACTAAATTATACGCTCAAAACTTTCTGTATTATAAAACACTAACATAGTACTCTTAAGATAATTTTCAGTTTCATACACCTTTATTGTTGTTGATTGAAAGTTCTATTGCTTATTAGCTAAAGGACTATCTAACAGTTTCTCATATATCCCATTAGACGTCACCACAAATGACCAAATGTGTAATTAGTTAGCTTATTTTAGTAACTGGAGAAAAAAAACCATATAGATAGCAAAATGAAAATAATATACATTTAAGATGAATTTATTGAACTGCATGGCAGCAGATTAGGAACGTTGAGAACAAAGGTAAAACAGAAATAGCTATGGTAGTCATAACTAGGCTAGTTAAAGAAAATTTTTGTGCCGCCTGGTAAAGCAAGGCGTTATTAGATGCTGCCACTCAGTGATAAGATTTAGAGTTGGTGTATTGCACGAAAACCTAAGTTAAGGGCTAAAAGTCCAATACTACTTTACAAAAAAAGTTAGATTTTCATTTACTGTTGGAATTCATGTCAACAATATGAAGTTCTGCCATATGAGAACAAAACTAAGTGTTTCGCTGTATCTATTCATTGCCGTGCTACCTTTTTGTAACTCTACAAATAATCTCTATTAAGCATTTTAAAAACGTTTCCCTCTAAACATAAGTATATTGAAACTTAGAAGTTTTCTTAAAGCCTTCTCTCTAATTAGATGTTTATTTCTGTCTCGACAGTACCTACTGCTGAAACTGCATTTTCCACTCGCATCTGCCGTGATTCATCGTGATCCATTTAACAAATATCAATGCAAGGTTTATTCCTGCAGCGGAGGCGAGTCAGAGCTACGTATCTGATTTTACTAATGAATGTTCAAATAAACCCTTCTTTTTATGACAGATATGGAAACTCGCAAGCACAGCAAGATTTTATTTGAATTTAAGGCTAACATCCGCGTGACTCACAGTTATCCTAAAGAAATTAGCGCAGTTATATTTGCTTGAGAAGGTCAACGTGTGGTTTATTTCATCTCTATATATCTCATGTAACGAATCCATTAAAATTATTTTTTTCTGCTAGCAGCTGTTTTTATACGATGCATAAATATGCATTTAGATCACCTAACTATTTAAACTTTTTTTTTATGAAATGAATATGCAATATAAAATGTCATCTGTAAAAATCACCTGTTATGTTGTATCAAAACCATTCGTGTGATTTGATATTTCCGTATCCTAAACATATTCAAAACAAAATCTTTTATTATTGTTTATATAAACGTAAAAAGGGTAAGCACACTGACGTTTAAGTGCAATTAGAAGTTAATATGGAAATTATGTTAAACTATACAGAATATAGCAGAAAAAATGCCTTTCTAACCTTTAAATTTTTACGTATGTGATATAAAGAGATTGTATGCACTTTATATTGCATAGTGTTTTTACCTCTTCATTTCATAGTGTCATTACTTTAAGTTAGGATTAAAAGTTATCTTTTAACACCTAGAAATATAATTAACCTTTTTCCACCCTGTATGTGTTATTCCCAAAATTTTCAGGTGTTGTGGTTTCATTTTGTAAATAACCTACAATTTTTTCTTTGTTTGAAGTGACGGTTCACATTTTAAGATTAATAACAATACATTTAAAGGTAAAAAATTTAAGAGGTGTACACCATTTATTTAAAAAAAACTGCCAAAAATTAAAAATATCATTATGGTTTTTTATGCCAACATTTTACATTACTATTCAAATTTCAAACACATTTTTCTATGCTGCAACACTTAAAAACGTTCCAAGATTATTCTCATTAATCTCTACCAGCGAATTAAGACGTGTTAATTGCCTTATTAATAATATTACACTGATGATTTCTTGAAACGCACATCATTGTGCAATTAAAGAAAGTTCAACGGAACTTTCGCCATGCTTTATTTAATGAACCACCATAAAAATACGAAATCATATCCTTTCCGACCATCTGATAAAGTTCACGACTTTGAGTTGGAACGATTTAATGCTTCTGGAATTCACTGGATGGACGCCAACGATTTCTTCTCCCCTGACGTCATGTTATGAAACGTCACTCACCCCAAGTAAGTTAAGCGTCTCTAAATGAAAATGAACTTCTAACAATAGACAGAGATAAAAATTAAATGTAAAACATATGACACCATTAGAAGATAAATCCGAGCGAAATCAACAATCTGCGTAAAGATGGCACATTCTTTTTAGCAGTCGTTCAAATTAAAGAAAGGTGGTTTACCCCTTTGAGCTTCGTTCAAACAATTTTTCATATCTTCTCTCGAGCTTAAAAAAACCTTTGAAGAATATGTTGCATTCTTTAGTACTGTAGTACTATAAAATGTGTGGAACTGGGGATGATTTGAAGATCAAATTTTAGATGTCTGAAAAATTTCACAGTAAGTCACTTTCATGAAAAAGTCCTTTGAAGTAATAACTTTCTTGAATGCTTAGTAAATAAAAGATGCTATGGTCCTATAAATCGTAAGAGATTCATCAATCAGATGATTTGAAGAATTGATAACAACTATGTGAATATTTTTAATATGAAGCTAAATCTAATTCTTTATGCAAACTGGAGGAAAAAGAGAACTTAATATCTAAGATTATGGGATAGTGAAATTTAGACCTTGAAATAGCAATAAAATGCTTGCCAAAGGGTTTAGATGTCTTACAAACACTTTGGCAAGGTAGTGTCTTTTTGCTTCTCTGTCTATTAAGAACAAAGATAAAATAAAAATTTTATTCTTAAATAAAATTAAATAAAAGTAATTTAATAATTAATAAAAGTTAATAAACAAATAAATTAATAAATTAACAAATGTATGTTTAATAAAATAAAATAACACCTGATAAAACATTTCAAGTTAAACTTGAATAAAATTAAATGAGTCTGTTAAAACTAATTTTCTAATAAAAGTTATATAAAATACTGTATTTTTAAATTAAAAAAAAAACCCTACATATTTCAGTCCCAGGGAAAACAAAAGTAAAACTTCAGTTTATGCAAAAATTCTACATCTTTCCTGAGTCTTAAAAAAGTTGAACCTTCAACTATACTGGATAAGTCAAAAATTTCTGAAATTTTTGAATCAGTTTCATTAACTTGATACGTTTCCAGATGTAGTTCTTCACCCACTCAGAAGGATTTTAAGACATTCTATGAGCGTGTAGTACACGAAAAATCCAACGGTTTTGATAAATCATTAGGTACGGTACTGTTACATAAACAAATAGCACGCAGATTTTTAGAATGCTTAAAAAGCAATATTTAAATTGTAAAAGTGTGTTATGGCCACAAAATATTTACCTTTAATATGTTTTTTTTTTTTTCAAAACATTTATCAAAGTGATATACAAATTCAAAATACCTTACCTATCACACGTGCCAGCAAATCAGCATCAGTATGTTGGCACTTCATCACATCTACGTAAATTTATTTTTGAGCTTGAGAAGCTCTCTACGATGCAGTGTATTTTAGGAACTATAAAAAGTCTGGATTATGAGTCATTAATTTGAATTTTACGAAAGATGGTAGCATTTTGTGTTTACTAAATACCACAAATGTCTGATTTCTCAACCTTCTTTAAAAGTAATTATAGAGATTTCGTAACGATTTTCGAAATCTTGAGAATACAATTGAAGAAATCTATTGATAACTTCTTAAATCTACGAGACAAGAAATCAAGATTAAATAAAGAGATAAGGGAGTCACACAGTGGATAGGCTTTTTTTTCTCTTTAATTACGGGACACTTGTACTTACATCAGTATCTCATTATTCTTGGCAAACCATAGGGTGAATCCTGTAGGTTAAAGAACAATAATTAGTCGTATTACATAATCGAAACTAGATTGATATTGTGTAGCAAATATCAAGATAAAGACAGAATATAATTTTAAAATAACTTTATAGGCTAAAGTTAATTTTTAGCCTAAATAAAGCTCTTCTATTTAGTTTAAATATACATTTCTTAATTCCAGTGTCTTCCTTTAGATCCGTGAGCTATTAACAATAATGGGCCTTTCTTCATAAGAAAGTGCTTTTTCTGCTATGCCACCTAGGATAGGAAGATGGATGAGGTGGGAAGTTAGTTATTATAAATTAAAACAAAATACTCCTAAATATTTTTATAATTTAATTTTATCTTTGAACTGATATGAATGAAAGAAAAGTTGCCTACATAAAAAGTGGCATCCAATGGCCCATTTTTCACCATCGAGTGGACTGCTTGATTAAATTGCAGAGGAATTATATATAAATCATTTGATTTTGCACCAGGAGCAAGAAATTTTCCAAAAATGTCCACTTGAAATTCTGAAACTAATTATAACTCTAGTTTTGTATCAAATCTAACTATTGTTTTAAGAATTTGGCTCTTAATTTTGCAAATATGCATGCCAAATCAAAGAGTTCTTCAAAGTTAAGATTAATAAAATTTTCTTAAAATCTTTTTCAAAACTAATAAAGGTAGGTAAAAGGATTTAGCTACATTTACCATTGAATCTGAATTCGTTGAATAAATTCATTTAGAAAGTTTAAAGATTTTGCAAAATTAAAAGTCAGAAAAAATGTTTATGTGTTTTGTTATTTGTTTTCAATTTAATTGTTTTCATTTTGTTTTTAGTTTACATTTATAATTTTCAATATATATATATATATATATATATATATGTGTGTGTGTGTGTGTGTGTGTGTGTGTGTGTGCGTATTTTTGTTTTATTTTCAAGAAATTGTTCCAGTTTTAAAAGTTCATATTTGTTAACAGTATTTATCTTTAAATAGAGATTTTTATCGTGGGGAGAGAGGGCAGAATTTTACAATATATTGGGGATGGCAAAATTTCTGCAGCCAGCGCTGGTTGTGCATCTCGTGGTCACTTAAATAAAGACCCGTTAAACTAAATGCGCAAAAGTAATTTTCATTGGAAACTAAAAAAGTATAAATCATTAGTACTTTAGAATAGAAAAGAAATACGAAAAATTCAATTTTTCTCTCCTTAAATAGAATTTCAATTTAGATCAGTGGTTCTCAACCTTTTTTAAGCTACCGCCCTCTACGGGGTCGAAATGTGTTCAACGCCCCCTTTGAAAATATCTCGTAATTTAAAGTATAGAGAGGTACTCAATGATAAGGTGCAAAAAGTTTAAATGTTTTTTTCAATAGAGTTATCCACCAATTTTTATTGTCTTTAAACTGAGACATGCCTAATAACGGTCAAATGAATGCAGTTGATTAAATATATTTTTCTCATTGTCGACTCTATTTCACACATAAGAAAATAGGGGAGGAAATTTGCTGGTTCTGGTACCGTAGGGAAAAATTTATTTTATTACTGGTAAAAATCGTGTAAATTAGATAATAAATGTAATAAATTTATTTGGTATTTTTAAAAATTAAGTTTGAAAGTCAAAACATGCTCACACCACCCTACTACCACCCCAAACCAGTTCCTTGCCCATCAGGATCGTCCCACCTCCCCCCGGGAGGTGGTATCGCCCCCGTTGAGAACTAGTGATTTAGATAAACACCAACTCAAGTAAAGATACTCCACACTTTATGACCTATCTGTTTGACGACGGCTCACACTAACGACCAATCAAGTTCGACCTGCATTTTGGAGATTCTTCTACTTTTTCCAAGCTGTAATAACAACAGAAAATGATCTAGTAAACCTTCATTAATTTTTTGGAAACGTAGAGAATTGTATTAAAAATATTGTATCATCTTGGGTCAGGACAGATAAGCGGAAATTCTATATGCAAGGCAAATGGGAAAAAAAAATGCCAAAAACGTTTCGCGAACACTGTCAAATCATTTGAGAATCTTAAACAAACTGGTGTAATTGTATGAATTATGGATCTCGCAAATGTACTTAATTCAGACGCTGAAGTGGAAGAGGTTGAATTAATGGATTATGCCGATGGAGAGCTAAAAAATGAGGATCTGATAAAGTTAGAAGAGCTACAACATTTGGAAGCGGTAGAAGAAGAACAAACGAAAGAAGCAAAAAAGTAGTTAACGGTACATAGGATAGTTGGTGTGTTGTCCAAAAATAATGTGGCTATATTGAAACTTGAGGCATCCTTGAAGGTAGAACTTCTGTTTCATCGTTGCCATCTCTATTAACCGAAACCTCTACAACTTCAGATGTCAAATTAAACAAATGATTTACATGTACATGTACCTATATGTACATGATAATATGTGCACGTTTCTTATGAATAAATGTGAAGTTTGTTGCATATTTTTAAAAACTCAAAAAATTTTTACCGCTTCAAAATAATCCTAAATACAAGAAAACTATTAAAATTTATGTTTTAATTAAACCCTCACCTATTCTAAACCATTTAGTTCTACAGTTCGTTTAGGATTTTATTATTTTTTCTGAATTTAAATCATTGTTTAACCTCTTGAAAATCTTTAAGTTATTTCTAAAGATTTAAATTTTTAAGACTTTCCATACATTTTTTTTATGATTTGAGAAGTCGACAAATGTCGCATATTTTTATTATAAGCGTTCAAAAGAAATGTTATGAAAATTTAGATATATGATTAAAATAAAAATATTTTTGAGGCTTTTTAGATAAATTTTTTTAGCTGTAAACATATGCAGGCTTTTAAAAGTTAAAGGCATCCTTCATCGGCATTAAATCTACACATCAGTTCTCTAAATAAAAAAGTACTTTTATAGTTTATTTTCTTTTAGATAACACTTGTTTGCTTTACGTGAGATATCTAGACCTCAATACTGTTTTCGACCGTTAAACTGAAATAGTTTCTTGTTCATCCATAAAAGTACACACTAAATTGATAAGATATTGCTCTCACTCTTTGATGACGTTACTTGAACAAAAGACTGATTGTATGTAAGAATTAATCTGAAGTGTCAATACAAGGCTAAGGGTTAAAATATTTTCTTGTATTGACTTTAACGTAAACAATATTTTTTTTTATAAATCAATCCTTGGAATTTTGTTAAACTGTCCTTCGTTAGTTCATTGCCTTATGTATCCGCGTTATTAAATGTATTCTTAAATTCAGCTTAATGCAATCTCTACCAATATCCCTTAATATAATCTTATTTCAGGGTTTTACTTTTCTATAAGATAATGTTTTGATAGCAATACATCATAGAGTTTTAGTAAATTTAGATATAAAACACAATGAAATTTGTTGATAAGATATTTTTGCTTATTATAAGATATATACATACAATATATTCTGTTATAGTACAATATATGTTTTTGAGATTTTAAACTTATTTCTGGAAAAAGTAATATGCACTTCAATCACTTGTGTTTGGAAATATTTAACTCCGAAATAGGGAATGTTACAAATTCAAGTTTACAAATTCAACTGTGTTATCACATTTTTAAGGAAATTTAAAAGGCTTTGTCTCTTTTATCTTTCCAACCAAATAAAGCACTGTCGACAATTTTAATGGATAAATAGCTTTGAATATTTTCTCAGAATTTTTCTAATATTTCCCATAAGTTAACTGGAAGTGAAAAACTATTCACCCAGATCTTCCCCAAATGCATTAGCTATATTAATACATTTTTTTCCATGAGATAATGGTTTCATCAATTTCCAAAAATTTTAAGAAATTAACTCTGACTTGACGCAGACCTTTGTACTTACATTTTTATAATTATCTAAATTACATGCTATATACGCAGATGAAAAAACTCATTTTCTTTTTTCTCTTTTCGGATCCGTCAAACTTCTTTCACCGTTTGTTTTTTAACTAAAAAAATAAGTAAAATAATATATAATACTGGATGCAAGTGAAAAGATGAAAGCAATTTTTTTTAAATTGTCATATCTCAAAAAGTATACTTACTAAACTTATATTTTAATCGTGTTGAATACATAGTATCTAAGTTCAATGTTATAACACATTCAATGTTCTTCAATGAGGCTACATTTTTTAATATTAAGCGATTATTATTTCAAAGGACCCCAATTCGTGTCTCTCAATGTACTTAATGTCTCTCAATATCTCTGTTTCTCTTTTAATTATCGAATATTGATTTTTTAACAAAATTCCATGTCTTAATAAACTTAAATTTATAAATAAATTACTGTTAATAGCTGAAAAATGCTATTATTTACTAAAATGAAATAAATAATAGTTTAATTCTTGTATTTTATCAAGATCCTTTTTTGAAAATTATCTGGAACTTAAGTGAATTCAAATTAACAGCTATACATTCAAATTAAAATATACATAAAATACATCTAAATTAGCAGAATTTGGTGAATAATGCATAATAATAAGCATTTTAATTAAAAATTCTCTTGTCGTAGATTTTAGTCTTATATGTTTTATGCGAAAGTATTATTTAGGTTTGCTATAAGAACATAGATTAAAAATATAAACTGTTTTGTGACAGTATTATTTAATCTCGTTATAAGAATAAAGTTAAAAGTTGAACGCTTGAAAACTGAGATTCAATTGCCAGCTTTAATTTGGTATTAATCAATATTTTAGTTTTAAAGCCATTGAATTCCTATATTGTTAATATATCTGTTTAGTCAGTACTAAAATTTTCTATCTCTCTATAATTAGGGATATTTAGACTGCATATATAAAAAACAAGATACAAATATCGTGAACGAGAAGTAATAAACATACATAATAAATACCTTTAGGTTAACTTGAACCGGAAATACACCTGTTTTTTTCCTTTTGCCAACATCTCTCTGATTCTCCAAATTCCAGCTGTGGAAATCCTCACGCGAGTATTAGATCACATAATAATTAGTATTTTTTGTTGCTACATAAAGCTGTTGAAGAAATATAACGTATCAATCAGCGGTATAAATTATAGCATGCAATCTGCTTCCTGGGAGAAAATGAGACATCTATTTTAAGAAAATTCCTAACGCATGTAAAGCAGTATGATTAATCAGTTTGTTTTGTACTTACGTGTAATTTGCCCTCGTATATGTGTTATACTGATTACTGGCACGTAATGGCTCGAAATTAATATGTTATAATGCTACATAAAGACATACATTGCAACTGCGGTTGTGTGTCTGTGTTTCGCTCAAACTAATCCAGTTCACAAAAAAAGATGTAATTGCTTAATTGGTAAAAAAAAAACCGGAAAGTTTGTGGTTTGGGCTCTTCGACTTTTGGTGAAAAGTTACAATTCAAACGTAAACGTAATTTCAGAAACAAAACCTTTATTCTGTGGAATAAATAATCTTAAAAACCTACACTAAAAAGATATAACTGGGGATAAAGAAAAAAAAAAAAAAAAAAAAATATAATAACATGGCATTGGAAAAAAAAACAAAAAAAAACAAAAAATTTTAGAATAAAAAAAAAAAAAAAAACAAAAAAGAGACAAATAAAAACATAAAAAAAAAAAAAAAAAAAAAAAAGGTAAAAAATAAAAAACTGAAAACAAAAAAAAAAACAAATCTTAATGCAAAAAAAAGAAAAAGTTCATTAAAAAAGCATAAAAAAATTCAAAAAAAAAAAAGAAAATAAAAATCAAGAAAATAAAAAAAAAAAATCATTTTAGAAAAAAAAAAAAGAAAAAAAAAATAGTATATCTCTAAAAAAATAGTACAAAAATGTTTTGTTTTTTAATTAAAGTAGAGTGTAACTATTAGACATTTTACTATTAATTTTAAAAAAAATAATAAAAAAAGTGTTAGAGTGAGACATAGAAGACAAAAAAATAGTTTTAGAAGTAAAACATATTTTAAACAAAATGTTGAAAATAAATAAACACTAATTAATTGATTTAAAAATATAAAAAAAATTATTAAATGAAAATGAAAAAACGCACTAACGTTAAATTTACAACCTTTAAAATATTTTTTTTTAATTATACAATAATATAATAAATGATAACGCAGTAAAAATGTTATTAAAAAAGAAGGGGATATTTTAGAAATCAAAAAAGAAAAAATTCTACACTATATAAAAAATATAAATAATCAAAAATTCTTTTTTATCCTCAGTTATAAAGAATGCATCCTATGCTCATTTATATACTGTAACGTATTTTGTGTAAAAAATATACTCAATTTAATTAATTTTTAAATAGTTTGCAGCTTGTACGATCATGACGCGCTAAGGTAGCAAAACTGCTTAAACAATTTTTTTAGAGGAGTAAAACATATTTGCACAATTGTAGTATAAACTGAACAACCGAAGTTATGATTTAATCCTCAAAAAACGTCCAATTCGTGGATAATGATCGATCATGAAATAACATAAAAAATGACTACTGCAAAATCACGCTGGTGCATCGTTACAAAATTTATTTTAACCTTTAAAATTTTTCTTTCTAATTATACAAGAATGAAAGGAATGATAACGCACAGTCAAAAATGTTATGCTTAAAACGACAGGGGATATTCAGCTGTGTAAGAAGTTAAAAGAGGCAATTCTACTTCATTCAATAATAAAATATAAATAATAAAAGATAATTTTTAATATCCTACATGTTATAATGAATGCAGTTATTATAATGAAATAAAAAATATACTCATAATAGTAGTTTTAAGTAAAGATAGTATAGTAGAGGTGGACGCGCATAAGGTCAGCAAAAACTGCAATCTAATTTTTCATAGTATAAAGAGTCGCACTTCAGTTGCATGTAGTACTTTCCCTCTGGAATCTCAACCAAATAATACAGTGTAAAACTAGAAGTTTCATGTAAAGCAGGCTATCCTTTACTAAAACAAAAGTTTCCTTTAGTATACGATACGATATTATCTACAATTCGACGACATCATCATTTCTTGGCAAACCGCAAAGATGAACATTATTTCTACAATATACACACCCGAATCTAAATATAAAAAATTTTCTTTACTAAATTGTGTGATACAATCAACAAAATATTAGGTTCTTTAGCTAACAAAAAAGGAAATAAAAAATTACTTTTGAAAATTGATAAGCTTTAATTTGCTATATATCATACACAATTTTATATGCGCATGAGCCGCATCACTCGCCAACTAAGGATGTAATCTCATGCGGCTCACAGGCCTCGTTATAGTCATCCTTTGTACAGACATTTGATACAGGAAAATGCATATTTTTATTGTTTTTCATTCTTTTATTTTTACAGTTTTCTGAAATGCTATAATGAAATAAAATGAAAATTAGAAATGAAATAAAATAATTACATT
This sequence comes from Pardosa pseudoannulata, assembly GCA_032207245.1. NCBI lineage: Eukaryota > Metazoa > Arthropoda > Arachnida > Araneae > Lycosidae > Pardosa > Pardosa pseudoannulata. The sequence goes on along the minus strand of CM063502.1, from coordinate 76,612,492 downwards.
TTTGAACATAAGTTTAAATTTACTATACATTATACACATAATTTTATGTCCGCATGAACCACATCACTCGCAATCTATCTCATGTGGCTTACAGGCCTCGTTATGGTCACCCTTCGTACAGACATTTGTACAGGAAAATGCGTATTTTTATTATTGTTGATTCTCTTCTCGTTACAGTTTTCTGAAATGCTATACTAAAAAGTAAATTTTATTTTGAACTTTAAAAATTGTCTTATAAAAATACGTAAAAGATGTTTGCGCAGGGCATCTTCAATAAACCTAATTTTCAAAAAAATTATAATTAACAGCTTGTTTACTAAGACCTCCAAAAATTTTGAATATTAAATTTTGTAATTTTAACTACATTTTTATAAGTATATTTTTATAATCATATTTTTTGTTCACTTCATCGATTAATATCAGTAAAAGTTATTTTTAAAAGTCCACACTGTCCTTAATAAAGAAAACAATCATTATCTGACCTCGTCTCAGCCATGTTGACACGAATTTCAACAGTAAAATAATATGTTCAAACATATTTTCGAGATGCAGTGATAACCGATCCAAAGATAATAGAGGAAACAGCGCATTTCTAGCTTTAAATAACAGAAGGCGTGCGGTTGAACACTTACGTCATTTCAAGCATCAATATTTTGCTCTTCTTTACTTGATGCAATTAAAATTTTTAACTTTGGTACGTCTTTTTTTATTCTGTGAGTTGATGGATCTACTACAACGGGCGCAGCTGTATTCTTATCGTCGGAAAGTGAAAATCGAAAGGAAACACCAACGATGAAATATGATTCTGGAGATGACTTAATGCATCAACAAATGTAGGCAATGAGCCGTTTTATCAATCTGCAGTTGTATTTGTTTGGTGGGTGGCTTGACGACAGGAGTAAACGAATCCCACGTAAATTTGATATAGATTTCTTTATCAAGCAAGGAATTATCAACTTACCATTATAGCGATTTTAAATAATATTAAAGTTAAAGGAGTTAAATAGTTTTGTTAATATTTTCTTATACGATCACGTCTAATATAAAATTTCGCTTCTTGCACTGAAAACAAAAACATGTAGTTTTAGATAGTAAATCAATATTTTATTCGTTTACAGAAGCATGTGTGACGCTTGATTTTTCAAGTTTCTTTAATATTCCATCAACGACTGTTAATAACCTTTAAGAAACCATTAAATTTAAATTTTTCGACAAATGTAGTGTAAATAATTCTACACTCACATTACAGTACTATAACACGGCATTTATAATCTCTTTTTTTCACCTATGCAGTAACATCCATTACTTTAAACTTAATTTTTCTATTTTTTAGAATGAGAATTTTTTTGTTTGTATTATGTGGTTAGGATTAGTTTAATTTAGAATGCTACCGTAAATAGTTTGCACGATGAGCGCTAATTATACAGGACCTACTACTTAAAAACGACTCTTATCTGCTACAAATATCCATGGTTATAGCATTACATAGTTAAGACAGCAATAATCGCATTTTCGTTCCTATTCCGATATAAATGTTAGCAGGTTTTGCTAGTTTATAATTACAATTTTCTAATAGTTTTAATTCTTTTACAACAAAAAGCTGTAGCACAAAATGTTTAAATATTTACCAAACTTTTAGTTTTCTATTAAAGACAGATAATTTTAAAGCATGTCTTAATCGAGGAATCAATAATCTATTATAATTTGATTAATTTTGTCATTTACAGTGAGAAATTTAATAATACATTCAGTTGTATCATGAAAACAACTTTGAAGTCATATAAGAATGTTGATTGAGAATTGCATCCGGTATATGAAATTTAAGCAAACTGAATATACACTTGAACAATCGCGTTTATATGTTAGTAATGGATTATATTAAAAGCATAATTTAAAAATATGATATTAAATAAAGTTAAAGAAATTTTTAGAGCATTTATGGTGTATTGAAATTTTTAAAGTATAATTATTTCAACTTACTGAAAGAGGTATTTTTACTTAGCTATTATAATAGCTACCGTTTAATCCTTTATCATTGCCGAAAACAAAAATGTTAAAAAAGTAACTGGTAACGTTACTAACTATAATTTAATAACGATGATTATACTCACCCTATTAATGTCGTATAAGACATAATTACTGATTTCAGACAATTTTAAAGTATATGTTATTTAAAAAGGACTTTCTCAAATATCAGGACGTCTAAATATCGACTCGGTAACCAGAATATGCATATTAGTAAATTTTATTCAGAGAATCAGCGTAATGTATATTATTTGATCGATGTTTAATGTATGTACATGACGTCTGCCGTATGCAGGTTTTGATGAGAAAGGATTGAAAGACTAATACGAATAAGTGAGAAAAAATTATCACTATGAAGTCTTGTTACATATCTAGAGTATCTTCGTAAAGAGGATTACTTCAGAAATTTAGTCTTTTAAATACATTATTCATCCGTATGAATAAATTAGAGCATGGACTCTAAGCGTGGAAAAATATTATGTTCCTTTCAGAGATAAGCATCTAATGTTCCACATTTCTGGCGGAAGATGATAAGTGTGACACATATTTCTCTTATCTACGTAAAACAAGTCTCAACAACTCCAGCATAGATAACATTTAATAATTATTTGATATTTACTTAGAAATTCCCATCACGAGAAGCAAATCCCATTACGTACGACGAGATGGAAGATGATTTACATCGTTCAACGCTTTTAGATGTCTTACGTAATATTTCAACATCCCGCCTGAGTGGAGACTTGTGCGAAAAGTATCGTAAAAGTAAAAATGTATACTGTGCTCTGATGATACGATGACTGACTCTTTTATGGGATGACGGGTTTAACAGGCAGGATCATTTGGATGCATAGCTCTCCTTTCTAGCATTTACATCTTATAAACGGTTTTATATGCTTCAATCACGAAGAAGGAAATTCTTGCAGTTACTTTGAATATATTTATAACATGTTTTGCTGATAAAAATTTCTCAAGGATTTTTAGTTGTCAGATTACATATTTGAAAACACTGATAAAATTATTAGATGAAAAATTAATCTTTTCCGTTTTTTATTGGATCATGAATTTTACTGCCAATGAGAAACTTTTTCAGTGCTGTAAAACAAGGAAATTACTGTAAATTTTACGCTATTTATAAAAAAAGTTGTTTAGTATAGTTCTTTAATATCAGGCACTTTCATGTCCCCATAATGTTTTGAGAGTTTTCTCCAAAAGGTCCAATTCTGTTTGGAGATAAGAAGAGTTGACAGAAGAGATAAGTATTTGTGAACCTCTAGATCTTTTCGTTTTTTAAAGTTTATTACAGAAAAAGAATAATGCAGACTGGGAATTAGCTACCGCCTCTTGTTAACAAACCTAAGTTGATGAAAGAGTGAAGTGCACAAAATCTCTTTTCACGTAGGTGTTCATATCAGAGCTTTAAAGTACAGTAATGCTCCAAACACATTTTTAGAGGTATCTTGCTGTAGATATAAGGACAGGAATGGAGACATATAAGTCCCCAGACAATGGAATGAATCGAATAAATGCATTTTTCATAAAAGTAATAGAAAATAGGAGGAAAAAAGAATAACATATTAAAGCAGCCAAACTGATTCCAAGTATTAGTACTGAAGGCTTTTCTTTAGTTGCACTTAAAAGTTTAGTCACTACCTAAAAAGATGAATCTGGAAATAAGCATGGAACGTCCGATGGAAATAAATTTATTCTCTTGCACTCTCTTGAAGTCATTTGTTTCCAGGATATATGATTGCAGTCTTAACAAGTAGACCAATCTACATTGAAGTCTCTTAACAGCCACTTGATTCTACTTCAGCTGCAGCTAAAGTTAGCTGTTAACCTCACATTTGATAGTTATCAAGCTAGGAATACCAACCATCTAAAATCCATTTGAGACGACCTTTATCTGTGAAATAAAAATACTACAATTCCAGTTATTTAAATATGAGCCAATTCAAGATACTATGCAGATTAAAATCTCATCTTTATTTATTTTTAACATCATGAAAATTGAACCATAAATGCTAAGTGTATTGTTAGTAAAAAATAAACCATTAACTTTACACTTTTATCAACTTTGAGTTATTTTAGTAGATGTTCTAAACAAATTACAAATACTTCAAAATAAAATTAAAATAAATCCTTACGTCTAGATTTAGTTTTTTAATTTAAATATTGAATGCAAAACTTAATGGGTTTAGACATAATAAATAAAGCTGTTTAGATTGGATATTATAATGATAAATGTAACATGAAAAAATATATGTATAAAAGTAAAATTAAATTTTTATGAAGAAAGTTTGTAAAAGAAAATGTAAAGAGCACGGAGGGAGAAAAAACTAAGTGTGTTGTAACGTATTCGCGTTACATTAAATTTACAGATACAGGCTGAACTACGACCGTCAGAAAAACAGGTCTAACATAGAAGAATAGCAAACGTGCCTTTTGTGAGTACTTGAACTGAGCTCTTCTTTACATAGTGAAAGGACGTTGTTTCGCGCAGAATAGGGGATTCTTAGCACCGAGGACCATCTCAATCATTCTCTCTGGGAAATTCATTGGGATGCTAGCGAAGTGTTTCCAGTGTTCGTTTCAATGGCATCCTGAAGAAAGATTCTCACACGACAGCAATCCTCTACATTGTAAAGGAAGCAGTAATACTTTCCTCCAAGGGTTTGTCCAGAGACGTCGATTAATGATCTGCGAGATTGCTCCCGATTACTGCAAACTTCCCTGGCATCTGCTGGCGAGAGAGTCTACACGCGCTTTCCCCACCACGTCATCAACCAGCTGTCCGATCAGCTGAGATGGACATTTTGCGGTCAGACGACGATATAAAAGACGAGAGTTCGAGGCCCAGAGAGGATTTTTGACCGATCGAGTCTCCTGTGAACTCATCGGCCCAGAACGTCGACGGAGCGACTGAGAGTGTCCTCCCCCCTTTACTTATAGGAAGCTGATTCCTGCAACGATCATCATTTCATTGTAGATATTCATCGTTTCATCTGTATTTATCATAACTTCAACCTTGTGTTTCTAAATAAATATCATTAGTCTGTACTTAGGCCTCCGCTATCCTTTTTCGGGATCACTTAGAGCCCCAGTACGCTACAGTGTGCATGAAATGTAAGCTTTTTTCAACATTTGTACTTCCGATCCTTTACTTTTGATTATCTGATATATTTTTTAATCTACTTTACCATATTATTGTTTTTATAAGTTGGAATTGACGTGCTTTTTTTGGTACAGAATTATTGAGGGCTACACCTTGCTTAAGTAGTGAAATATTCAATTTTGTTAAAATGAAACTGACATTTCAAAACTGACAGATTATTCTATCTATTATTAATGCATAGCGTTTATTTTATCATGTAGCTGCAGGATTAATAATCCCTAAAAATTTCACTGATAAACCTAAAGGACAAAATTTTAACTATACCTTGGAGTAACACAATTTCAGCAAATTTATTTGAAATAAAAAAAGATGATGAATTAAACTAACTCATAAGAAAATGCATTTTTGTATAAAATTTCACTGTATACAGTCATTTTATTGTGTATATGGGAAAATTCAGCTATCCATAACATTTTTAATTTAAAGGAACTATCTTTATTTAATACAAAAAGAAGAAAAATTAAAAATATAAGAAAGGTCCAAAAAAGACGAAAAAACAGTTAATCTACATTTTTTTTTTGGGGGGGGGAGTCTAAAGGGATAGAAATTAAAGGAAGCCAAAATATTTTTAAAAACACTCAAGTTAATACTTACAATTTTTGTAAATAAAATTACATAAGAAAACAAAATTTCCGTATTGGATAGTGTTCCCTCATCAAATATTTTTAATTATTTAATAAAATCTTTTCATCCAACATCAAATTAACTTATTTTAAATTAAATTAAACTGTTATAGTCTTTGCAAATAAAATTGAGCAAAAAGGCAAAATTTGCGGATTAGATAAAGTGTATATTTTTCACTCGTCAAACTCTCTTATTTATTTATTAAACACTTTTCGTCCACCGTCAGATCGCTGCATTCTAAAGCAGTAGAATATACCAAGCGTATTTTAGAAATAATAATACCTAAGTATTCCGTTCTGTGTTTAGTAGGGATTGTAAATATAATCTGAATGCACTTTTTATGTCCGCAATCAACTTTGCTCTTACGTTTTTTATAATCTTTTCTGAAGTCGCCGCCACTAATGTCTATCGGCTTCTGTAGGCCATCATAAAAGCAGCCACCTCTCGTCCCTGATTTCTTTTTAATTTGTTCCTGTTTGGAGTAGAGAAAATGTTTCTCAGAAGATTGAAGAGGGTAACTATTCTTGGGTGCCATTCTTAGAAAACGTGAGGAAAACTCGCAAAAGAATAATAATAAAAAAATAGTAAAACAAACCTTTTAAAAGTGAGGAATGGGATGGGATCCCGTTAAGGCCTTGAGCGAAGAGCGTAAGAAAACTTTTCACTGAAAACTAATGAATATGCAAACATCGACCAATTTTCTACGTTTACCGTTAATTATTGTTTTAAAGCATTTGAATGTAGAGTGAATGTGTAATTCAAAGGGTGCTTTAGATTTTGTACATATTTGGAAGGACTCTGTTTTGAATAGCTTGTTGAAAAAAGAACTGTTGGAAGTGTTTACTCAGCTACTAAAACAATCAACGACTACTACAGCTCCATCTCCTAAATTGCGAACCATGTAAAACACATTTCGTATATCGGCATATATCTTTCAAGTTTTACAAATTCTGTGAATTATTCAGTTACATTGTATAGAAATATTTTGTATAAATTTTTATATAACAAATTCCCCCATTTTGTATAAAAAACAATAATAATTAAATTGAAAAAATATATATTCAGCAATAAATATTAAAGCAAAAATAAAATTACCCTAATATAAATGGACATTAATAGGAAATGAACATTTATTCAGTCGAATACCCAGTGTTAAATAACAGTAAATTTTTTTTGTTTTAAATCCATTCTAACGTAGATTTTCCAGCATAAGTAAAAAGTTGCAATTTTCCCCACTTCTATTTACAACCATTTGTGCTAATTTTTGTAATTTAGTGCAAGTAAACTGTTAAAAGGTAACTAAATACTATAAATTTGGAAAAAAACATTTGGGATTTAAAGAATTAAACTCATTGTTAGTTTCTAATGTTATAGAAAATTAAAACCTCAAGTTTCTAAATCCAATCAGCATTTGTATCTCTTTATTATATTCCTTTAAAATTACGTAAATCAATTTACCCATTTATGAAGGATACTTTGAACAGTATATATGTATAGACATTCACTAATCAATCATGATTATGTGTTAAGTGACGGCATGTTACAGAAACATACAAAATAATGCATCATAGAGATTTATGCTGCTCAATAATCAGAACAACGGGGGGAAATGCGAATCATGCGCAGATAAATTTTGCAAGTTAAAGAACACAACAATCTGTTGTTAATGATGTTAATAACGGTTAATAGCAATGCTTAGTTGCAACTTTCTTTGTAGGCGATCGCTATAATGAGATGGCCCTTAACATTGTTGTCTCTTAGTTGAAGTGACACATTAGCCTGGGTGTTTAAACTACTCCTATATATTTAGCTATCTTTAATATGAGAAGAATTATTTCATTTGAATATATTTCGTAATCATAATTAATAAATCGTAATTAGAGAGTAGTATTTTTTGTTTAATATTACATTCTACGCCCACTGAAACATATTTTAGTAATTCTTGTGCAATATAATATTTCAGTGAACATAGAACTTTTTTAATTTGTTGGGCCACACATAGAGTTTACTGACAGAATGAATAAATGAAAGCAACTTTTCCCCCATCATTTTGTTTACAAGCTATACAAAGGAAACATTTATTTAAGTTAATCCCTTACAATCATTATAAAAAAAAAATGTGATTTTTTGCGACCGCTGTATATAAATATATGTGGACAATAGACTATACTTAGAACGCTTGTTTCGTGACATTTTGTCTTCTTTCACGTTTAAAAACAAGCTCATCGACCTTTTTTTATATTAATAGGGTTGGGCACTTTCAAAGAAAGGTGACTTGCGCAACTTCTGTTTGTCAAGCAGCTTAAAAGCTGAGAAACTGTTAATCTTTACCAAAACTAAGTTTTCAGCTGCCATATAGCTGAACTTTCTAAACACATCTTGAAGTTGTTATCCCTTATTTTTTTCCCCTTCGAAGCTTGTTTTTAGTGTCGTACCTCATCCTCGCTGCCCGCTTGGTGTTTAAGCCGCCAATTTGTTAGATACGTTATTCGGGTTCTTGCATAGGATCTGAGAGGCGTCGCTGTCACTCACTCTCAGGGTTATCTAAACACGGAAGAAACCCGTAATGGAGCTATTTCCGACTTTTCAACGATAGAGATAAGACTGAGAAAGTTTCGCTCCATCCTTTTATGTTTCCCGTATTTTAGGAGAAAAAGTTAATGATATGACAGGAGATAGAAAGGTATCTACCTGAAGTGATTTACTATACGCAGTTGTTGCTACCATTCTCTCATCTCCTCTTTTTTTGTAAGAGATTCAGAAATTATGACAATACTCTTCACAAAACTTTTTATCAAGCATAATCTAAACTTTAGTGAGTATGATAAATACTTTGAATTGTAGAGGTCTAGTTCTATTTTTAAAAAAGCAGATTTGAAAACTGTGATCTATATAGAACGTAACACGAATATGTATATATTTCTATATAGCTTTCTTCATTTAAATCTAGAAGCAATTGAGATTTCAACTATTCTAACCTGGTAAAATAATGCCATGATTTTTCTATGTATGATTTATATTTAGCAAAAGAAGTAAAATTAATGAATGAAAGTGCCAAAAGTATACCATTCTTATGATGTATTATTTTATTTGTCACCAACAATCGCTTACTAGAATACGATGATATATTTCCTCTTTCAATGACAAATATAAAATCCTCTATAACATTCTTCAATAATCCCTTATCGGAAGATTTTTAATATAACTTTTAGATTATATGTTTGCATTTACCCTTATCATAGCATAATGTCTCACATTAATTTATTTTACTGTTACATAATAATAAATATAATTGTCATTTACTTTTCTAAAAATCTCATTTATTATTATTATTATAAACGAGAACAGATTTAGCACTTGAAAGGCCTAGATTAATTCTGAAAGCCCCCTTTTCCTAATTATTTTCTATAGTAATGCAGTGTACATTCTAATCGTGTATATTATTATTATTTGATATTTTTATAATGATCATTGATAAATGCTTGATATAAAATGCTAGTAGCAAAAAATTCTATCAAACATTTGACTGCTGTTTTAAATGCAAACATTTTTTAATTAAAAAAATGTATATCACATTTTTAAATTCTAATATTAATAATATTACTAATGAGATTATTCTGTAGTGGTTTGCAGCGATCTAATTATTTTCCAACACAAGCGAGTTTTATATGGAAGCAAAAATGTAGTTTTCACTCCTTTCCACCAAAAACGTCTGTATCAAATTGATAAATTATAGTAATGTATCAAATTGATAATATGTATAATAAATATGTATGACATATTGATAATATATATAATAAATATGTATCAAATTGATAAATTTTAGTAATATAATTAAGTTGTTACATATTTTTAATTAATAACAAAAGAAATATACTTTTACTTAATCTAAAATCTACTGAACTGAACAATGCTATTATTTTTGTCAAATTCAAAATAAATGACAAGCATAAACTTAGGAAATATAGTAAGGGAAATACTACAGATAAGGGAGTAGTCTTAGTAAGGGAAATATTTTATCTTTTTCTACGCAGAAGAAACTTGAGCATGGTTTAAAATATGACCTCTAGGTTAGCCAATAAAGATGTCATAGATGACATTTGTCTATTTAATATAGAAAATACTATTAAATTATTAAATATTTTTAGACTGGAAAATAATAATATAATTATAATAAATAGATAAATAAATAAAACCTTTTATACCTAAAATTTAAATCCCCTTGATTTTAAGAGCTATGTGAACTTGTATGGTAATCCGCCATAGCTAAACAGGAAAATGTCATTAACACACTAACTACTCCATTTTATCCACAAATTTACAACTTAAAGTTTAAATTTATGACGAAGTTGTTGGGTAAAAGTATAGAAATAAATAACAGCGTGAAACTTTTCTACTCTATCACTACCTTCCTATATTTATTAAAGACATTTATTACTATACTCGTAAATGTCAGTCATGGTAGTATTTTAAATGGCACTGTCACCAGTCGCATCTGGGTTCAGCAAGCGGATAAAAAAATGGTTTTCACCAACTTCACGCTTGGAGTTGGGATATTTTCCGCTTCTTATTGCTTTAACTGTCACGCAGAAATTCTAAGACTAGCCTCTATACATTGTTCATCTTTGAAGTGGCTGAATTCTGCTTCTAACAATATTTATCGTATATTTTATATGCTTACAAACTTTTGATTAATGTTTCTTCTGCTTTGTAGAACAAAACAGGAGGTGTAAACACTCTCACATTAAAAGAAATACAAGAAAAAAGATGTTGAAGTTGTTATTTTTGTTTATGTAGCAACTAAATTTAAATATCAAAGTTTTGGTTTCTTCATGTTATGAAATATTTAAGAAACATACCAGAATTTTAACATATTATATTTTTAGTTGTTTCAAAAATTACCTCTGCTTTTAAAGACACAATGATTTTATAAGTGTTTTCAATGTTATATCACAGAATCAGTCATCTCTGATCATCTCTGAAAAGTAAGCAATTAAGCAGATAATAATTTTTCACATATTTTCATCCCTTGTCTGGTAAGCTGGTTACTAAGAGATCTCTATATCACTCAGAAAAATGCGAAAGTTTTGAGAAACATCGCCACAATTGTTACTGACTGGGAAGAACCTGTTAAATCCTTAAATAAGATGTCTTATGTTATTCTTGTAGGGAAAACAGCACCGGTTACCACTGGACAACCAATCATTTGTGAATATTTGAAGAAAAATACAAGATATCTGACAAGACATTGCTCAGAAATTAAGATATTACGATTCTGTTCTTGAATTTTAGATGTACCTATGCCAGTAGTGAATCCAGAATATTTGACTTATAATATCTAAACAACTTTTAGTTGAGAACTCTCCAGCTTGAGAAAATACTAGATTTTAAAGATTTTGTACTTAAAGCTAAAAAGACACCAATACTTCACTTAGCCACCATCCGAATTGCTCTCAGTAAAAGAATGTAGGTTCATTTACACATAGTTTAATTTACACACAGTCTCACAATGTTTTAGGCTCAGTCATTAAAAATTGCCTGAAAAAGTTCGCCTATACGAATCAGTTTAGTAATTATGTTTTACTTTAAAAACTACAATTTTTTTAATTAAAAGAAGTTAAGGTTGAAATATTTGATAGTATCATTGCTGACACCATAATTAAGATGATTAGTTTCTTTGTTTAGTTTAATGGACAAAATATTAACATAATTAAGGAAGGTTATGTATTTACGTCCTATGGCTGACAAGGCAATCAGTTATTTCCATTTTTAACAAATGTGTTACAATATTTTAAAAATTATTATTTTTACAATTTAGTATTCTAGAAACTGTACACTCAGAAAGTTAAAAGTAAAATCTTGACTTCTGGCGGGGGACCGTCTTGTGATCTTCACAAGTATGGTGCCATGCCACTTCTATATGTTTATATTCTATGCATCGGTTCAAAAATACACACAGCAATTTCCATATCAATTATGAAAAAAAACTGAACCTTGAAAACTCATATGGTTTTGATATTCAGTAACTAACTTCAGTTCTGTAATTTATTAAAAATCAATTACTCAATCGTTGATTACTATTCAACAAAACATTTCACAAAACTGTATGATACTGAACCTTACATAAACTCAATGATGCACCTTATATGTTACTCAAACATCAAAATTTAGTAACCAATAGCAAGCTATCCAAATTTAATATTTCAAGCCCAGAAAAATCAGCCTTGAAATGAATTAAAATTATATTTGTAAACAACATTTTTTATACTGTGAATCTTAGGAAAATTTTTACTAGAATTACAGATGAACTTTTAGAATCGGAATTAATACATCGTAGTTCTAACTAAATTATAAGGAATTTTAAAAAAATGCAGTACAGTCTGTTTCACTACATTAATATCTGTACTGAAAGCTGTTTTAGAATAAACTATACTAGCTCGTTAATTTTTTTCATTTGTTTTTTGACCCACTTTACAAAACATTTGCCCATCTCCGCTTTAAACGATGGCTTTTGTAATAAAATGTGCTGCTCTATATTAAATTCCAAATAAATAAAACCTTTAATGGCACTCAGCTTATTGTCTAGTGAAAGTACTACAATGAGATAAATTCAAATTGCAAGACCTTTAATGCATGATGGTTTACTAATTTGGGGAACATGTGCACTCTATTCTAAAAACAGTTACCCTTTTTTTGTGTGGGCAAATACAAAACTATGACATAGGCAGCTAGAATGAAAGTCCAAGTAGGCAAAAGTTCAGAGATGATATAAAAAATAAATTACCTTCTAAAAACTTTTTATGGTACACTAAAATATCTTTCCTTGTGATATTAAAGCTTTTAGCAGTATCAAATATCATGAAAGGAGCGAAAGTGTTCGAGCTCTTTCGTTCATTAATGAGACCATTCTTAATATAAATTTTAAAAAAAAGATAATATATATTCCATTAATGAGCCTCTCGAATGCTTTAAAACATAAGAAATAAACTCATTAAAAATTCAGCACGATTACTAAATAGAATTACTGTATTTTTTTCTTTTTATAATTTTATTTATTTATTTATTTTTAATTGCCATGAGATACAAAAACGTACATGCGTGTAAAATGAGGTTATTCATTTTAAAAATCATGTACGCTTAAAATTAATAATCTTTAAATAAAATAAACTTTGCAAGATTAAGATATACCTTCTGGTAACTTTTCTACTTGATAATAATCAGTTTACACTCAAGCCTGATCTGAATTACCTAATGAAACTTTTATGCATTGTAAAAGTCTGTAGTTGCTCCAATATCTTCTTCCACATTAAATATGAAACTAAAAAAATATGCAAGTGAATTATCTAAATGAGGAAGGATTACCATTCTCCAAATTGAACCTAATTTTCCCTTAAACATCGGCCTGCAACGCAGACACCATGACTAAAATTTTATTTATTTATTTATTTTTAATTTCTATGAGATACAAAAGCGTAGATGCGTGTAAAATAAGGTCATTTTGTTTTAAAAATCACGTACGCTTAAAATTAATAATCTTTGAATAAAATAAACTTTGAAAAATTAAAATATACCTTCTGGTAACTTTTCTACTAGATAATAATCAATTTGCACTCAAGCCTGATCTGCATTAGCTTAATGAACCTTTTATGCATTGTAAAAGTCTGTAGTTGCTCCAATCTCTTCTTCCATATTAAATGTGAAACTAAAAAAATATGCAAGTGAATTATCTAAATGAGGAAGGATTACCATTCTCCAAATTGAACCTAATTTTCCCTTAAACATCGGCCTGCAACGCAGACACCATGACTAAAATGTTTCGCCACTCTCCATGTTATTAGCAGAATAATGTTTGAGCTCTCCATCATACTGAAGTGTTATTCAAAAAAGAATACTTTTCTGTGAGGTCAAAATAGCCGTAAAATCGTCCAAGTTCAACTTGTTTCCGCTGTGTTCCATAATGTGGAAGCGTTAGATTTTCCGACGCCACAAGTCTCCTCCTTAAATCATTCAAATTGGCGAAGCGTCGGTAATAGATTTATTTGCTCCCTCTTGATCTCTAGACATGAAGTTTGATGCCACTGATGTATTAAATTAGGAGAGAATGAAAGGAACGCTACCGGGGTTACGCCTAGAAGTTAGGGCATCGTTCTTGTACTCTGAAAAAGAAAGTCTGGACACTGAAAAGAAAAAAATCTTATTATATTAAACGGAGTATGAAAATAAAATATTTTAAAAAATCGAAAGAAAAATCGTGAATAAAAACTTTCAAAATTTAATCTTAAATCTTCGAAATGTAGGAATCTTAAAATATTTGTATGCCTATGCAAGATGTGAATAAAGCTAGGAAATATTAATTTTACAATTTTACATATAAATGTGATTATTATCAACGTTTTTTATTTTTGACTTCTTTTTCATACTGAAAATTTCTGTTAAATTGGTACTTTTTTTAAAGCCATATATAAACCTTAGAAAGAATAGAGTATATCATTTTGAAGTTCCCAGTCTTGAAAAAACCTTATTTTGCGATAAACGAGCATTAATTCCTGGTAGAGCGGGTGATTAGTACACCAGGAAAAAAAGGTAATATCCGCTTATGTTATCATCCGCAATCTTAAATTTAAGTTATATGATTTTAAATATTTTGTATTATTATTTAAGCTATTGTGTTTATTTATTTAATTTTGGGTGGGAATTTTGTGTCTAGGACTATTTTAGATCTATTTATTTGAGTCCGAACCATTGTTTCCTTCTCTTTAGCAGAGTCCTTAGAGAAAATAACTATTTATTTAGAAAAAGCAACTCACAGGAGCTCCCTTTTAAATTTTTGTTAAATTGGTACTTTTTTAAAGACATAAATAAACCTTAGAAAGAATAGAGTATATCATTTTGACATTCTCAGGTCTTGAAAAAAAACCTTATTTTGAGATAAACGAGCATTAATTCCTGGTAGAGCGGGTGATTAGTACTCCAGGAAAAAATTTAATATCTGCTTATGTTATCATCGGCAATCTTAAATTTAAGTTAAATGATTTTAAATACTTTGTATTATTATTTAATCTATTGTGTTTATTTATTTAATTTTGGGTGAGCATTTTGTGTCTCGAACTATTTTAGAACTTTTTATTTCCGTCCGAACTTCATTGTTTCCTTCTCTTTAGCAGAGTCCTTAGAGAAAATAACTATTTATTTAGAAAAAGCAACTCACAGGAGCTCCCTTTTAAATTTTTGTTAAATTGGTACTTTTTTAAAGACATAAATAAACCTTAGAAAGAATAGAGTATATCATTTTGACATTCTCAGGTCTTGAAAAAAAACCTTATTTTGAGATAAACGAGCATTAATTCCTGGTAGAGCGGGTGATTAGTACTCCAGGAAAAAATTTAATATCTGCTTATGTTATCATCGGCAATCTTAAATTTAAGTTAAATGATTTTAAATACTTTGTATTATTATTTAATCTATTGTGTTTATTTATTTAATTTTGGGTGAGAATTTTGTGTCTAGAACTATTTTAGAACTTTTTATTTCAGTCCGAACTTCATTGTTTCATTCTCTTTAGCAGAGTCCTTAGAAAAAATAACTATTTATTTAGAAAAAGGAACTCACATGAGCTCCCTTTTAAATTTTTGTTAAATTGGTACTTTTTAAAAAACATAAATAAACCTTAGAAAGAATAGAGTATATCATTTTGACGTTCCCAGGCCTTGAAAAAACCCTTATTTTGAGATAAACGAGCATTAATTCCTGGTAGAGCGGGTGATTAGTACGACAGGGGGAAAAAGGCAATATCTGCTTATGTTATCATCGGCAATCTTAAATTTAAGTTATATGATTTTAAATACTTTGTTATACTATTTAATCTATTGTGTTTATTTATTTTATTTTGGGGGAGAATTTTGTGTCTAGGACTATTTTAGAACTTTTTATTTGGTCCGAACTTCACTGTTTCCTTCTCTTTAGCAGAGTCCTTAGAGAAAATAACTATTTATTTAGAAAAGGGAACTCACGGGAGCTCCCATTTCCCTCCTGAAGGGGCGAAAGACAAGTTTCCCGCGAGTCCTTAGAATTACTGTACATAAAAGCAGAGTCGTGCATAAAAACAATTGCCATTGGCACCGTAAATCTTCGCAATTTGCTCTGATTTCCTTTACAGACGAGACAAGCCGTGGAAGCTTACTACTCTGTAAGCAGGGGCCAACCCATCCTGTTAACTAACAACCGTGTCCTTCCAATTTCGAAATATGGCTTTATAAAATAAGAGCGTGAATGATAGATATGGAGAATTGCGTTAAAATGTGTAGTGCCAATTGGACGGATAGAAGTGTGAATCACTATAACGAATGATTTTATTTGAAATGGGCTTCTCTCCTACATGCCTCAAGTATGTAGTTATTTGCAGTTTCATGCGTGACTTTATGACTAGGCCTGATTTCATGCTTTAAGTACTTATGCGAGTGTGTAATAACATATAACGTATAATTTCACAATTCATTACATCGTGACGTTCCTCGTCTGTAATCTGTTATCTTGGCGATTTTTTTCCTCCCACTTCTCTTTTCAGGGCCGTACATAATTTTATATGATTCTACTGGATTAATGGGTAGTGAGGAAATATGCTTAAGCTAAATTTAATGTCAAGATTTGTATTTATAAAATTGTTAAAATGCCAAAATTAGATTACAACGGCCGATTGTCATTTCACCCAATAAAACTGATTATATCTCACTCTAATGCCAAATATTAAATTATCAAACAACTAATGATTAAAATTCTGCATGTTAAGCTATTTCAAGTTATGATTGAAAATTCTCAAATGTTACTACTGTATATTTCGTAGTGCTACTTTCTTAACATAATCTAAAATGAGGATGATTTTGATATAACTAGAATTTAAGCAAAGTGCTATTAATGTACTTTGAGATATAAAACGGTATACTTCAGCTTCCTTAAAAAAATAATCTATTATAAATAAAATTCAAGGAATCTAAATTTAATAAGGCGATGGCATCCTACTATGTTTACTTATAATTACAGCTGGTCACTAATAAGGATAGGATGTCATATTCAAAGTTGTTTAAATTTCATATTTGTTTTACTCTTATGCAGTCCACAACAACTTATATTTATGATATTCATTAATATATATTCAGCTGAACTAACTCGAGCATTAATGGGTTAAAACGAAAGTTTTGGAATTTCAGGACCATTTGGACAGTCTAAGTTCATTTATAACTGTCACTTTTTTATGTTAATCGATTATTTATTTTGTACAAAATAAATGTCATGCATCTAAAATAAATGTTAATTGAAATTAGCATGATTTGAGCTTTTAAAATCGGTCTATGTATTAAGAACTGTTACAGACATTTTGAACAGGAAAAATGGATGTTTTAAAATATTTTTATTTTCTTCTGTTATTATTTTCTCGGATGCTTATGCTAAAAGCTAACTTTTATAAAAAAATTCTATAAATAAAAACAATGATATTGTGAGTAAAAGAAATGGATACGGAGATTTAAAAAAATAAACTTGACAAACTAATTATTAATAACTTTTGAAATAAGGAAAATTTTACTGTAAAATTTTAACCCTATTTTCATAAATTTATTGCTAAGAATGTATCCAACATGAACGTATCAATCATATGTAAACTATTATGTTTGCTGCATTTTTAATCATATGAGAATTAAATAGTGCTTTAGTGCATGGCTTTTCTACGCATTCCATTTCTTTCAAGTTCTTAAACTCCCTCTTCACACAGATGTTTGCTTGAAATTCTCCAGTACTCATATATATACAATCGTGGGAACTGAGATGCACACACATGTTCTGATTTTCAACCAAGACTAAATAAAAAGGGGGCTACAAAGCCCAAAATCAAATGCCAGCAATCTGGATTTCGTTTTCCAGGGATTTATTGTGGGGACGGGTGCTTCGCCTATGTTTTCTCAGTTGGGTGCAATCCCCCATGCATTTTTGAACCCCTGCAATCTCTAAGCACCTCATCTTTGACCCACATTTTGTTGAGAGTAACCTCTGCCGATAACAAATTGCTCCAGATAATGGTTTTGGGGGATATCAGACACCGTGCATGTCGGAGCCTTCTGTAATGTTGTCTGTTGAAAGCTAGAAATGTAGAAAATGGAAGCGAGATAAAAAAAAATATGTACATATATTCTCGAAGCATTTTTGGGAGTATTGCTAGAGAACTGGAAAATATCTGAATTCCCTTTTTGGTGTTTGCTACCTTTCACTTGTAAAAAATGAATAATCCACGATTGTGAAAGATAACCCTGTTTGTGAAGATGGTATCATAAGTACAGGATATTCTTCGGGTGATAAATACAAATGACTCGATTTTCAAGTTGCTCTGATAGTAAAAAATATAGTAACTTGTTTATAGTTTGCACCATTTAAAGATTATATGAAAATATATGATATGTACCAAAAATTTTAAAACACATGTTATTATTTTGACATGTCACTATACTTATTTTTTGTGTTTTTATTAATATACTAACTTATAAAAGGTCAGAAAATTAAATAACCACTCACAGTAAACTAGTTGTATAACCACTACATGTATATGTAGTTACAATGTACTTGCAAAATGTTTTGATAAAAAGATTTAATAAATATTTTTAACATTTTGCTGTTAAAGAATGTCATGAATCTTTTCTTCATCAAAACATGACGCACAGAACAAAGAGACATGTGTGAAAATATAAATTGGTTTATTGATGTTTCAGAATATGTATAAATTAATGTGCATGTTGTATTTTGTTTAACAGAGATAAGAATAATATAAAAAACGAAATTGATTTGCTTATTTGTTCTTATTATAATACTACAATAACATTCAATCTTCAATACTTTCTCTTACTTTTACTTTTGCTTGCTTTACTTTTTCATAAAAAAAAACTATGCAATGTTAGCCGCGTTTACAGTTTTTTTTAATAGTACTGGCGTTAAGTTATGGTTAAGAAGTAATCAAGAGTAATTGATTGAGAAGTAATTGATTGATTGAGAAGTAATCAAGAGTAGTCGATTGAGAGTAATTACTCATCAATCGCACACTCACTCACTTACACATGTATAAATATAGATATAGATATAAATGCATGTGTCTATATTTTTCTGCATACATGCATTCATCTTGCATAGGATTTCTTATGCTTAATCACACATGCAAAAGTTGCTTAAAGTTCTTATCTTTACTTATTGAAGATTGGAATAATAGATACTACAGATTATATGTTATATAGTGTTTAAGCAATAGCAAAGTAATTAATTTTGCTCATTGGAAAAATGGCTTAATATGATACAATTTTGAACTGCTGTGTATTTTCCCTTTGTTAAGTTTTGAAACCTTAATTAGGATAATTCCTTAACTAATAGTAACTAACTTTGTTCACGGGGACATAGTATCTACGGAGATGAAAAGGCTTCATTAAAACAGCCTGGTTTTGATTCAATATAAAAGAAAAAGTTCTTCACTGTTTATAATAATTTTATTTTCGAAATTATCTATAAGTGTTTAATTATGAAGGTTTTTTTAATTTTACAGTTAATTTCGAAAATAAATTATTTCCGAAATAAAATTATTTAAACTTAACTTCTTTTAAGCGTTTTTTTATGTTTTCATAATTTCTGATAATTTGAAACACTCTTGGTGCATTTCTAACTTCTAATGGCCTTTGATATTTATTTATTCTTTTACACTGTAGCGTATAAAATGGAAGTTGGTAAAATTGAATGTATTTCGAAACCCATAATCTGTTAATTGTATGCTCAAATAGTTTGTCAAAGACAATTTTTATGGAGTAAGATAAATATATTCACTTTTATTATTTCTTTTCCCCTTACACTTTCTGTGAGAGCCTTTAAAAACAGACAAGTTTAAAAATAGTTTATAAATAAAAAAAATCTTATTAGGCTTTAAAGAATATCTCATGTAACGGTTTTATTAACGTTAACCCTTAATTTGACAAGATGTCTTTCAAATATATTTTAATTTCTGTTATTTTTCCATGTCTATATAGACATTAGGATCTCTGTAAAATAAACAAACAAAAAAAAAAAAAAAAGACGAAAAAAAAAAAAACAAAAAAAAAAATATATCATTTACATCATTCATGGCTCATCTTTTTTATCTCATTCTTTGAGATAATTAATGTCCGCTGTGGCGAACACTGACAATTATGTTATATAGTAGTTATAAATATACATGTCCGGTGTAGCGGCAGACTTAGCCAAATTAAGGGTTAATCTTCCAGTAATTAATTAATAGATTAATTAACCAATTTAAGTAAATGGATTTATAACGATATATTGTATTTTCAAGCAGATTATATAAAAGTAAAATATATTTGTCTCGAATACCACGTTTATCTTGACAATGCCAAAGCCCCCCCCCCAAAAAAAATCCTTAATTTGTGAATAAGTAAAAAAAACTTTATTTATTCCTGAATAGCACACTTACTCACACATGCACATATCTTAGATATGGATGTAGATATATGTGTGTATATTTGTACACATACATTCATTCAACTAACGTTAAGGGTTCTTATGCTTATTGCTATGCCCCCCCAAAAAAAAAAATAAAAATAAAAGTCTTATTAATTTGGACAAAGTAAAAAAGGTAATTACTCATCAATCGCACACTCACTCACTTACACATGTATAAATATAGATATAGATATAAATGCATGTGTCTATATTTTCTGCATACATGCATTCATCTTGCATAGGATTTCTTATGCTTAATCACACATGCAAAAGTTGCTTAAAGTTCTCATCTTTACTTATTGAAGATTGGAATAATAGATACTATGAAATACATTTAAACCATAAGACAAAGAATTATCTGCAGACAACACAGAATGCTTCTGCTTCTAATTTAGTCAAATCGTATGGACTCTATTCAATAAGCTAATAACATCTTTAAAACTTAACTGCATACATTTTACAGGAAGCAGCTGAGTCTAAACAAGAAGATGATGCACGTGTAAAACATTAAGCGTATGACGTATAAAACAGACGTGGTTGAAGAGCTAATATAAGTCATCTGAACTCTCTTCTTTAGATGAAACTGAGACACTGAGAAAGAAACCCATGACAGCTCGGTATAAGGGTGTTCCAGACGTCTTTCTATTTTAGTAAATTAATTCCTTCACGCGCGGATGAATCTAAATTATGCATTCTACTGCGATCATATAATTGCATTGAACTAGTTAGGACGAATATACGGGCAGGAAAACGGGGGAAGCCCCATAGGTTTGGGCCAAATTAGTGGGAGGAGAACTTGCTATTATTTTTACTTGTGTCATTTGTGACATCTGAAAATAGAACAAAGAGTCTTCCTTTTTACATACCCTGTCACTAACCCCTAGACCTTGTTAGCAGATATCAGATAATCTCTTTGGAGAATTGAGGGAGTGAGCGAGATAATTGAAAGCAATTTAGTGGTTTTCCATGTTTCTTCCATGCGAAAGGAAGAGCGGAATTTTTATGTTGTCAGAGTAAAGGAAGGAAAAGGAGCAATTGTATTTGCTTGTTGTGTACATAATCCCCAAGCTTCATTTTCTTTTCTAAGATAATCGTTTTAAAATACTTGCATACAGTATCTACTGAAATTCTTGTTTTGTAAGGGTATATGAGTTATAATTCACAGAGTTGTAAATTAAAGTTGCACTGCCTGAAATTTTGAATATAGCTGACTGGTTGGATGTCAACTGCCAAATTTTCTTACACAATCACTAATGGGATGTGGACCTTTTTCTCCGAACGGCTACGAATCTTCCTACTACCAGTAGAAATCGAACCCATAAATTCCTGTTTTGAATATCCTCTTTTTATACACATATTTTAAATAAAAAATATTATGGGATCTTATGACAGTAAACTTCTTAGCTTAGCTAAAAATATAAGTACTTTATTAAAATGGAGAATAATCTATTGTCGTGTAATGAGATTTTGCATGTGTTATAAGTATAATTACTATTTAAAAATACACTAGCAAAATGCAATCTGAAAAACCAATGGTTGTAAAATAATTATAAAAATACTGTTTATTTTATTATTACTTTCAATAAACTTTCATGTGTTTGTGAAATTAAATTTCTGTTTAGATTTTTTTTTTATGTCGTATTATCTTGTCTCATAATTTGTGGACGGTAAAATAATTTTCTGAC
Organism: Pardosa pseudoannulata; assembly: GCA_032207245.1. Taxonomy (NCBI): domain Eukaryota; kingdom Metazoa; phylum Arthropoda; class Arachnida; order Araneae; family Lycosidae; genus Pardosa; species Pardosa pseudoannulata. The sequence continues at coordinate 76,590,472 of CM063502.1, read as the reverse complement.
GGAAAGTCTTACATAATAATTTATAAAATTGAGTGAAACCTGTATCTATGTTTAATTCTTTATTCTAGTGGATAGCTATGTGTGAGTTGTACTAAAAAAGTTTAAATAAGTTCATCAATAATTTAATGTAGTAAAGTCAATTATCTTACAATAACCATTAGTACAGGTGCATAAATAGCACTATCTGTAGTTTTAATGAACTGTACTTCACAAGTAATAACATTATTTTTGTTTAGTCTTTGGCTGAAAAAAATATCGAAATAACACCTTGGATCATTAGATCAAATACTTCATGTTATTAAGCGGTCTTATTTTGTAATAAAAAATTCCGTTTAGATTTCTTTATGTCGCATATTCCTGCTTCACAATTTGAACGGCAAACTAATTTTCTGGTGGCAAGTCTTACACCCCTTCCATTAGCCAGTTGCGTCGTAAATTTGAGGTAACATACTCAATTAATGCGGTAGTGAACTTTCAGGTGACCCAAATTGGGCTGAAAATTCGATATTTCTATCGCAGTTTTAAAATATAACTATGAAAGAGATGGTGAAAGAGTATTATAATATCCATTATCCATAATGAATATAATTATTATCACGGTTTGTTAACTTTAAATGTTACTAATAAGTACATAAAGTATTTTTTTTAATATTTTATTTCATAATTATTTACGTGCATTGCCATTAGACAAATTTCGATTAAAATTTAATTATTATTTACTTTATAGCAGATAAAATAAAAATGAGCTAAAGTTAAAATGTTTCGAAACGCATTGTTGTCTCATTCTGTAGTTATATAAGTTGTTAGAAACAGATACGTTGGGAATGAAAAATAAACATTTCCACTATATTTTATAATTTTCCCGGAATGCATATGTCATGTTAAAACTAAGTTTCAATCTAAGGTTTAAAATGTATCCAGCAGTTAAAATGATTGTATTATGGGTAATATGCGTATGAAACATTTCCAAATATTGTACTTTTGAAGCAAATAGGACTTAATAACTTTCTATAATTTAGTGTTCTCGTGTTTGTGAAAAATAAATTCACTTTGTTTTATGTTGCATACTTTTGCTGTGTATTTTGTGTACTGCAAGCTAATTTCCTGACGGCAAGCCTTACATTCTTGCTATTAGCCAGCTGCGTCATAAATTTGAGGTAACATACTCGTTTAAAAGGCTGAGTGAAAAGCTGGTGGAAAATAGTTCTTGGTTTAATTTTTTATTTTGCTGTGGATAGCTCTCGAGAAGCAAAGCCCTCTTTACTGCAAGTGTACCATCTTTTTCCCCCTTGAAGTTAGACCACCGGAGTTGCTGTTGAAAACTACTAGGGGAAGTAAAATTTGTTCACAAAAGCATTAATGGATAGTTGCTCAGACAGAAACTTTGAGACTTTATACTCTATTGTTGCTTAAAGATATAATATAACTAAATTAGTGCAGCTACTTTCAATATACTGGAAGATAACATTTTTTATTTTATTATTTAACAAAAATTGGGATATGAATTAAAATATCTTAGTTACCATTTACTGATTTTAATACTAAGCATCTCTTACTTTAGAAACCATTTTTTGAAGTTTCATAAAATATGTAATAGAGTCTAAATTTCGAGACTTTCACATCGTGTTAACTCTTGAATCTCGAAAGACTGGTGAATTAATTCTATAAAAGTCGGAAGGCTTTTTGTTATATTAAGATAAAGATACTATAAAAATAATCTTATCACAATACGTTCATAGTAAAAGTAAGGGTAAAATATCTTTTGACTTCTTTATCATTAATATATATATTCTCAACGCAGCTTTAACGATGAGATTAATCTTTTAAGTGTTTATAAAATCTATTTTATAATCACAAACTCGTTGTTTAACCTTCCCGGTCACCTGAATATCATATAAAACACCTAATTATGGTAAAAATTATGCTATTTTTATTAAAAAATACCATAATTTTTTCAAAAAATATTTAACTTCACTAACACTTCTTATTCCTGTAGGTGTCACAAGGGCCTTCAAATTTGATTCAGTTTTTGAAAACAGCAGGTAGTAAAACACTGAAAAATTGGTGTCTCATTTGTTGAAGAAAAAAGATAAAAATAAAACAAATTCTATTTAAATAAATTTTTTCCTTTACTACTACTTTTTATTTTTGAAATAACAATTTCAAAATAATAAAGTTTTAATATAATTATAAAATTTATCGACTGTAAGTGCACTGTCTTCTTTTAAATTTTCTAATTATAAATTCGCAGACACATTCTCCTCAGCCAAAGTTCTCATGGGCATACATGAATTTTACTTAGAGAGTCAAACTGAACAAATTATTTTTTTCAATTCTAACATACATACATAATGTAGGATAATCTAGAATTTATTTTAAAACTAGGATAATTTTACATAATCTAGCATAACATTTTAAATACAACAATTTACAATATATTTTGATTTTTATATAATAAATGCATGAGAGGTCAGAGAAATAATGCTATTTAACATCAAGTTGTTTTTAGTATTATTATTGTTGTTATCATGCCTCCAATCAACTCTTAACTAAAGTTTGTCAAGCATCGTAGGAAGCTCACGATTGAACGCGCATTAAACTAAAATGATTGACCAAACTCAAAGAATTTCATTAAACTATTTCTCTGACAATATATCTGTCTTCATTCCTAACCTTTTTTTACTTTCCTTACAGAAAATAAAAAACTATTTTTTGGAAAAAAGCCAATTATTTTTCATGAATCAATCGATGTAGTAATAATTTACATATTTTAACTACAATTATTTATAAATTCAAATATATTATACAATAGTGTTATAACTATATTTAAAATAAATATTATAAAAGTTTAAAATTAGTTATTGCTCAAACTTAATTGTAATATAAAAAAAAAACGAATATATTATTGAAACAAAGATTTCCTATACTACCATACTTGCTTTTGTTTCTATAAAATTAAAAAAAAAAAAAAAATTTATTCGTTAAATCATTGATGAAATAGTTACATAGAATCCAAACTTTTCATTAAATTTTTGAATAAAATGTTACTATATAATCTTTCAATAGTTTAATAGTGTAAAGCTTGGAATTTTTAAAAAAATAATATTAAAAGTAGTAGTATGTATTCTCATGCTATAGAAATATTTAGAAATATACGAATATATATATGTGAAAATTAAAGCAAAATTTTTGAATATAACAAATATTTTCTTTATTTTTCTGAATTTATCATAATAAAAAAATAAAAAAAAATACTTTGTTTTATTTTTTTTATAATTGTAGTTAATTTTATTTTACATAGAATTTTAAAAAATATTATATATAAATTTTTATATTTATTTTTTATCTTATTATAATATTAACATGAAATTATCAATTTTGTTTTGTATGTGAATTTTAAATTCCGTTATGACATTAATATATAAAACTCTAAAACGGTTTATTTTTTTAAATTTAATGTTTTACCATGATAGTAATTATTTTACAATTAATACTACAATAATTTTATTAGAATTTATTAATGCAAATTTTGAAAAATATTTTGTAAAATTTTTCATCAATTTTTTCATAAAAATATAACTTTAAAATCTTCCATTTTAACTATTAGTGAATTAATTTGTTTGTAAATTGTAATGTGCTCTTTGATATTGAATTTAAAAATTAAAGTACCGTCCATAAATGATTAAAAAGATGTTACTTCATGTTTCCAAATCCAGCTCTATTATAAGGAGATTCAAACATTCGTAAGGATCATCATCAATTGGATGGTATACCTATTACTAACATTCCTCAAATTCCCTCGCAATGAACATTAATATCATACAAAACTTATACGAACGGCTTTAACAATTTTTTCTCCAAATATCTAATGTTTTACCAAAGGGGATAGTTAATTATTTTACAATTAAATATTTTACCAATATGCTTTTATTATGTTTTAACTTTATTAATGAAGTTTTGAAAGAATGATTTTGTAAAATTCTTACATCTAATTATTAATTATATATTAATTTATATAACGTTTAAGACATGCGTACCATTTTAACTAAATTAAAGTAAATTAATGTATTTAATGCTATGTAAATGTAGTGTGGCTCTTTATAGTTATATAAAAGTTATAATAAGCCAAAATGCGGTTCTATTTGACCTCATTTCACACATTCATCTCCATTATAAGGATATTCAAACACTGGTAAGGATCATCATCAATTGGATGGTATACCCAATCCTGAAATTCCTCAAAAACCCTCGCAATGAACATTAATATACAAAACTTCTACGAACGGCTTTAACAATTTTTTCTCCTAATATCTAATGTTTTACCAGTGGGGATAGTTAATTATTTTACAATTAACTATTTTAACAATATACATTTTTATGCGTTAACTTTATTAATGAAGTTTTGAAATAATTATTTTGTAAAATTCTTACATGTAATTATTAATTACATATTAATTTATTTTTATTTTATATAACGTTTAAGAAATGCGTACCATTTTATCTAAATTAAAGTAAATTAATGTATTTAATGCTATGTAAATGTAATGTGGCTCTTTATAGTTATATAAAAGTTATAATAAGCCAAAATGCGGTTCTATTTGACCTCATTTCACACATAGCTATCTAAGGCATTATAAGGTAATTTTCAATTGGATGGTATAATCCAATTCCTAAAAAAATGCATTATAAAAAACTTTAAACGGCTTTAACAATTTTTTTCTTATCTAATGTTTTAAAATAGAAAAGTTATTTTTACAATTAAATATTTTACCAATGTATTTCTATTATGCTTTAACTTTATAATAAATGAAAAATGTTAAAATCTTACATTAATTTAATTGTATATAACACTTGTGTATTACCATTTAACTAATTAAAAGTGAATTTATGTATAATAAATAAAATCTTATTGTATTTATTGTTATACAAAATATTAATGAAATCTATTTGACCTACGAAAGAAAGAATATGCTTTTTGTATATTGTTCAATGCGTCTTTTATGGTCGGTAATTAGTACGTGGAAAAAAATATTCTTTTAATCCATTTTTAATTGATTTATAATTTAATAATATATCTTACTTAAAATAACTTTAACTGTAATTTTTTATTTATTCATTTTAAAAGTAATCTAATCAGTGAGGTAAACATTTCAACGTAAAATGGTATGGTGTGTTTTACAAGAGACATGACTGTCTGGAAGATAAAACGACTTAAAGTAAGTAGACTAATAAAGAATACTGCGGTTTAAAGTAAAATGACGTCCAATTTATCCTCTAGTGGTGTGTATAAGGTAATTACTTTTGCCAAAGACCCTATATATAAGATAATCCGATCATAAGTGGAGTGTGTCCATAGTCAAGTAGATATACACTGTATTTTTCTATATAATAAACTCTTAATTCCATCCCTTTTTTCACTGTAAAAAAAAGGGTGGCAACATGATTTTAACCTCGAATTAATCTTTTAAACAATCCCAAAAACAAGGACAAAAATTTTTAAATTTTTGTAAATTTTGAATGTAAATATCTCAGTCAATTACTGTCACAGGGACGGGATTTTTTTGTCTTACGGATTGTAAGACGAGTTTCAATTTTTAATGGAATATAATTATAAGGAACGGGAAAACGTATAAATATTTAAATTTTGGGATTTTCGCAAAGTTGATTTTTAAATTTAAAATACCAGTAAAATTATGCATTACTTAAAACAATTTTTATGGATAGAAGTATATATCTACAATCGACAACTGCGGAGGTAAAGGCAGTTAAAGAATTACTATGCAACCTGTATGTACCGGATGATTCAAATTAAACAAGAGAGACTTTGACCTCTATTTAACCCTTTAATGATCACCAACATAAATTCTTTAGAATATAATGAAGTTAGTTTATAAATGTTATCAATCAATCTTATAACTGTAAAATATATGAAATTATTTCCATTCTTTAGAGGGGTTTGCGTTAGAGGATACTTAGGATTTTGAGGAGTGGTTTAACTGACAAATCTACTTCCTTGTACATCGTGAACACAATACTTTTTTAAATTTTAATTATATTGGAAGAAGAAAATTTAAATATCCTTAAAATAGCATAATAAATAAATAGCTTAACAATTTATAGGTGTATTTTGGATACATATTTTTATTTGGGGTCATTGGGAGAAAAATGGAATTACTGACTTTCCAGATTTAACAAATTTAAATACATATATTTCAAAAAGAAAAATAAATTAAATGTAGTAGTACTATCTGTTGTCAGTTTAAAATGTTAAAAACACAAAAAAACTTAAAAAAATTAATATATCTCCATAAAAGTAGAGAAAAAGGATGTTTAATAGGTGGTTTCGCTGCGGAACCACTGTCCACTAAAGGGTTAAAGAAAATTATTTGGCCAATTTGACATAAATTTCGTACACATAGAATTTTTTAAACGTGCTGATTTGATTTCTAAAAAAATATATATATATTCACATTTTGGCCACTAGGGGAAGAAATAGACAATGGAATGGAGGAAATTGTATCCTTTACCTATAAGGTTTTGCTTTTCGTTGCAAACTTTGCTATTTCGCTGAAAAAAACTACTTAAAAGTAAAGTATATAAAAAAATACTCTTAATATCAAAAAAGAAAACACAATACATTTCATAGATTGTTGCATTTTAGAAACGTAAATACGCTATTTCCAGCTTAAACTTGATTAAATGAGATATCTTCTTTAATATATTTTTGCTATTAATAACATTTTTTTTTCTTTTTTAAATTGAGTATTTCTTACCTACGGTCTTTAGTTCTTGGCTAAAGTAGTAATATTTTTCTAAACACTTTGCTTGTAAAAGACTTTTACATGACTTTAACATGAAACATCTGTTGCCCAAAATAACATGTCACTTTCATCATTTAAATAATATTGCTTTTATAGTTATTCACCAAAAAAAAAAATCGAGACAAAATAGTTGTTCAACCATTTCTATTCTATTTTAAGGGAACATGCTAAACATTTGGAATCTTTTCTTGGCTGAAATTATCAATTGAACCTTTCTATACATGAATGCAAAATTTAAAATCAGTATGTTTATTATTTCAAAAGTTATTTGATCATATATTTCCATCTATATGAACTGAACTATATGAACATTTTAAATGCCCTTTTTCTCTCATTCTTTTTCCCGGGAATTAAAATTGCTTAGAAAGTTTTTTGTATTTGATATACTACTCTTCGAGTTTTTATTCAGGTTTTCTAAAATGTATAGAATAAAATAAGCAAATTGTCAAATAAAATAGACAAATTTCATTGGTTTTCATCGCAAGTATCAGTAAAAATTGTTTATAAAATATAATTTTATAGATATCCGAAAATCCATACTGTCAAGTGTAGAAGGTGTTAATAGATTACAAAAAATTTTTAGAGAGAAAATAACTATATGAGGAAAAGTAATATGGATTTAATAAATTTAAAAAAAATTTCAAATTAAATTTTACTTAAAATGTTCAAATAGACTTTATTTTATGGAATATGATTTAAATTGGATTTTAAAACACAAAATATTTGGTTTGGAGTGCTACGGTCTACTTTTTTGCAACACGAGGGATGATGAGACCGTAACCTACAGCTTAAAGCCAATTCCGAATGGCTACGAACATTCATGCCACAGTGGGATTCAAACCCACGAACTCCAGTACCGAAGGCCAGTACCCTAACTCATCTGCCATCGCTCGGCTAAAACACAAAAGAATTACAATGCATCATTTTTGACTTCAATAACATTCACGCATTCTTCATCAACTTTGGAGAGTATTATATCCTCTTAATGTGAATTCAATTTTAGAGAATCTCTTCTTTAAATTGTGTTTACACACAAAAGAAAAGAATAGACATGCATTCAGTTCATAGATTGTAACGAAAAACCAGAAAATATGATGTAATTTTATTAAGATGTTCCTTTATTTAAATACGCTTTTATATTTGAAACATAAATGAGATTTATAGCTCCACATAATGTAACTTGAAACTCTTTATTTCCTTGGAATGTTAAATATTCAAAGTGAATAAAATACGACAGAAACATTCTAAACTAGATTGAAATTTAAATCAGCTCCTTTGGCGATAAAAATTTTATTCAAAGTTCCCACATGTGAATATTGCATAATGATTTCCCCCTGGAAATTTTAAAATTTCTTTCGACTTATTTCACTTTAGAGACCGCCTAAGTTCGGCAGTCGTTTAAATTTCTAAATTATTCCTGCGTTTGTTAAACAAACTTTATTTTCAAGCTTACTGAGAAAGATAAGAAGCTCTTTGGGAGTCACAGCATTTAAATTTTTATTGTGTGTTTGTTCCCATTTCTATAAAATGGAGAATCAAGGGCTACGTGTGATTGTCGATATAATTAGGGTTATAAATTACAGAAAAATACTGTAAAATAGATAATTTAATAGGCTACAAATAATTAGGCAGTTAATAATTTCCGTATTTGTATAATCTCTTTGTAAAATGGAGCTCAGTTAGAAAAAAAGTTTCGATTCAGTCAGTTGAAAATGATTACTGCTTGGTACAGCTAATTATCCTTAATGCGTCTCATGAAATACTGAACTTCATTGATAGCAGAAAGTATTAGCATCTTTCAAACGGAATCAACCTTGAGCAACTATTTCTTTTCAAATAGTTCCAGAACCCATTGAAAACTCTCAACACCTACCGTTTTAAGGTTTTGAATTATCCTGATGTAAAAGGATAGCCCCTTCTACTTTCAGTGTCTGAATGTCCCAAAGGATAAATTTACCAAAGCTACTAATTTTATTAGTTTAAAACAACAGATTTTTGATATATATAATAATAAAAAAGTTAAAACTAAGTACATGGCATGTGGTATTAATAGCAGCCTCTATTTTGAAATTGGGAATTACAAATTTAAAACTGTTAGAAAGTTTAAATATTTAGGATCAGAAGTTAATACTCTCAATGATTTAATGCCTGAGATCCGTAGTAGAGTCACAGAGGCTAACTGTTGTTTTTTCGGATTCAAAATATGCTTGAAGTCTAACTTCACTTGCAGAAAAACGAAGATCTAAATTTACAAAAGCTTAATCAGACCCATTCTTACTTATTCTGGTGAGACCTGCGCAATGACAGAAATAGTAAAAAATATCAATTCTGTTCTTGAAGGAAAAATTTTGAGAAGTATTTTTGGTGGCATGAAACATAATAATATCTGGAGGAGAAAAACTAACTCTGAACTCTATAAATCTTTTAAAGATCTAGATATAGTACAATATATAAGGATTCAGAGAATTAAATGGGCAGGACACCCGTGCAGAATGGATGAAGATCGTGTAACAAAAAATATCTTCTCGGCTAGACCATTTCGCACCCAAAAAAGAGCGAGACCTAAAATTAGGTGGCTCGACTTCTTGGAATCGGACTTGAGACTTTTAAAAATTAGCTGCATGTCCATGGCCAGGGACAAAAGAGCCTGGAATTCGATTCTGAGGAAGGCAAAGGCCCATTCTGGGCTGTCTGGCCACTGAAGAAGAAGAAGAACAATTAAAAACTATAATAATAAGAAATTATAAAGTATTCTGACTTCCAAAATGAATTCTGAAAGACTACGCATTGCCTTATACTTTTGTTTCCATATTCCTTATACGTTTCGAGAAGCTTAATATGAAAAAAGTTTGGAAAATAAATTAATTTTATAAAATAAATCTTTTATACTTAGGTTAATATATAATTTAGGTACTGAAAGGGAGTTCATAATATTAACTTTTATAACTACCCTTAAAAACACTGGGAAATTATTTCCCAACACAGAAAACAAACTTTATTTTCAAGATTGCTGAGAAAGACAAGAAGCTCTTTGGGAGTCACAACATTTAATATTTTATAATGAATTTGTTCCCATTTACGTGTAAACTGGCGAATAACCGTGAGTGAATTTTGATATAATTAGGGCTATAAATTACAGACAAAAAAACTGTAAAATAGATAATTTAAAAGGCTACAAATAATTATGCAGTAAATAATTTCCGTATTTGCATACTCTCTTTGTAAAATGAAGCACAGTTAGAAAAAATTATTTCGATTCAGTCAGTTGAAAACGACCGTTGCTGTGATACAGTTAATTATCCTTAATGCGTCTCATGAAATACTGAAGCTTCATTGATAGCAGAAAGTATTAGCATCTTTCAAACGGAAGCAACTTTGAGCAACTATTTCTTTTCAAATAGTTCCAGAACCCATTGAAAACTCTCAACGCTTACCGTTTTAAGGTTTTGAATTATCCTGATGTAAAAGGATAGCTCATTCTACATTTCAGTCTAAATGTCCTAATGGAAAAATTTACCGAAATTATTAATTTTATTAGTTTAAATCAACAGATTTTTTAGCATATATAACAATTAAAAAGTTAAAACTAAGTAATGCCATGTGGCATTAATAACAGCCCCTATTTTGAAATTGGGAATTACAAATTTGAAACTGTTAGCAAGTTTAAATATTTAGAATCAGAAGTTAATACTCTCAATGATTCAATGCCTGAGATCCGTAACAGAGTCACAGAGGCTAACTGTTGTTTTTTCAGACTCAAACAATACTGGAAGTCTAACTTCACTAGCAGAAAAACCAAGATCCAAATTTACAAAAGCTTAATCAGACCTATTTTTACTTATTCTGATGAGACCTGCGCAATGACAGAAAAAGTAAAAAATATCATTTCTGTTTTTGAAAGAAACATTTTGAGAAGTATTTTTGGTGGCATAAAACATAATAATATCTGGAGACATAATAATATCTGAACTAACTCTGAACTCTAAAAATCTTTTAAAGATCTAGATATAGTACAATATGTAAGGATTCAGAGAATTAAATGGGCAGGACACCTGTGCAGAATGAATGAAGATCGTGTAACAAAAAATATCTTCTCGGCCAGAGCATTTTGCACCCGAAAAAGAGCGAGACCTAAACTTAGGTGGCTCGACTTCTTGGAATCGGACTTGAGACTTTTAAAAATTAGCTGGATGTCCATGGCCATGGACAGAAGAGCCTGGAATTCGATTCTGAGGAAGGCAAGGGCCCATTCTAGGCTGTCTGGCCATTGAAGAAGAAGAAGAACAATTAAAAAGTATAATAATAAGAAATTATAAAGTATTCTGACTTCCAAAATGAATTCTGAAAGACTACGCATTGACTTATACTTTTGTTTCCATATTCCTTATACGTTTCGAGAAGCTTAATATGAAAAAAGTTTGGAAAATAAATTAATTTTATAAAATAAATCTTTTATACTTAGGTTAATATATAATTTAGGTACTCAAATGGAGTTCATAATATTAACTTTTTATAACTACCCTTAAAAACACTGGGAAATTATTCCCCAACACAGAAAGCAAACTTTATTTTCAAGATTCCTGAAAAAGATAAAAAGCTCTTTGGGAGTCACAACATTTAATTTTTTATTATGAATTTGTTCCCATTTACGTGTAAACTGGCGAATGACCGTGAAAGATTTTCGATATAATTAGAGCTATAAATTACAGGCAAAAAAAACTGTAAAATAGATAATTTAAAAGGCCACAAATAATTATGCAGTAAATAATTTCCGTATTTGCATACTTTCTTTGTAAAATGGAGCTCAGTTAGAGAAAAAAAGGTTCGATTCAGTCAGTTGAAAATTATCGTTGCTGTGATAGAGCTAATTATCCTTAATGCGTCTCATGAAATATTGAAGCTTCATTGATAGCAGAAAGTATTAGCATCTTTCAAACGGAAGCAACTTTGAGCAACTATTTCTTTTCAAATAGTTCCAGAACCCATTGAAAACTCTCAACGCTTACCGTTTTAAGGTTTTTAATTATCCTGATGTAAAAGGATAGCTCCTTTTATATTTCAGAGTCTAAATGTCCTAAAGGAAAAATTTACCAAAGTTATTAATTTTAATAGTTTAAATCAATAGATTTTTTAGTATATATAACTAAATAAAGAATTCTGACTTCGAATATGAATTCTGAAAGACTACGTATTAACTTATACTTTTGTTTCCATATTTTTATACGTTTCAAGAAGCTTAATATAAAAAATCAAAGTTTGGAAAATAAATTAATTTTATAAAATAAACCCTTTATACTTAAAGTTCATATATAATTTATATACTGAAATGGAGTTAATAATATTAACTTTTGTAACTACCCTTAAATACACTGGGAAATTATTCCCCAACACAGAAAGCAAACTTTATTTTCAAGATTGCTGAGAAAGACAAGAAGTTCTTTGGGAGTCACAACATTTAATTTTTTATTATGAATTTGTTCCCATTTACGTGTAAACTGGAGAATGGCCGTGAGTGATTTTCGATATAATTAGGGTTATAAATTACAAGCAAAAAGTAGCTGCAACAAAGATACGTTAATAGGCCACAAATAATTATGCTGTAAATAACTTCCTTATTTACATACTCTCTTTGTAAAATGGAGCTGCGTTAGAAAAAAATTTTCGATTCAGTCAGTTGAAAATGATCGTTGCTGTGATACAGCTAATTATCCTTAATGCGTCTGATGAAATATTGAAGCTTCATTGATAACAGAAACTGTTGGTTTCTTTCAAACGGAAGCAACCTTGAGCATCTATTTCTCTCTAAGTGAATTCACAAGCTATTGAAAATTTACAACGACTATCGTTTGAAAGTTTCAAATTATCATCATGTAAAAGGATAGCTTCTTCTACATTTCAAAGTCTTCGTGTTCTAAAGGAAATATCTACCAACAGTTCATCCTTTTATTAATTTATCAGTTTAAATCAACAGTATTTTAACATATGTAATTAAACAAAGTATTCTGACTTTCAAAAAAAAATATTCAAAGACTACGCATTAACTTATAATTTGTTTCTATTATCCTTATACATTTCACGAAGTTGCTATGTAAAATCAAAGCTTAGAAAATGCCTCAAATTTTTAAAGAAATCCATTCATCGATCGGTTGATCTTTAAATTAAGTACTGAAATGAAGTTCATAAAATTAACTCTTTTATTAACCCAATTTTAGAACACCGGAAAATTATTTCTAATCCAACCCTTCAAAAGTTCTGGAGAACTTATTTCACTCTTATTAACCCTGCTGTACTGTATTTTCAGTATCTAGATATGGAAAACAATGGAAAATTACCAAAAAATTGAAACCCGCTATGAATCTCGATTTATCTTGCGGTTGGTATAAAAGTTTTAATTCAAATAATTAGAAAAAATTTGCAGTTATACAAAAATTTATTATTAAACTACTTTAATTTAGATAAGAAACATAATCTTGGATTTGTTCAATTAGAAAGTTTCAAAAATTTATTTGAAAGAACATTATTTTCTACCAAATATGAAGAAAAAGCTTACATTTTAAAGGTAACTCTTAAAGAAAGATAAAAATCTTCAAATTTAAAATGAAGTCCTTGAAATACATTTAAAAGTCTAATTTTAACTATTTTAAGAAATGAAAAAAAAAGATTTGCTAGTATAATTTCTATTTTACTTGTATAAAGCGTTAATGAAATCGCTTTGTTGCGCTCAGAAAAATATGCAATACTATTTCTGCCTATTTGGTTTGTTTCAAATTCTTCTTCATCCTTGTGTTCAATTTTAGTTATACTAGGATAGATAGAAGCTTATAGCCAATACTACAGTTAAATTTCAGCTGGGAAATGTTTGACTGAAAATTCAATATTTCTATACCACAAACTTAAGAAATTCAACCGAGAAGAAAAAGGCATTTTATAATATGTCTCTTACTTTAATGAATGCAACTATTACCCCTGAGTACGATTTAATTAGTACTTATAATGACTTAATATTTTTTCAAAATGAAAGAATTTGTCTTTTATGAATATATGTAACACCGATGTAATATATATATATATATAAATATATAATTAGCGCAGATCTAGTTGCCACAACCATTTGAAATTTATGAATATTTATATCATTTTATAAATAAAATATGTGTTAGTTCATTCTTAATATGTCTTTAGTAGAACTGTTATACTTTATATATGTAATCACAACGAAAATTAATTCACTGGTTACATGAAATTATGAAAATTTAGCATTTAATATTTTTGGCTGGGCAAACACCATGAAAAGCAGCAACAAAGTCCGACATGGAACTTAACTTTTATTTAAGATCTAAAAAAAACCGACATGTTACTCTGGCAAGAGCAGAGAAGGGAATGATATATGGAAATAAGAAGTCGGCCCCACAGCGAGAAGAGACTAAACGAGCAGCTTAGTTAGCTTTCTTAACAGTAAAAAGGAACTTATATCAGTAGAAAAAGTGAGCCATTAGCCCGGGATCACTGGAAAATGTAGCGACTGGACAGAAAATTTACATTTATTTCAGAGGTAGCTTTGAGAAATATGTTAGAAGAATTCAAGTCGCGGATACTCCTTTTAATAAAATATTTTGTGGCAGGGGAAATATATTTGGAGGAATAAGAAAGGGAAAGAGGAGAACTTTTAAGAGATATTTTATTTGTAACAATTTTGATATATTGCATATATATATATATATATATATATATATATATATATATATATATATATATATATATATATATATATATATATATATATATATTATCCAGGAAAATTAAATATTTTCACTATTATTTTTTTTAGTTCTTCTTTGAATGTTTATGAAAAAACTATACTTTATTTTAAGGTCTAAAATATCTTAAAGAAATGACCCTATTTTGCTTGTAAGGGATCCGAATGGAGCAATTTCAATTAATCTTCTTTTGATTAACAGTTTATAATTAGTAACATTTTTAATAATTAATATTTCAGCTAGAAACTTGTCCCATGTTTACATAAATAAATTTCTAAATATAGATAGCTAATAAGTTTTCAAGCAGATTAATAAAAATCTAGATCTATTAAATTTCTATAAATTAAGCTAATTTTGAGAGTTCACAAATATTCATAATAGTGTTGGTCAATGAATAAATAGAGAATTTATATATTAAAAATTAAAAATAATTTATTCAGTAAGTTGAAAGGGCTAATTTCTAAAATTTGCAGGACTTTTTTTTTTAATTTGCAGGATTTTTTAGAGAAATTCATGAAGACAGCATTTTACCTTCCTCTGGTTTTTAATTAAATAAAATAAAACTCATCTACACGTGACTCATTTAGGAGGTAAATTTCAATAGTTGAAACCATTATATACACTTTCTTTTGATATTATAAGTTGACAGAAAAAGAAACAATATTAAATATTTAATTTGTTACAACATAATTTCAATGTCATAAGAAAAAAAATAATAACATTAAGATAAATAATAATAATAAGATAAAAATATAATGCTAAAATAAATAATAATAATACAATTCCTTCCTTCCTCAGAGGCATGACAGCCCAGGATGGGCCTTAGCCTAGAATCCATACCAGGATCCTTCTCTAGAATTCCATACCAGGCAGTCCTATCTTTGACTCTGGATTTCCAATTTGAAATTTTCAAGGATCTTATGTCTTTCTCAATGCAGTCTAACCATCTAAGTTTTGGCCGTGCTCTCATTCGGGTTCCTATTGGTTTGGCCGTAAAAACTTTTTTTGTGGATCTATTGTCATTAAGTCGAACTAGGTGTCCGGCCCATTTTAATCTTTGTAAGCTAATAAAATTAATTATATCTGGGTTTTTATATGTTGTATATAATTCAATATTTGTTCTTCTTCTATATATAAAATTCACATTAATTCCCCCCAAAATACTTCTCAATATTTTTCTCTCAAAAACTGTAGAGTTTCCTTGTCTCTTTCTGTCAATGCCCAGGTTTCAGCTGAGTAAGCCAAAACAGGTCTTATTAGGCATTTATACAATATTATTTTAGTCAATCTTTTAATGTACTTTAATATTTCTTTAATAAAAAAAATTAAAAAGCAGTAATTCTGTTATGAATTTCAACAGATATATTATTTTGTGTATTAATTTCTGAACCTAGGTATATAAATTGCTTTACAGTCTCAAATCTATTACTGCCTATTTCTAAGAAAGAGTGATTATATTCTGATTTTAAACAAGGCATATATTTGGTTTTAGTCTCATTAATGCTCAAATTCATCTTTTAGGCCTCAGTTTCTAGAGAAATAAATGCTTGTTTTAGTGCATCTAATGTCCGGGCTATAATAATACAATAATAATATTTAAAATAGCAACAATCTAACACAGTATAAGGCTATGAGCAAATTGTTGTATGAAAATTATATGACAGGTTGAAAAGGGAAATGTAAAGTTACTACTGATGAATTTTGGTGTACCGAGGTACTTTGAAAAGATGGCTTTACTACTGAAAAAGAGGAGACTGCTGAAAATGTTGGATAAGAGAAAGAAAGGAAAGTTTTGCTAAAGGTTTTAGGGTTTGCTAAAGGTTTTAGGATTCTCATGAAACAGAAAACTTTAAATAAAGAAAGTAGATAAAAATATTAAACTTAACTAGGATGACTATCAGAAAAATGTTGTAACATCTCTTTATCTCTTTAACCAAACAGTCTTCCCTGCGTTGAGTTTCATAAGGTTAAGGCATCAAGCCATATCCCTATACCTTCTTCTCTATTTTTGGAAAAAAATGAGAAATGAAATCCAAAATGAAGCTATTCCCTTACAATTCATTACACTTAAGTCCTCTTAGGTGTCTCCTATGGATTACTATGTATTTCAATTTTTAAAACAAACTTTATTAATGGCATCCCAAAACATTGAATGGAATATGAAATATTGTAAAAAAGAAGTGGAACAAAATCAACCTTTATGTTTTAAGAAATGCACTGTTAAAATGGAAAAAAGGATGCAACATAATAATTCGATAATAGGATTATCAGAAACATATAAAATAAGATTCTTATCTTTTTCTCTATAATATATACATGTTTATATATGTGTGTATGTATACATGTAATATTAAAATCCCTAATTTAAATATTTTAATATTAATTTAATAACTTCTGTTCTTAAATTACGTTATTGGGGCTCCCGCGGTAATTCTGATTTTTCTCTCTAGACACCCTATAGTCTTAATCCGGCCTCTGTCCGTACTTCTTTAACCAACAGTAAACGCATTCTCTTTAGACATGTGTATTTTTTATCACAAGATAAAATGTGCTTAGAGATTATTCGTAGACTTTTTACCTCAGAAATCCCACTTGAAAAGGTGTGTCAAGATGTTCTCAAATTTTTTTGCCTGCTGTATTGATTAATGAACCGTCACCAGAAATAAATGAGTGTTGTTCTTTTTTGATGAATCTCGCCCATTTTTTGGTTTTGGTTTGGAGTGCTACGGTCTACTTTTTGCAACACGAAGGCTAATGAGACCCAATCTCGCCCATATTACATACATATATCTATACATACATATATATACATATATATATATATATATATATATATATATATGTATGTATGTATATATATGTATATATATATATGTATATATATATATATATATATATATGTATATATATATATATATATATATATATATATATATATATATATATATATATACATATATATATATATATATATATATATATATATATATATATATATATATATATATATAATTCTAAACTTTAACAATATAAAATACATCGGAACACAAAAATCGCAAAAAAGACACTGACACCATAAATTTATTTGTATTCCTAAATACATCATAGAATAGCTATGAGATATATTATTAATAGCATGTTCATTGCCTTCCTATTTCTGCTAAAATTCTGGAAAAGCTTAGTTGTTGTTGGGTGTTGAGGAGATAAAAATAAATGGCAAAGTATAATAGACGTAATGTGGTAGCACTGCCCCTACTATGCAATTCAGTAAAGTCACGTATCCTTTTGAACATACTTTGGCTAATTTATCTTCAAGTAAATTGTGTCGTATTATATTATCAGCGGAGGTATTTAATCACACGTGAATATACATAAAGCTAAAACTGATATCTACTGGCACACATTACGTTTGAAAAAGGGAGAAAATTTAAAGAGAAAAAGAAAGAGACAAATTTTCTAACATTCTAAAGTTGACAGTATATTTCCCTGTCTCCTAAAACTTAAAAATGGTGAGTTTTGCTCATTTCTGTCGTATTCTTTAAGAGTAAAAGTGAAAGAAACATAACTACAGTGACTTTTATTTACCAAAAATATTTATTTACTATTTTTCTTTTTTTTAACTTTTGGACAGCAAGTCTTCTAGAAAGTCATAGTTGAATTCACTGCGTTTGTTTATTTTCAACCAAGTGTAGCTCTTTCACCCCTCGATAACATTGCAAGAACTTGTTGACAGGTGAAAGCAGCTTACCTATTTGAATTTCAACTAATTACAAATAGCAGAAACACAAAAATAATCCACTACCGTCTAAATTTCTTTCCGTTTCAACTTCAGTTTCATTTGGCATTCTTCCATCCGACAACTTCCCAACACCTGTTTTATTTTGCCAGAAACGTGGTTAAATAAATAATGTTTTAATAGGTGTGTAAAAGAAAATAGTTTAACGTAATTTTAGAGTAAGTAATAATTGTTCTTGATAAAAATTTAGTAAAACAATAATTTATATGTATAGGATGCATCACCATATAAATATATATTATAATTTAAATAAAAATCTATTTAATATCCTAATATTATATAAATATTCGTAAGTGTTTGCATCTGTTGAAAACACTTAAAAAACTATTTCAGTACAGTTTAAAATTTTTAAGCTTGAAATCTTGATTTAAAGCATATGGAACTCTAAATTTTTAGTAACGATACATGTAAGCAATATATACCATTATCTGAATTTTTGATTCCAAAACAGAAAAGGTAGTAAAAACTACTAAAGAAATAAATTGCACACTACTTATTAATTCACTGCTGCCATCTATTGGGCAAAGCGCCAGTTAAACTTACATTTAGAATAATAATAAATTTTTGTAAACAAATATTTGTAACTTAATAATGTGAGGTATTTATTTATTATTCTGTGCAGTTATAGAATGATTCTAGTAAATATTTTCCTATTATAAATCTTAGTTCTTTTAAAAAAATTAAAAAATCCGTTAGATTGACAGCTAATATATTACGAGAGGAAGTTTCAGGAAGGAATTCAATGAACGAATAGCGAAAATTAACAAATAAGACTATTCTTTAAGACTCATTTTCAATTGGTTTCTTTTACACTTATATATGTATTGAGCTATTTAATTTACATTAAAATATGTACGGTTTATTACTTGAAAAAAAAAATTATAATGATATTAATAGCACTCAATATTAGAATACACAAATTAGAGAGAGTCTTCATTGCAAGGTATCGTGAGACATTTTGCATTCATAGCTTACATTATTTTTCCAAAAATCAATTGATATTATTAAGTCATTAAGTCGTAATATGTATATGTTTGTATATATATATATATATATATATATATGTATGTATGCATATATATATATATATATCTATATATATCTATATAGATATGTATATATATATAATATATATATATATATATATATATATATATATATATATATATATATATATATATATATATATATATATATATATATATATATATATATATATATATATATATATATATATATATATATATATATATATATATATATATATATATATATATATATATATATATATGTGTGTGTGTGGTGTGTATGTATGTATCGTGTATGTATTCATATATATGTATATATCTATACACATATATATGTATAATATATATTACAGAGGTTATATAGTAGTATTGTTAAGTTAAATTTTTAGGGATTAAAAGGAACTTATTAATAAAGTCTCAGTTTCAAGTCGTGCAAAAGATTGTGAAGACCACTAATTTGATTAAAATATAAAAATAATAAATGTTCCACAACATATTATATTGTCAAAGAATAAAGCAGCAAATTCAATAAATATTGATAGCATGAAAAAAAAGAGCACATTGTAAAAACCAACCCTTTTTAAAAACCAACTTTGTTATGCTCCACGAAAAAATCTTCTCTTTTTGAATCTCAATTTTAGTGATACAGAACTATAATTTGGTCGTCAGAATTGGTAATAAATTATTTATATCTCACAATCTATTTTACAAACTGCTCTTAATCTACTGGAAACGAGTCATGCTCTTTCAGCGTTATAAAAACATTTCCCAACAGGGAAACGTTTCTTAAAATATGGGTAACGACCCACATTGAGTCACTAAAATTTAATTGGGGCACACAAGTTTAAAGAAGCATTAATTGCAAATATTCTTCTCTCGCTAAATACCACATACTTTTGTGAATCAAATTTTTCAGCTTTAATTCTTATTAAATTAAAATACCTTTCAATGGTGAAAATACTTTATGTCAGTGTCCAATCATTCGTCAAGATTTAAATGAATTGGTCATTGGTAAGTGTGTTTTACGCAGACCCATCTGCAGACATACAGCAGCAACTTTTGATGGCTAATCATCACAGCAGCAACCTATAACGGCTAATAAACCTCTGCTGACCAACGAGAGGATAGTCATGGTCCGATTTTAATCTTGTCCAACCTAGGAAGGATCAAATACTACTATTGTTCATTGATAAAAGAATAATATTCCAGTCAGGTATTATTCTTTAAAATTAAACAATTTTACTGAGATATTGTTATATTTTGAAAAATATTTTAACTGGTCAATTATATATTTCGACAATGTATATTTAATACAGCAGTATGAAAGTTCTATATTTATTACATAATTAAATATTACTATTTAAAAGTAGAAAATTTAATATAGGATGTTTTGGGAACTTTTACCAATCACCAACTGATTTTGTTATGCAGCTATTTTGGTATAAAAGTTTGATACAAAGATAACAATTTCCCTTAAAACGTGATTTTTTTATCAATACTTTATGTATACTTAAAACAAATGATATATCGACTATACACATTGTTTATCTATATATCTGTAAACAAATTGTTATCTATATACACACTGTTTATCAAAGAAATTTATCGAGACAATACTTTGATATTGTTATTTGATATTTAATATATGGGATCGGGAAAAAGTCTCGATAATAAAATGAGGTAGGACGTACTAGGCAAGAAAATGACGAAACAGGTAAAGATATTTGGGTACCGGAGTCGGATTCCCTGCTCGCATAGATGTTTGTAGACGTTGCAAATCAGTTTTAAAAAATATGTCCCTGTCTAATAGCACTCGTGTTGTAAAAACATTAACAGTAAAGCTCCAATCAAGCAGATTCATTATGTACAATAATAGTCGACATTACAAAGCATTTTTATAATTTTTTAACAAATCTTTGTACAAATAAAAAGTGAAGTATAAATAAACTAATCGCCAAATAATAATTTTAGATATTCATTTTAATAAAATTTTTTGGTAATTTTTAAAATGCTTCTCGCGACCTAATTTTTTATTAGATAACTACAAAATATTTACCTAACA
>CM063502.1:76559008-76566508 GCA_032207245.1 Pardosa pseudoannulata | reverse complement strand
TTAAGGTCTGATTTAAGGCCTCTAGAAATTAAATTTACATCCATAACACACTTGTTATATAAATATTATTTTCATGTTATTAATCTCTCTGTAAAAAAAAATGTTAGTCAGCCTTAAGGGATGTTTTAGCTGGCCGCAGTTTGATGGTCGCCTGGTCACGGCTAGAAAAAATACTTAGAATTAAGGTTTGTTCTTTTTGTATCGGACAGGATTACTGTTGGGATGATTAGTTGATTTTCTAAGTGGCTGGGACCATTGCAAGGCTAATAAGCTTCTTACAATCATATGGCATTACTTGTGCCCCCTTTTAGAGAACAGATGCTTAACCCTCTAAGCGGTTGTCACGTACAATTTTCGACTTCCAAAAACGTTCCGAAAATGGATGTATTGTACATTTCTGTCAGTGTTTTCCCCCATGGAGTTTTGAGGTAGGATGGTCAGGTCGATTGTTTAGGAACTGCACCCCTACTCCCTGAGGCGCAAAGACGCTGATAACTTTTCATGGCTTTGTAAATCTCTATTTCGAAGTATTTCGTTTGCGGTAACAGGTATATCTCTAATTGCACCCCTTAAATAGCGTGGATGACTTTTGTAAAAAATATAAATCATTCTCTTAAAGAATATTTTTATTCGTACTTTTAGAATCCATTATTTCTTATGGGATGATCTTCGAGACTCGACGAGCTTTATGTGTATTAAAAATTAACAATCTATAATGTCTATTTATATATCTATTTATAACCGGAAGTCAATGGACAATAACGAGGGTGGGTTTCCCGTATTTCAATCTAATCGATAAAGGGTGAGGTAAAAAATCATAGAACCCTTTGGTCACTGACACAATAAAACTTAAACGTATTTTTGGAGACTTTTTTTCCTCGGTGTGTTCCACTCGGAGGGTTAAGGATCGCTGTGAATTAACTCCTTTAAAAATTAGCAGACAGTGAAATATTTACTACAAGTGTTATTGAATGAATGAAGCTTTCATACAAAATATATTTAAGAATAGAAAATCTAGAAAAATTTAAATTGCACATGATCAAAAAGGAAATATATGATAATATTTAGTAATTATTTTATATTTCTACAAAAATATCTTTTACGGTATACAGGATTAAATATTAGTTTAATTTTATCCAAAAATTAACGGGCAGTGATATATTTACTACAAACGTTATTGAATGAATGACGCTTTCATACAAAGTATATTTAAGAAAAGTAGATCTATTAAACTTTAAACTGCACATAATCAAAGAGGAAATATATGATAATATTTAGTAATTATTTTATATTTTTACAAAAATATTTTTGCGGTATAGAGGATTAAATATTAGTTTAATTTTATTGACTTTTGAAGAAGTTAATAAGTACTAAAATCTTTTGTAAAAGTTAGTCTCTTCAAGCATTTTTTATAGTATTTATAAAATTAAATAGTTCATAAACAGCTTCTTGTATTATTCCACCCAGATATCTTTTACTTCTTATAAATTCAGTAATTCTCTTCACATAAAATATATTTAATCCAATAAAAAATAATCATTATTTGAAAACTAAAAATACAGTTCAAGTTTTGTTTTTTAATTTCCTATTTATTATCTGTAGCAATTTTATATATCATAAAAAGTTATAACTTACACTTGTCACACGTATTAAAAACTGATAAATACAAAACACTGTGAACTCATCTATAAAATAAGAGCTAATGATTTATTTATCTAAAAGACATTTTCAATCAAATCAAATTTTAAACAATGCACAGGAAATCTAGGAAAATTTAAACTGTACATAATCAGAAAAAAATATAGCTTAATATTCAAAAAAGGTTTAATTTTTTTTTACAAAATTTATTTTTTAAGTTGCAGAAAATTGAATACTATGTTGATTTTACCATATTTTGCAGTAGTTTGAAGGTACTCTCTCTGCAAGCATTTCTCAATAATATTTATAGACTTAAATGGTTCATAAATATGTTTTTTGTATTATTACATCTAGGAATTTTTACGTCATACATACTCAGAAATTCTATACACCTATTGATTTTACCATATTTTGCAGTAGTTTGAAGGTACTTTCTCTGCAAGCATTTCTCAATAATATTTATAGACTTAAATGGTTCATAAATATGTTTTTGTATTATTACATCCAGGGATTTTTACGTCATGCATACTCAGTAATTCTATACACTTAAAATTGTTGAATGCAAAAAAAAATAATAATTTTTTTAATACAAAGTAAAATACAGTTCAAGTTTTGTTCCGTATGTTCCAGTTTATCAGCTGTAGAAATTTCACTTCCTTTCGAACGTCATAAGTTGCACCCGACACGCCTATTCGAAAACTGATACGTATGAAACACTGTGAACTCCTTTAAAGAATAATGGCCTGTGATTTATTTATTACGAGTGTTATTCAATGAATGGCGCTTTCATACAAAGCGAGATACATTTATCATTGTTATATCATATTTTAGGCTACTTAAGCTCATATTTATTTAGGCGTTGTCTTCACGCAGTATCAAGACATCATCCTTACAAAGAACAATTTGTAGCAAACGGGATAAATTGGTGGTTGAACTGGTGTCAACTCGCATCACTTAGATATATTAAAATTGCATGACGCGATTCTTCTTTTAACATTGTTTTAGCTTGCACTTTCTGACCAATTGTTATTTTAAAGTATTCTTTTGTCTCACTTGTCCTTGGTTTACGAGTGTAATGTATAATTTACCAGATTTTTTGTGATATCTTTGTCATTCTTTAGACTTAAAGGAATTGTTTTCTGTTCACAATGCCCCGCTTATTTTTGAATTTAAACCAATCTTGGTAACAGGATAAAGAAATATTCTCAGTCAGAAAGAGATTAGAAAAAATGCATGATTTTAAATCGTGATGAAATCTTCTATGTAAATAATCTATATCTATTAAATCATACCTATTATTTATCTATCATACCTGTCTAATCATATGTATTATTATTATATCTATTGTTAATCTACATCTATCTTTTATGAGATCCTCTATATCTATAATCAACTTTTAAATCCTCATTTTAGAAATCTGTACGGATTTCTTTAGGTGTAATTTATGATATTTTTTAAAATGATAATTCTTTTAAATCTTCATATTTAATCAGGTTTGTATGTTCAATGTAGATGTAAAAGATGATCTTGCATACTTTAATCCATTTTAAGTGTCTAGGAAATCTTTAATCTTTTAAATTACTTATTTTTCTAACGTTATTAGTGCTTAGAAAACGTTAATCATCAAATGAAGCAATTGTTCCACACACACACACATATGTCAGTTTTTAAAAATGGAGGTTAAGAATTAAGCGAGCTATAATTAAAAATAGTTAGAACTCTTTAACGATAACGTAATAGGAGAAGGACACACCCACGAGCGGAACTACAAGGAGTAAAGAAGCTGACGTAGAAGTAGATAAGATGAATTTGTTTAAGTAAGCAACTCCAAAAAGGCTCTTCTGAGAGGGGAGTCTGGTTGATAACATTCTCCACGCTTGTCGTTCCAATCTAAATGGCGTAGCCATAGACAGAAGAAATAAAGAAGGTTTTATATAGAACTAATATGTGTCTTCCATGCCTTGATCACTCGGTAAGTGTCATATATATACGGTACCGGTTCTGGGATATTAGTCGCCTGTGCCTAAGATAGTAATTGGCCTCCCCCTACTAATACACCCCCTACTTCCAGGTAGATCCATAACTTAAGCCTATTGCATAGAAGCTTAATAATATGTATACATGACTGCTCCACATTATTGTCTAGGGGTCTAAAAAATTAAAAAAATGTATACATCATACATTTATTTAAAGTTTATTATAATGGATAGCCTATTTTAAAAGGGTGACAAATCCATCGGGAGGTGGCACTGTTTTGCTTTCTTATTTGTCAGCTTATCATAATTCTAGATCTTTACACATTATACTTTAATTGTGTACAATATCATCTAAAAACATTCAGTATAATTTCTTATCAAAATTATTCATTATAATTTATATTTTACACCATTTTATAATTCTTAGTCATTTCAGAAAATTTTAAAGAGGTAATTCTTTTTAAAATGACTGTTTTTTTTTTCAAATCTATCTCTCTGAAAGGGTTTTCCGGCAAGAAGTCTAACAAATTAAAAGTGTATAGTGCCCTAGTCACCAATTAAGGAAATTCTGAACAAAAAGGGGATGCACGCTATCGGAGACAGATTTTTATTAAATTTTTGTTAGATTTATCCAGAGAATTTTTATATGTTTTTTTTAGACTTTTCGGAGATTCTTTCTTAGAATTTTCATGTTAGATAACGACTCAATTCTTCCTCCAAAATTCATCCAACCGACCCTCTGGCAATAAATATCTTTCGTAACTGAAACGATGTCTTACTTTATCACACAATGACTGCAAACCTCGTTGCACACTCCGTTTCACAACACACACACACACACACACACACACACATATATGTATATAACACATATATAATATATATATGTATATATATATATATATATATATATATATATATGTTTGTGTGTGTACATACATATATATGACGTGGTTAAGGCATGGAAGATACATTTGATTTCATATATAAAAACTTCTTTATAGTAATTCTTCTGTCTATGGCTATGCCATTTAGATATCCTTTGTTCTCTTAATTTGCCACGACAAGCGTGGAGGATGTTATCAGCCTGAGTTCCCGCTCAGAACTGTCTCTTTTGGCGTTGCTACCTAAGCAAAACTCCTATGTCTACTCCAGCGGCAGCTTTTTTTTACTCTGTATAGTTCAACTAGACTGTGTGTCTTTCTCCTATTACATTAAAGTTAATGTGTACTATTTTTAATTATAACTATATGTATACATACATAGAGACATGCATATAGATACATACACATACATGCATAAATAGATACATGCATATAGATACATACGCATATATACATACACACATATGTGAATATATGCATACATATATATACATATACAAATAGATATATATGGATATACTGAAGAGAGTATGTAATTTTTTCTAGCCAGTAATAATTATGTGAGTATCAATAAAGAACAAAAATAATTCTTATGTTAAGGACCTGCAATGGGATCATTAACATTTCAAGTAAAATTATCTAAACAAAATTAACACGCAAATAGTGAGAAATATCAAAGATAATTCTTTTTCTGGAAAAAACATGAGTACCAGTCATTCTCAAGTTACCCCAGAAAGGCATTTTATCAGAAACATTTGTTCCGTTAGTTTTGGACAATCAGAACTGTAGTCTTTAGTCAGACTCTTCGAATAGAAATACTGCTTTTATTTTTATCTCCGTTCTTAAAAAGTTATAGCGGACCAAAGCATAGTTTTAACATGGATCATTTTACAATACACATCCTCCATCTGAATATCCTACTCTCGAATATTTATTTTTTCGAGAGGTCTTTACTTACAGTTTGCTTATCCTTTGTATTTTGCTATGATGTCATTTTTTCTACATTGTTGCATCCATAAATTACTTTGCTGACAGTCACTAGACATGGGTGCATGTCTGAAACAAGAAGCACATGTCACTTTTTACAGTCTTTATAGACTTTTTTCTGATCATCTTTGCATTGATAGAAACACTCAAGAAACTTGCTCTCAAAATATACACTCTTCATGCATTTTATAAAAAGTTATATGCGCCTGACGCGTGATGAATATACCTGATAACGCGATTTTTTTAGTCGCTTGCTCAGCAGCTGCAATATATTAAATGGGGTGAGCTACTGGAATCTTTTCGTCACTCTCAGAGAGTAAAATGAAACATAATTCATAGCTGAGTTCACTTGGACCGACATTAAGTTCTTTTGGCTCTTTTGTCTTACAGAAATGTAAGCTATTGTTTCAAATAAATAGATTATTTTGTTAGATCACTTCATTCTTCTGGTTGGAACATCTTCTGTAGATTAGTAAAACAAACAAAAATAATTGAAAGTTTAATGACCTTTCATTTGATATTCTAATGAATATTATGTATTGTTGACTAATATCATGATTTATAATTTTTAATTATATGTTATAAAACATAATAAGGAATAAATATATAAAAGTATTTGGTTTGGAGTACTACGGTCTACTTTTTTACTACACGAGGGCTAATGAGAACGAGACCTACAGTTTAAAGCCGATTCCGAACGGCTACTATAAAAGTATTTAAAAAATCGCTTTTATTTAACAAGAAAAGCGATAAAAATTTTGAGTTTTTAGTTATGAGGAATGCAAATAGATGACAAACAAATGAATTTCACTTATTTACAGTCATAAAATCGGTTTTAAAAATCATGAATTAACTTTAAATCTTTTGTGAAGCAAAAAAGTTAGTTATATTTTTCCGAATTAATGCCAGAGAATAGGTCCTGGACTAATTAAGAATCATGCTACAAATATTAGCTCAAAAGAAACTAGAGCTACTAATACAATATATAATCAGGTGTATATGAGGACATTTTTATTTAAACGCACTCAATCATTTTGGGAATTTAATTAAATAAATTATTCATTTAAACATTAGTTATCTGATTATTTCAGTTTCTGATCAATATCTAAATTAAAAATTTCACCTTCAAATAAATTTTAATGTGTTGAATATCTTTATTATTAAACCCATTGAAATATAGTTAAAATGCATATTAATATTTTTAATAATTTACCAGAAAAAATAATTGTTTCAATAACAATTTTCTCATTATTTCAGTTTCGGATCAATAACTAAATTAAAAATTTCACCTTCAATTAATGTTTTAATGTTTTGAATATCTTTATTATTAAACCCATTAAGCATACTTAAAATGCATAATATTAATATTTTTTATAATTTACTGCAAAAACTAATTGTTCAAAAAACAATTTTTTTATTATTTCAGTTTCTGATCAATATCTAAATTAAACATTTCACCCCCAATTAAGTTTTAACGTGTTTAATATCTTTATTATTAAATACATTTAAATATAACTAGAATGCATATTATCAATATTTTTAATAATTTACCGGAAAAGAATAATTGTTTAAATTACAATTTTCTCATTATTTCAGTTTCTGATCAATAACTAAATTAAAAATTTCACCTTCAAATAAGTTTTAATGTGTGGAATACCTTTATTATTAAACCCATTAAAATATAGTTAAAATGCATATTACTAATATTTTTAATAATTTACCGGAAAAAATAATTGTTTAAATAACAGTTTTCTCTTTATTTCAGTTTCTGATCAATATCTAAATTAAAAATTTCACCTCCAAATAAGTCTTAATAGGTTGAACATCTTTATTAGTAATCCCATTAAAATATAGTTAAAATTCACAGTATTAATATTTTTAATAATTTACCAGAAAAAATAATTGTTTAAATAACAATTTTCTCATTATCTTAGTTTCTGATCAATATCTCAATTAAAAATTTCACCTTCATATAAGTTTTAATGTGTTGAATATCTTTATTATTAAACCCATTA
>CM063502.1:76519008-76554008 GCA_032207245.1 Pardosa pseudoannulata | reverse complement strand
TAAATAATATACGTGAAACTACAAATAAATCGCCTTAGTTGATAAATTTGCTTAGACAATTAATTAAAAAATTTAAGGAAAAAACTGAATAAATTGTGTAATAGGGAAAAAATGTTTAGTTAAAGTGAAAAAAGTTTTGTTAAAAAACTTTATTTGGAGTGGTAATACAAATAACATTTCTTCAAATACACCGCAGACATTAAATTTCAACTTTTAAACACGTATAAGCTACTGCTTATTTACTTGAAATTAAAGTACTTATTCATTTTCAGATTGAAATTTACTCTAGTATGAGTGTTGAAATAAGATCAAGAAACCATTATAAAATTTTTATTGAAGTGACTTATAACCAAGAAAAATCTATTGAGAGAAATGCTAAATTTCAACGATACATATTTCTAACGAGTTCCATGTCATAAGAACCAGTTTAATAATAAATAATTTTGCTAAATTTGGGAATATTTTAGGTAAAACCAAGCTATGAATATTTATTGAAAAATTATTCTTTCCGTAAGGGACAAAGTTATAAATAGAAAAAATAAAGTCTCAACGTGGCTTTGGGATTCTCAAATATTTATTTCCTCAATATTTTTATTTTAAAATATCTCACAGCGTTTACATTTCTGAAATAACTCATTTTTTAATACTTACTCACTTCCACTTCCCATTATGCTTTTAAAAGAAGTGAGAAAATGCTTTTAGTCTTTCTTTTTTAGATAGAAGGGTTTTGGTTCAGATCCTGTGTAAAGAAACTAGGTCACTTTTCTACAAGGAATGTGAGAAACAAAAAAATATTGTCGCAGGACGTTTGTGAATTGACCTTATGTAAAGGAAACGTAAATAAGAAGATATCCTAGGAAACAAGCCATGTGACAGCATCTCTCGCGGTGATCTTCGCTTTACGTTCTAAGTTTAAAATGAACGTCGTGCCAAGATGTCAGTCATTCGAAACATTGCGCCAGCCGAAAGCATAAGGGGAGGTATATAAACACACGATTATTGCTTTGCTCCATTAGCATAATTTGATTGAATTTTCAAGCTATTTGTTTTCAATTAGTTGTATACGTCCCCTCTTAAGATGTGGATTAATGCACTGTCATTAGCTTAGGATGATTTCTGATACATAGTTCTATGCATAATGCTACAGTATGTTTTAATGTTAATCTCTAAGTTCACGTGACTAAAGAAATTTTTTACATTTCTTTCGTTGTGTTTTCGTATTGCCTTGCTCCATCAGCACAATTTGATTGATATTTCAAGCTATTTGATTTCAATTAGTTGTATACGTCCCCTTTTAAGATGTGGATTAATGTACTGTCATTAGCTCAGGATGATTTCTGATACATAGTTCTATGTATAATGCTACATTATGTTTTTGATGTTAATCTCTAAGTTCATATGACTAAAGACATCTTTTTACACTTCTTTCGTTGTGTTTTCTCTATTTTGTGACTGAGTTTAACTCCTAATATTTTTATACTATAAAGTAACTTATATTGTTGGATTATAAATTTAATATTTTAATTTGTAAATGGACACATGAACAATAGCAAGCAGGAAAATGTAACATAAACTTTAAAAAATTACACTCCACATTTACTCATCTGATTTGAGTTCTTCCTAATTATATCGGGTCTCATTAGCCCTAGTGTTGCTAAACAGTAGACCGTAGCACTCCTAATTATATCGTAAAATAACTTATGGTATAATTTGTAAATAAATTATTCTACAAAATAACTTATATGGTATAACTTCTAAATGTTTTATAAAAAAACTTATTGTTTGACTACAAATTTAATTTTTAAATTTATAAATGGACTCATGAAATATATAAAGCTAAAAAATGTAATATATATTTTAAAAAACTAGATTTCACATTTTTTTCGTCCGATTTAAATTCTTCCTAAAAATTTGAAAGAAATTTGAATCTTTTATAGGAAAGAGATAATGTTTGATTCAAATTTTTTCTTATGGATTACATTATTAACTCTCTCAGTAGAATTATTAAATAGTTACTTTTAAATATTTGAATTACTAAAATTATGCTTTCATGTTTCTTGACTTATACCCAAGTTCTCCGGAGATTAAGGAAAACTCAGTAAGGATATAAAATTTATTCTCTTATGCTGGATAATTTTAAATCTATCAGTTAGTAAGAATTATAATAAGCAAAATTTTTGACTTGCAAATTTTTAAAGAGACATCGTACTGAATATCTTCAATATAATTGTAGTGTATTATCCAATTTTTCCTTTTTACAGTGTATTATCCAATTAAAAAGCTCTGCTGATTTTAAGATAAAAATTTTAATAACACTAAGATTAAAAATAAAATTGTTTTGTCATTTGAAATAGCATACTTTATACACAAACATGAAATATATATATACACCAAATAGAAAAAAAAATGAAATTCTAGCATAAGCAAAATAACCATTAATATGTTTTAGAAGGCAAATTTTATATCAAATTGCAGCAACAAATCCACTTTTCAATTCTATAAACTTATAACTTTTCATGTGTTTAAGATTTAAAAATTAGATAAATCTATTAAATAAATAACGCTTAAGAAATTAAATTTTTTTTTTGTATTTGTAAAGTTATGAAGTGCAATACATTTTTTATAGTTGAATTCAAAGGATATAAAATATTTTTTTAGTCAATGTTTATTTTGTGTCAATATATTTAGCACAAAAATTTAGTTTTAAATTAATTGTATTTCATATATCAAATGTTAGCTTATGAA
Organism: Pardosa pseudoannulata; assembly: GCA_032207245.1. Lineage (NCBI taxonomy): Eukaryota > Metazoa > Arthropoda > Arachnida > Araneae > Lycosidae > Pardosa > Pardosa pseudoannulata. The sequence continues at coordinate 76,551,263 of CM063502.1, read as the reverse complement.
TAAGAAAATTTCATTTCTTTTATTTGTGTGAACATTTAATATTTTTAAAATTTTATTGCTTGAGATAACAAAACTAATTTTTTATAAAATTATAATCTTATTAAATAACACGTAAAAATATTATATTAAGCCGAGCAGAAATTTTTATTCTCAGCTTAATCGAAAAAAATTTATAGTTAAATATTAATAATTGATGATTCTTGAAAAAGTATACACACTATCTTATTTCGAATTAATAAATAATTTATATATGTCGTTGAAAAAAAATTAGATTTAAATATAATTTTTATGAGTATAAAGTATTGATTTCTGTTTTTGGACAGTTTAGGAAACTCGACAAATTAAAAAAAAAATCTTTTAATTAATGACTTAAAACGTCTTAAAATTTCTTCAAAAAGTTAAATAAATAGTTTAACAAAAGGGTGAGCTTTGTTTTAAGATCTACTGGCTAAGTTTTTCTACACAGGGGTTAAATACACAGGAGCAACTGCAAAAGCCCATTCCGATTGGCTATGAAAATCTATATAAACAGTCGTATTATAATTTACGGACTCCACTTCCGCAAGCTTGGTAATAATAATCCTTATACCACTTTCAGTTCAAATATATTCTATTAACATAAGAAAATAGAAGCTCTTTAATGCAGTATAAAAGTATCTTAAAGATATCTAAATTTAATTACAATCTTTCACCAGTCTCTAAAATATTTTCATTTCATTGCGACATGAAATGTTCTCATCGTCTTAAATAATTAAAATATTTAAAGATTTCCATAACCGTCATTTGCTATCTTAATTCAAACTATTATCCTATAATTGTCAGATTAATTGGGAGTAGAACTATGTTTAACATGAATGTTATCATTAATTTACAAAATTATGGAAGTAAATTAAATAAAGAAAAATTTTACTAACATACGAAGTTGAAAAAAGGTGCAGGTGAACGGAGAGTCAATCTAAAAGAGCATGTTTTCTTTACAACATTGATCAGAAAATTAGTTGATCTTTTTAAAAAAAAACTATAATTTGGAGCCTATATTTTTCACGCGTGCATAGTTGGAGATAATTTGCATTTGATTTACTTGTGAGCATGCCCAAAGAGTTTTATATAATTTATATTAATCTATTTTATTGTATTTCTTTAACAATATTCAGCAGCTAAAATAATCAATTGATGATTTCAAGTTTCTTGCTATATGTGTACATAAGAAAGTTTAAAAAATCTTATTGACCTGCTTTTTATTATTTAGAAGCATAGTATGTAGAATTTAAAGTAAATAAAAAACAACTTTGATCGCTTAATCAGTCTTGTCATATATTTTTCTACAAATACTATGCATGATCTACGACACACACAAACCTGAAAAGCTTTTCCGAATGAAGTTATGACTAAAAATGCTACATCCAGAGAAAAAAAACTGTACGTCTATATATCCTCCTATTAAAATCCATTATTAACCTTTTGACAGTAAAATAAAAAGAATTTTTAAAAATAATATTGAATAGTAAGATCGAATTAAAACTTATCGATATTTTTTCTCTATTTGTATGGAAGCAGGCATTGACCATTTCGGTTAGAAAGCCTAGAGCAGGTAAATAAATAAACAGGTCAATAAAATAAAACAATTAATAACATATATTTATTTAGTTGCAAACGTATTGTTTGCTGATATATGATATATATTTTCTGAAATAGCAGTAAAAATACCTCTATTTTAGTCTCAGATGCAGAAACCAAAAATTCTTCAGCTTCTATTCGGAGCTATAAAAGTATCTCAAGGACTTCTCTATTTCTCTACAATCTTTCACCAGCCTCATAAATCTCTGCATTCCCTTGTGACTAGGAATGTTCTCAATGTCTTACATAATTTCTCGTTTCCTGAAAATATTTTCAAGTTGAGCTTGAAGTCAAAATCGGACACCACCAAGAGACTTTTCTCCTTGAGATCTCAAAACTTGTGTCAGTATTGTCTGAAAATTCAGCTGTTACTTTCTGAATTCCCAAATGGATTTACGAAAACAAAGATTATTTTAAAGCTCAACATTTCAAGTGCGATTTGTTGAAAGAAGATTAGTCAGTCCTTTCCAGTTTTCACACATACGAGGAGAGAGATATCTTTTAATTCCCTTGGTAAAAATGCTTTTTCAGCCTTTGTTTGTGTTAACGAAAATCCAAAAGCAAAGTGAAGATAAGTAAAGACATTTTGGACTATAAAATGAAACTGTCGTGTCTCTTAAATGAAAATATCATCACAAGCTTTAAAGGAAAACAAACCACTGAATAAATGATGCCCATTTATTTTGATGCAGCTTTCGGCTTTAAATTTATGTTCCTTAAAGTCATAAGATTGTGTGCCTGTGCGTTATGCTGTTAGAAATGTTTCTTTTTGCATAAAAATACTCATTAATCTAAAAAAGATAATAAAATACTACTTTACAGATATCATGTAATTATTTTGCTTTACGTGCTTATTTTTAAAGCCATCCTAAATGAATTTTGCTGTTTGAGTTACTGCAAATGTCGGTTAATAAAAGATTTTTCGTCCTTTCGAATTTTTTATAACGAAGTACGATTGCAGATACACACACACATATACACATATATGTGTGTATTATATGTATGTGTGTGTATTATATATTGTTTAATTTTATGAGGCTTATAAAAAAAGCTCCATTAATGTGATAAAATAGTAACTTTATAATATTTCTAAAGAACATGTTAAAGAGTTATTCCCTAATCCCTTCATTTCAGTTTTATACGCACCACTTACTATAGAAAATTTAGCGAGACGAAATGGCTCTTCCGCCCATGAAATTTCAAAATAATGTCCCAAAGTGTTCCTTTATCAGTCCATACGCGACGTTTCGAGCATGTTAATCTTATGAATGAAAGAGTTACAGAAACGATTACGGGAGCTTCTGATTTAATGAACATTCCTAACGATAGCGACGTCATGGGTAGATCCGAAATTAACTAAGTGCTAAACAGTCAAGGTCTGACCTTTAATGAGAGTCAATGAAGCGGAGAAATGTTTTCAATGAGCCAACACCTACGCGACGGAGAAAAAATTGCAGGTCTTCCAGGAACTAACGTCGCATTCACAAAGTTGCTTAAATCCGAGTAAGTAAATTGCTTAAATACTTAGGGGTTAGCCGCTTTAATAGCTGTGAATCACCATCGGATGCAGGATATTAATTTTTGTTAGTGCAATATGTATGCGGTAATGAATTAAATATGTTATTACCAGAGTTAAGGTATGATATTTAATAAAATATATAGAAACTCAAATAAATTATTAAAAAACTATTAAAAATAAATTATTTATATAAAAAAGTTAGTTGGTTTTTTATGTATTTTGTTTTTAGTGATCTGTTTACAATATGTTAAAAATACTAAAAGTACAAATAAGCATATATGTTTACCCATAATTACATATGTGTTTTGTGCTTGTATCATGTCGATTATAGGATGAAAGATAAAGCGGGTGAAGGTTGATTGTCAGCCTTACGGTTTACAGTTATGAAGGTTAATGAGACCGGGATTTATGTAAAGGAGGTGGTTTTTAATGCATTTTCTTTTTAGTGGCCAGTTTAGTATATGCTAAAAATACTAAAAGTACAAAAATCATATATATTTACTCATAATTACATATGTGTTTTGTGCGTGTATCATGTTGATTATGGGACGAAAGATAAAGCGGTTGAAGGTTGATTGTCAGCGCTACGGTTTACAGTTATGAGAGTCAATGAGACCGGGATTTATATAAAAGAGTTGGTTTTTAATGTATTTTCTTTTTAGTGATCAGTTTACTATATACTAAAAATACTAAAATTACAAAAAAATCATATATGTTCAGCCATAATTACATATGTGTTTTGTGCGTGTATCATGTCGATTATAGGATGAAAGATAAAGCGGTTGAAGGTTAATTGTCAGCGCTATGGTCTACAGTTATGAGTGTTAATGAAACCGAGACCCACTGCTTAGAGCCGATTCTGAAAGGCTTCGAGCAACCAAACTATTAGTTAGATTCGAACCTTAAAATTTCACTACCGAAGAGCAGAGTCATAATTCAGCTAAATAGTGGTTGCAGAGATGCAGACAATGTGTCAAATTAATTAACTCTTTTATTTAATAATCATTATTTCAAAATCTTTTATAATCATTTGATGTCTATGGCTATTTCTTCTTCGACATAGTTTTGAAATGTTTTCTCTAACTCACTTGCAGCAAAGTAACTTACTACCAAGTTACCTTGCTGCAAGCAAGAACGTACTTTTTAGACTTCTTTTCTATCATAGTTTAATGATTTTCGATACAAATGAAAACCCCGTAATAAGGCTCATAACTGCACTAAATCCCAGTTCTACCAAATAGAAAGACTGGAAACTGCTTCTGCACAGTGACCCATAACGCAATATATAAAATCAGTATCTGTTTTTGAAAACCAGAATTTGCAATATCCTTGTTCAAATAGCTTCTCATTTGTGGATAGTGAAATAGGTTGCTCCTGTTTCAGTATTCATTCGCTTGAATTTGTAGATTTAACTTGCAAAAGGGTTCAACGCTTAAATGGGAAAAAGCAAGTAAAAAATTTCTTAAAACTTTTGTCTGAGTTCAGAATAAAAATCCATTAAATTTTGGCAATAAACAAATAAATATTTATTTTTTTAAGTGCACAGCCAAAATTTAGCCTTCAAATTATATATTGCTATTTATTTTAACTTCTATAAAACTGAAAAGGAATCACGATAATTTTACATGAGATTAAACTTTTTGTGGACTCACAAACGTTGTCCACGTACATTGACACTTTTATGTACCACTTTCTCCTTCAACGATAGCATGGACCCCTAGGATTCATAATAATCATTTTGAGAACCGGTGGTTTAGAAATACATGTGTGATACTGTCAAAAACCTTGATTCACAAAATAAAAAATAATCTAGGATATATTTTTATTCATAAAAAAGAAATTGTATTATAAGACCAAATGATTTAGATTTTCATAATTTAACCTTTCATACTCGTCTCTCGTTTATGAAATTATTATGAAAGTTATATCTCAGATGCGTCTCTAAAATGTTCCAAGTAAAAAATTAATGTATTGAAAAAATGTAAAAATCTATGAAGAACGCTGTAAAAGGTACAATTATATGCTTAATATTTTACCCAAATTTATACAAGCAAAAAATGGCTTTGATTTTAATTTTGGCAGTAAATTTAATATTGACAATGCTACTGAATATTTTTGGGGGAGGGGGATTCATTAAGACAACAATGACACACATTCACTTTGGCATTTGAAGCTAATTTGTAAAACTTTCGGTATGGGATAGATGACTGTTTATTCAATTTTATCATTTTTATTTATTTGTTTCACTTTCAAAATACATGCACAATATGATTTCAACGTTTAAATATAATAAATAGAGAATAAACTGTGCTATATCAATCTTTTATTCATAGAAAATTAACTATATGTGAACAGTATAAAGTGAATATTAGGGCTTTATTTAAATAGGAACTGAATGTAAGTAGCAGAGTGCAGCAGAATGCTGCATCACAGTGGCAAGTAAATATTTTATAAATGTTATAAGAAAAGACTCAACGATAAATAACTCAATTGTCCGTTCTGCAGCTGTAGGCTTTATATTAATCAACAAATGAAATATAACTCTGAAAATATTTAAAGTGGATTGGTAAAAAACTCAATATTATAAACAAACAACTTTATACATACGTACTTGTATGTATTGTTATTATAATTATGGTGAACAAGAGCAGTGATTTATTACGGGGTTTACTTCTACAGGGCGTTAATGTAATCATACAGCATTAAAATTAAGTCATTACAGCCCAGCACCTTTATTTAAAAAAGAGTTAATGTAATAGTGTGTAGACTCTTTTTGTTCTCTTGGAACAATGTGTTCTTTATATTGAAAGTAGATAGCAGCTTTATAAATAATCTAATAAATTTTCAGTAGTTATAGTTTAGGTTTTAATTATTTTGATCAATATTTTATAATATTTCAAGCCTCGTTTATAAGATTGTTTTACTCAGGCACTCAAAATAAATCGAATAATTATATCTAGTATTATATTTACCTTTAGAATACTATATTAACATATGATAATAAATAAATATGCTACATCAAAAATTCCTTTTTAAAATCAATATTCTGTCATGTTTAATTTTATAACACGCCCACAAATGAGAACAATCTGTAGTCTTTAAACAAGTGCAGGAGTTACTTGCGTTTTATACTTTTTATTCTCAGAAGTTCTTTAAAATTTAAGTTAAGATATTCATCAATATATAACATACAGAAGTAATTCTTGTGTTAATGAGTAAATTATGTGCATGAATAAAGTGAGAAATATTAATTATTGAATTTAAATGTATATATATATTATTAATAATTAAATTTTAATATTAGTTTAATGTCCTTTGAAATTTACACTGAAGTTTTTGCTGCATGAGGATTGATTTGACTAAGCTCTACCCCATATTGCGAAGAAAAATATTTTATCATCGAGTATCAAAGTCCGTTATTAAGGAACTACCTATTTTGTCATCATTGAAAAAGAGCCTTTCATTTTCACTCTTATTACTTATATTTTCTATTATAAGAAAATAATTACACACAACACATACAGAACAACTTATACAGAATACATAAAGTAATTAAAGCTGTTTAAAATGATTAATTGAAGCCTGATAATTACAGCTACAAATACAGTAAAACAAAATATGTGAGAAAATTTTATCTTGCCTTGAGAATATATACTTAAAAGGTTGAACTATTTTACGATTATATCTTTTCTATCTTATTAACACATTTTCATGTAGCAAGTAACCGCACAACTCTATACATAAAAAATTAATTTTCAGTCATTGTAATTCAATGATATTATCATATGCTAAAAAAATAAATTATAAAAGGTCAGCAACAGTTTTGAATGTGTGTAGTCAATCATTTAATTAATTCATATTCTCTACATTTCTGAGAATTGATTAGCTTCGGTTTCTTGGAACGTTACAATGAAGTAAGTAGAAAGTATTGAATAAAATTTGCCTTATTTAATATAATGATATCAAATGATCTTACACTTGATTTTTATCTTGAAGTAAAAATATGCAGATAATAACAGATTAATCAAAATACTCTTCTCTCTAAAAGAGAATAGCAAACTTTCCATAAATTGCTCATTCTACCCACTCAATTCCTGTCGATAACAAATGACATATCAGAGAAGAAAAATCTCTTTTTGGGTGGTGCAGATGGTCTAACATACTTTTGCAAATGCCCATACTAATTAGCTTGGAGCACATGGGTTAGTTCAGAGATTAAAACCAGCAATTAGTCGTCTTCTCCAACCCACACGATCTTACTGCTGAACACTGCGGTCAGCGTATACGAAGTATTAAAAACTGTGGATGGTATTAATAATTGGCAATAATTTTCGTCATGTATGAAGGCGTATAAAGATAAGATTGTGATTAGTATTCCGTGAACCAATAATTTGTGATCATTTAGAACAAATTTTATCGATTTGCCTCATGGGATATTTCACGTTTAAAGTTGTCCTCTATGAATCGTTCATGAGTTTGTTCTCCAGTATCTTTAATTTAGGTATTTAACATATGGTATCTTATTGTTCATCCTTATGGCTACATTCTTTGCTTTTTCTTAATATAATACATTATTATTCTTTAAAAATTTATTCATGGCTTTGAAATTATTGTAAAAGTCGTACAGAAAGTAATATATTTCTCTTATTGAGAATTGAACTCATTTAACCCTTTTGTGAGACTTTCTTTTTAAAATTCTTTCCAGTTTTGCGTCTTTTTATAAGCTAAACAATAGAATTTAAAGAAATGCATTTTATTTTGTAAAGTTTTGTGTTTTTATTTAAATTTCATTGGTAGGAAATATACATCTCTTGGTCGGGGACGCACACTACGGGTTACATCCCCCATTTACGTTCATACAGAAAATTCAATTTAATGGTGACTATTAGCCATAGAAGGATGAAAAGCATGTTGCATTACCCAAAGTATATCATTTGGGCTACGTTTCCTACATAGTTTACAATTAGAATCCAAATTTAACATAAGATTTCCTACACTTTGTGAGCGCAAATCCTCCGAAACCCAACATTTCTTTGCATGAAAGCTAACAGAACGACCTTTTTTTTTTTTTCTTACGGAATATTATTAGTTGGCTATCTAATACTATACAGAGTGTTCACTGGTCTTTAGTGGGTTTTGAGCTTTCCGCAGGTGTAATTCGTAAAATCAAAGTAATTGTAGGATCAAAGTAATTTTCCCAAGACCCACAAAAGGGTTAAAATATTAGATGTTAGGACAATTTTTAGATTTAGTGGTGAAATCTGATTCTGTAAATGTATTGAAAATTTTTTAAGCTTTTAATATAATATCGAAGAAAAAAATACCATAGGAAATTGTCGTTATTGTTAATTTCTTCGCTTAGATATAAATATAATACGTTGTACTTTACAACTTTATTCTTAGCTTCAAAATTATAGTAAAAAGGTACGAAAAGTTTAAAAAAATCAATTTCTTATTAAGAATTGCTAATTAAACTTGTCATATAAATTTGACTTTTTTACAAAACTTAAAAAGTGTGACACTAAAAGAAATTTTCTTCTTTACACTAGCCACTCTATATATTATGACACAGTCGTTAATCACATGAATTTTAACAATAAAGTGAACTAATTTAAAATGTAATATCAGAAATGAGTTTCAATATGTACCAGAGAAGTATTGTAACATTTTGTTCCAACTAATATTCCTTTATAATAAGCATAACAAAAAACGTTATATTAAGCAATACATTTTATTTACTAAGATTTTAATGTTTGGGATTTATCCGTTTTATTTCTAGTTACAGTTTTAAATGTAGAATCACATGCTTTTTCTATAGCATGATTAAATTAATGCAGTAATTGCGTTACATTTATGTATTATTTTTATCTATTTTTATAGGAATTGTAATATTTTATATATTTATGTGGAGGTATTGTTTCTTGGTAAATTATTTTAGTGGTTCGTTTAAATTTAATCATTCTTGAAATTGAAGGTTATCGGGAATTGGGAACACCACGGTTGCCATATTTTGCATTAATGCTAATAAGACTGGACCTATTTCTGTATGCCAATATCAAATCACTATAAACGCGTATTCCAGTAAAAGGATACAAACCTACTATATTTCTGCCAAACATCAGTGTCTAGCAGTACAGCTCTTGTGAAAGAAAGCAATTTTACAAAAAAAGGAAAAAAATTTACACAATATAAGTACTTTAATTAAAATTTATTTCTGTTAAGGAAACAAAATGTCTCACATATAAGATAAAGATTTGAACAATACAACAAGAACATTGACCAAAAATACTCACGTATTTACAGATTAATATACAGTAGTCGCTTAGAATAAAATAAAACTGATTTTTAAAATTTCATATTTGGATCTAAATCCCCAGCGCAAGCTCTTTAGAATTTAAAATTTTCTAAATCTAACATTGACACACAAAATTTATAAATATCAAAAACTAATAGCAGAAAAGTGAAATTAATAAAAGAAAATTAAAATAAAATAAATTGTACTTCACATGCATTAGATTTTTAAACGATTGATTTCAGTATTCTACAATTAATATACTATAAATAAAAAGAAAATCTATAAGGCTTAATTATAGACTAACTAAATAGCTCAACAGAAAAAGTTTTAAATTTTAATTTTGCAAAAAATTAAAAATAGTTCTCTCAAATTTTATTTACAATGCATTTACATCATAAGTAACAGGTATTACTACTTTTTCGTACTAATTTCCTCTATTAAATGTTTAAAGTGGGTTGTGTTGCAAGATTAAAGTACCATACACAATAAAGATAGTTTTCTTATTTCAGTACAAATATGTTATCAGATCGATGCAGATTGTACTTATAAAACAGCATTAATAGCTAAAATATAAAAAAAGTATATTTTCGTATTATTAATTATTAGTTTGGAGCAATACGCATTTGTTGCAAAATTTAGTTTATTTATATATCTATTTATTATTATTACACATAAGTATTCAGTTAATTATGTATGACACAAGAATATAAATTACTTATCTTGTGCTAAATAAATGCATTTATTATCCAATAATTTTTATTAAACCACAGATAAAAATTTGCGAAATCGAAATAAAATATTTCAAGACAGTTTTAAATAATTTTGAAAGTGATATTTACTACACATTTTTCCCAGATACAATTCAAATCCTCATACAAATAAATAAAATAAAAAAAAATCTGCTTAGAGGAAATTTTGAACTTTGTGGGAAAGGAAATTCTTTCATTCAGCTAATTCTTTGAAAACCCTTCGAAAAGTCTGCTTGCATTCAAAATACTACTCTTTTTGTTCAAAACAATTGAAAGGGGATTACAAGCGATTCATTCTATAGGGACTGTATGAATCCTCTTTTTTGTACCCAACAGAGCATTTCACCCGACTTCTTTGTACTTAGGTAATGGATGTAGCATAGTTCAGTTCCAAAAGAATGGACTCGGACCATTTTCATGTCGACTCATGAGATTTCAACTGAGACTAACAAATTACTGTAAAAGATTCTAAAGTAAAATGGGATGCAAAATCTATATAAAAAGGGAAGTATTTAATATCTCTTTATTCATTCGATTTTTTCTGTACGTCAAACAGTGAAACACACGTAAAATAAAAGGTTTGAAAATTCATTGCTGTGATTTTTCTTTAAATGTTTTCTAATGCATGGAGATCAAGAACAGGATTAACGAAACACGGGACCTTCATTATTCTTCTACTAATTTTCGAAATTAAAACTCATTTTATGGAGCATAATATGCTTACAGCTAATGCAAAATTTAGTTTAATCAATCAATCAAGTTAATCAAATATATATAAAATGAGAGGAAAAACTTATAAAAATGTAAAGCCTTTAATTTCTCTCTATTCATTCAAATATTTATTTTCTATATATCAGATAGTGAAAAAGAAGTACAATAGAATGTTGTAGTATTCATTGATAATTTTTTTTTCTTTTGAAGGACTTTGACTCTTAAAGATTAAGTTTATGCTGATTTAACGGAATTTCTTCTACTATATTTCGAAATTAAAAATCATTTTATGGAGCATAATATGCTTACAGCTAATGCAAAATTTTAGTTTAAGTTAATCAAATATAAAAAAATGAGATTCAAAACTTATAAAAATGTAAAGCCTTTAATTTCTCTCTATTCATTCAACTATTTATTTTCTTTATATCAGATAGTGAAAAAGAAGTACAATAGAATGTTGTAGTATTCATCGATAAAAAATTTCCTTTTGAAATCCTTTAACTCTTAAAGATCAAGGATGTTTATGCTGATTTAACGGAATAACCTTCTATTCCTTTACATTTTTTAAAAATTAAAACTCAACTTATCTATAAAATTTACAATTAATTTAAAAATTTTATTTAATCATATGTACAGTAAAAGAATCAAAAGTAAAATGGGATGTGTAAAAGAACCGAAAGTAAAGTGGGATGTAAAAATCATACCTCTTGTATAAATATCTTTTCAAGATACGACTAATTTAATTCTCTTTATTCCTTATTACATGAAAATAAAATCAAAACAATTGTGAACTTATTTACTTAAAATGTTATTTCAGATTACGTTAAAAAATAATTTATTTCGCATGATCCTGTTGACTAAACTTCAAGGAGCCTTATAAAATTAAACATGAGGGAATGGGGCTGCAAATTTCATTACAGTTAAATAATTGAACAAAGCAAACAATGAATTTAGATGGTAAATTGTATATTTATATTACCATTTTCCGTTGTTATACATTGCATTTTAAAAAGTAAATTTTGCAAAGAAGCAAAAATAAGCATATACAAAATGTTTCAAATCTACTGCTTTGACAAATCTGAGAAGTCAACTTTTCAGTCATGCGCTATCAAATGATAGTGAAATCTTATATAACAACGAAACCTTATATAATACTTGTATATATATACTAGACGACCCGTCAGAAGTTGTCCTGTTTTAAAGCTGTAAATCCAAAAATTGCAAAATGTTTTTAAATAAATTATAAATTGGACCCTTTTTTATGGACAATTAAGGAAAATAATTATTTTAAAAATACTTGACGTGACCACGTGCACAGTCAAAGCAAACTTAATTAGATAAAATTAAAACTCCCACATTGCTTGTACAGGGATTCGATCCTACGTCATATCATAATGAAGCCCGTTGCGCTGACCACTACGCCACAGGTACGGTGGCAGTGAACGGTTTCAAGCGGCATTATAATAACCCCAATAAGCACACAATTCTGGATTTTTAATAAAAAAAAATTTTCTATTGGATCAAATCGTGAATCTAAACCATTCTCGAATCAACTTAGTTACACACACAAAATTTTATCAAAATCAGTCCAGCCTTTAGTTCTATTGCAAACACATGGATAGAAGAAATTATATATATTTATATATATATATATATATATATATATATTTATATATATATATATATATATATATATATATATATATATATATATATATATATATATATATATATATATACATATATATATACATATATATATATATTATATATACATATATATTATATATATATATATATATATATATATATATATATATATATTATATATATATATATATCACTGAAGATAAACATTTGTTGGAAAATTAGTTTAAACTACTTTTTTATCACTTAAATTACAGGCATCATAAAAGATTCTAGGAAGCAAGAATTTAGAGACCTTAGTTTAAATTAATCATACTCTTTTTAACTCTTTTAAATTATGCGTCATTAGAATAACAGTGTTTCTGCAATTTCAAGTCTAATATTATCTCTAAATTTTCTTAAATTTCATGTTTAAAGTTAATTTTATGAGCAATATTAATCATCTTTAATTTTTGAGTGAAAGTTAAGAAACGATATTTTCTTCTCTTACACAGTTATTTACTGGACAGCAGAAAACAGAGATCTTATCCTTTAAGCTATTACTTTATTATTTTCTAGACTACAATATTCAGTTAGAGGATTATTATCGGGATAAAGATATATAATTGGTGACTCCCGCACACAAAGTTAATATTTTCGAGAGCATATCCAGTACAACCTGTTACTGTGAGGAGAAGCATTTGTAAAGGAGATAAACTGGAAAAAAAAATGTTCCAAGTTTTTATTTTCTTCAGAGAAATCGCGCATGAATATATTTTAAAATTTAAATAAATCAACTTGTTGCCTTCCCATTTTCTCTTTTCGGAATATATTCATTGCTGTAAAAGCGGATTAAAGTGAAACTTGAAAATAAATATCTATATATATGTAAAGAATTAAAGCGCTATTTGCATATAAATATAACGGAAAACATTTACTTTAATTTTCTTTTGAAAATTAACTGAATTATTCATGTATGCTTTCAGGAAAATGCAATAAGACTTTTGAATAAAATCAGTATTAAGTAAACTGTAAATACGAATTGTACCATTATATATGCATATCACATAATATTCCCTAAATGTTTATTTCTTAGGGATACTTTTAAAGTATTTAATTATTTTATAACTCTTTAATGCACATAATGTTAAATTTTGATTTGTTGGGGTTTACATCTTTGTGATAGAAACTTTCATTAGAACTAATTAGAACTACACAGAGTTAAGGTAAGTGATCTAGCCAAATATGTATTTATAGTAATACTTAATTATATAAATTAAAATACAACAAATGTTATATAAAGCACATAAGATGAAAAGAAAAAACAATAGTGACTTCACATGCTTATTGAAAAATCTGTGAAAGCACCAATATATTCAGACTTGTGTCTAGACGACAGATACAAAGGCATTTCTATTGTTTCAATTTCTAAACAAAGCCGACACGTATTTCACTTTTAGAAACATTTGAATTTGTTGAACAATTTTAAGGTCACATCTGAAAGCGTTCCCATCCTTGAAACTAAAGAGGCTCGAAGTTAGAGCTGAAAGTTTATTATCTGTTCTACAGGATTCTATTTGTAATATAATCGATCTTCAGTCAACTCATTATTCTGAACAAGAGGAACTCGGTTCAGAGTAAGGCTTTAATCATGAGTGCACTTGATAGAAAGAATAAATCATTATTGATAAATATAGACTAATTAATGACGGAAACAAACACATACCTTTTTAATATTGTAAAACCTTTTTGATTTCTCAATTATAAAAATATATAATTATGTTGAATTGGATGTTTTATGACATTAGTTTTAACCCCTTAACGTGCACGCTCGAGTTAACTCTCGAGCGGGCTAAACTGGCCAAACTGTGCACACTCGAGATAATTCGAGAGGCGTTGTACTTTATGTTACTATAATTTTTCCCACTCGGATGCAATCGAGAATTGAAAATAACAATGTGAAAGGAAAAAAACAAAACAATCGTTTTATTGATATTTATCATTTACATGGCATTGTAAGCTATAACACTCACTTATTGAAGTGTTATATATATATATATATATATATATATATATATATATATATATATAGAGAGAGAAGAGAGAGAGAGAGAGAGAGATAGTTAGATAGATAGATTTTCTACTTATCACTTTGACTTATCTCTTCCTTGTGAGCCGCTTTCCGACAGCGTATTCATATTCAGATTATGATTCACTCATTTTTCAATATATATTTTACTAAAATATAATGTAAAATAAAATATAATTGTTACCTATTTTATTACTAGGCTCTGGCTGTAAAGACATCCTTAACTCGAGACGTCACTTTATATACTTTATTCTTGAGATATGAAACATAAGGGTTTCATATTTGATACCTACGCATCATACTGTCAATTGGTAGATTGCCTAACAATTGAACAATATACTCTTCGGAGAATAATAATAATATTGTCAAAATTAGAAATCATACCAATTGTATAAATATCAATATACTCAAATTTTGATTATTTTTGTAATTTTCTTGGCAAGACAACGTTCTAAATTGTTTCTTACATTAAAAAATTTTATTTTTTTGGCAGGTCTTTTTAAAAAAATCTGTACATTAAGGGGTTCAGTTATAAGTTAGGAATAATAAAAGCAAGTTTGGAATGTTGTTGAAACTCATATTCTGAAGATGATATAGATGAAAGGAAAATTAGATTTTATTTTAATGTTATAGTAATTAAATAGGATATGGTAGGTGTTTCTGTCAGTAAGACTATATATATTGGAGTATGATTATTTTCTTCCATTAAAGAGTTAAAACCTCCAGAACTCCTTCGAATATAATTTCCTGTAGTGTTGCAACAGGATCGAAGTCATTGAACGAAAAAAAAAGAAGGTGGACATATAAATAACAGAGCATCTAATGAACTTCATACTCGACAACTTTCGACAACTCGCAACGTGACACCTACCCATACAGTAAGGCGGTCGTTATGTCATGCTCGAGATTCCTCTGAATTTTGATTAACTCCAGGAGCAGGGAGGGGGATATTATTTTGCTACTGATTCTACCCCTCTCTTCCACCTGCCAACCTTTTAGTGAGAGGATATCCAAACCCACATATTTATCTTGAACGCTCTGCAAAAAGAAAAAAAAGTGTTATTGTGTCAGAAGTACAATTTGAACCCTTACCCACATTCATAGACTAACTCTGACGCCTTAGCCTCATACTCATGCAAACAATACAAAAAGTTAAAGAATAAATATGACCATGAATTAGTTTTCAGACTAAGAAAGTTTGAGAAAAATAAAGTTGACTGTGATCAAAGTCTTCACCTCAAGTAAAGTAATCTCTTTTACTCTGTATGGAATCATTTTGTTTCTCATATTTTAATATAGATTTGAACAGAATCTCAAGTGACTTTGGTTCCTTTAGTTCCCCTTAATGACAGATCTTGAGTTCTTTCAGGTGTACACGTTTTACGAAGTTAAATGTCTCTGTAAAGCCCAAACTGAAGACGTGTAAATAGACCCGAGCATTTCTAGTGTTATAGCATCAATGGGTCCATTTAACATTTGCGAGAACTTGCATACAAATTTGTAAACAGGTGTGACAAACTGATCACAATGACTATTTTTTATGTCACTGACAATGCCTGAAACGCACTCAAAGTTTAGTTTTACGGGCTCCTATTTCGAAATTGATATGGCAGAATACCTCCACTGATGTAATTCATTTTGACATAGCTAGGTATTACGTTTTGGCGGTATCTTTGCCATTTATTAAGTTTTTTCCTGTACCTAGCGATACTAGAGTATGTCAACAGAACTCTAATGTGTATTGCTGATGTAATCATTTAGATATTTTTTAATGGTCATAATAATACTTAGTGCTTTAATACGTTCTTGAATAGTGAATTTGGGCCAGAAATAATTGATTACCCTCAAGGCCTTTCACCACCTTTAAATATATGTATAAATATTTTAAGAATGAATTTAAGTTGATTCTCTTTTTTTAATATTAAAAAATAATTTAGACATACGTCACAAATGAAAGAAATAAAAATCCTCCTTATATATTTTTAATATCTTTCTGTTTGTTGTTGTCTTATGCCACTTGGTCAGACCAAGCACAATCGAGCCATACGCTACTTGCATTAAGGCAGACAAAGGGGTGCGCCTTTCGTTTTCAGCGAGCACCTCAAGGATGAAAGTACGACTTCTTGCTGAAATGTATCCTTGTAATTTAAAAGCAGGACCAAACAGAAGACGCATATAATTCGTCTGCTTCCCCAAAGGTATTGATTAAATACCTGGAGGACATTGTGACCACGAACAAGTTTTACGTGCCACAGTCACCTTTAGCGAATACGGCGGATCTTAGGCCGTCTCGGGCTCCGAACCCGCAAATTTCCAGTTACGAGAGCGTTGCCTTTGTCGACTAAGCTACCGCAGTTCTGTATTTTCTTAATGTTTAGATTCCTCTATATTTTTGTTGTTTATTTATAAAAGTAGTCAGCAAAATCTACTATTTCTTTCCTGATTTCTATAATACTTTTAATGAATATGTTTGTAGATTATTAATTTTTATATATGTGTACCTTGCTTATTTTTTACTCATACAATCATTATGCTTAACCCTCTAAGCGGTTCGCACGTACAATTCCGCCACACCGATGATGACTTCAAAACGTACAATTTTCTACCTCCAATTTTCGATCCGAAAATGGATGTAATGTACATTTTTGCCAGTGCTTTCCTCCATGGAGTAATGAGGTAGGAGGGTAAAGTCTACTGTTTAGGAACTGCACCCCTCTTTCACAGACATTTCACTGACATTTCACTGACAACCATATCCCTTGAGCACAAAGACGCTGATAGCATTTCATGGCTTTATAAATCTCTATTTTGAAGTATTTCGTTTTCGGTAACAGATGTATTTCTAATTGCACCCCTTAAATATCTTGGATGACTTTCGCAAAAAAAAAAAAATATATATATAAATAAGTCTCTCAAAGAATATTTTTATTTGTACTTTTAGAATCCATTATTTCTTATGGGATAATATTCCAGACCTGAAGAGCTTTATGTGTATTAAAAATTAACAATTTATAATATCTATTTATATATCTATATATAACCGGAAGTAAAGGGAGAATAACGAGGGTGAGTTTTCCATATTCCATTCTAGTCGACAAAGGGTGAAGGTAAAAATCATAGAACTCTTTGGCCACTGATATCAGCGTATTTTCGAGAATTTTTTTCTAGATGTGTTCCACTCGGAGGGTTATTTCAGAACAATCCTTTATGTAATACTTCATCAGTACATACTTTTCTTAAAGTATAATTTGTAATATTAAATAAAAATAATTTATTTACATTTACCCTCTATCGTTGTAAGTATTAAATGTTAGGTAGAGTAATAAAATTTAATTTAATAACCAAAATTAAATTATGCGAAATATCTTGTCTAAAAAATCCCTTGAATTAATTTTCAAGGCAAATAATAACCTTAAATGTATTATCCGGAGCCTTGAAGTTTAACTACATGTAACATATAAACATACTCTCTTCCAACTAAATCTATCTTTCATGTGCTCGTAACTGCATTAATTATTTAATTTTTAACGTTATGTCCCTAATGATGTTACCGGACCTGAAAAGTAATTCTTTTAATTCAATTACTTGCGAACACTTTACCACCTAATTTGCATTACATGCTGTGTTTCATCTGTATAGAGCTTGACAGCCAAAATTAATTTTATTAGTAGCCTTGCCTTTTGTGTGAGGAACAAATTTCTTTGATAAATTAATAAATGAACATGATTTCTACTATGTTCAGATGTACCTTTGAAGCTTGCTTAGGAAAATGTAAGATATTTTGTGAATCTCTGTAAGATTAAAAAGTATTGAAGGTAAAGCAAAAAGCATGTTTGTTATAGCAGAAGATGAACATTTTAAGTAGAAATGTAATTATAGCTAAAAACTTCTAGTATTAAAAGACCTGTTTAGGGAAATTCTATGGAATATTGGCACTTAAGAAATGAATTTTAAATGGAAAAATTATTACTTTTGAAGTACTTTTAAATACCTTAAATAATGCTTTACTTTCTAAAGAAAAGTTTTAAAGTCTATATTCTATTTAAATAATTGTGAATTATTTTTTAATTATTTCAAAGTTAATTATTTAATCTGTTTACTTGTCATTAGCAATTTTATACAAGTAAAAGTAGTTAAAATGTCAAAGGTAATGTAATGACTATTTTCAAAGTTAAAATTAATTGTGTTGAAAGTAGATTAATTGGATATGCTACATACCCATTTCTTTTGTACGTAATATGACAGCTTTATTTATGGTATACCTTTCAGTAATTAAAATAAAACTCAGTTGTTACTTCTAATAATCCGAAAATAATTAATATAAAAATATTGATTTTTATTGTTTAAAATGTCTGTAAAAGCTTTTTTAAATGCAGAATGGACATATTTTGAGTTTAAAAATATACTAATTTCAATTAAATTTTATTATATAAGCTGTAAAAAAGTAGATAGGTTTAAAATGGATGTGGCAGTTACTAGGGCTCAAAGTGATTTAAGTATTGAAAAAAATAAAAATAAAAAACATTTCGGAAAAAAACATTTCAAATCATCAGTAAGTGAATCGTATTTAGTGGCAATAACTGTATCCATTATAAGAAAATGAAAATTAAGAAATTGTTTTTAATTGTCAGTCTTAATTATATCTACTAGATTAACGTATATTGGACCGCTGTCCTATAAACAGGACAGCAAATAAAATTCCATTTACTAATAAAGTTATAAATATTTTCTGAGTGGATTTCATTTTAACATCTTTAAAATAGACACACTTTAGCATAGTAACAAAAAATCTGAGAAATCAAATTATATTGTTATAAAATTTATTATAAAATATTATAAAATTTATTTTCAGCAACCTCTTAAAAATTGTCCTTTTTTAATCTTTAATTTTATATTTATTATTATTTTTTAAACGTTGTGGAGGTCACTTTTAGTTTAAAAACTGAGCTAATAATGTAGCTGAAAGTTTTTGTTGAAAAATATATTTTACATGTGTATTTTGTAAGTATAAAAAGGGTGCCCTAAAATTAAGACGACGGTCCAATCCTGATTATTTTTCTATGTATTCAATATTGCATTTATTGCGCACATTCTTTTCTTATCTTTCAATGAAAACCAGTTCAAACACCTGTTCACACACCTTGACACAACAAGGGGTAAATAGATGTCTATTCTATTCAGAACACTGGAGATTTTTTGCAAGATAAACTTACTCTATTACTGCCAGGTCAATAACTGCAAGAGAAAACCTACAACAGTATGCTTAAAAATGTAATGTTGGACTTTGTTTTGACTGTTTCCCCAAATTTCATCTATGAATCAGCCTAATGCAATGTAAGTGATATTTGTTAAGTTTTAGTACTGTAATGGACAGTTGTCCTATTTATAGGACAGCCAATTACATAAAAAATTAAAAATAGTTTTTCAAAATTTTGTTTTCATATACTTAGTTATACAATATTAATGATATGGATGAAGTTTTAATAACTTACAGAAATATTTAGTTGGTGTGGTACAATATGGGTTAATTAAATTGAAATATCCGTTTTTGTAGAAATATGTCACCTTCGTAAAAGGTCGTGTAAATGAATGAAATATTAATTTTTAAAACTTAAATATGAGTTTTATTCTCAAGTCATAGTCTTTAATCCATTAATCAAAAAGCTATTGCGGATAATCACCCATTCACAGATGGAGTTTTGTTCACAGTTTTATGCTCTTAACAGGAATTTTTACAGGGAGACGCATTAGTGTACACTCGATTTAATACGGATTCAAACTCAATTTTTTTTCTCAACGGGAAGAACTAACAACTATAAAAAATAAGCACCATGAGAAAAGACATTTCTTATTTACGCGGGCCTGATTTTGCAGTCTTGAACTCAGGAATTAGTCCTCTCAATAAGATTAAACTTATAAAGGTAATTTAAAATTATTTTTACTTGAATTTTTTATTCTTTTGAATGTAAAACCATTGTATTTAAAGTTATTTTTATATGTCCAATGAAGAGAAAGATCCAGATTAAACGATTGCTCCAGGTAGTCCAATTAAGCACAGATTTCTGTGGATTCCTGTTCAAATGGAAATCAATAACGTATTTACATTGTTAATACAAAAAAATAGAATACTATTCATGTCTATTTCTGTTTCCTTACTGAACTGTCTTTTGGACGACGAAGGAATGCTAAATACTCTATTATGTCTATGGATTATTTGGTCAAATCTACCTATTCAATTATAATGAAAAATATTCTTGCCATTTGAGTTTTAATAACCGTTTTTAGTAAGGATATGCGCCAAAAGCAGTACATGGGCGTGAAAAAAGATCGTATGCTTATGAAGAATTATGGGAATTACAAGAACATATCTTGGTTAAATAATGAAATTTTCAAGACGAAACTATTAAAGGTTAAATTTAAAAGAAAATGTACATTGCTTACTTATTATTAAAAAAAGTCTCAAAATATTGAAATTCATAGTGTCCGAGAAACAAAGGGATGCAAAATGAAATATTTTGTAAAATGCTACTAATTTTAAGCAATAAATAAATCTTTATTAAATATAAATCTTATCATTTCTTGTTCGTGGTATTCTAAAGTTTATAAAATATAAAACTTAGTTTTCCCTGAATAAATTTGATTTACTTCTGAAGGCAGGCAAAATTAGGCCCAGTAGGCTATTAAAGCCAAACAGAAGTAAAAAAAAAATGAAGGGATAAAAGAGAAGGGAGAGAGAGATTTGTACTAAATTGTCCTAATATAGAGAATAATAACTGCTTCAATAACACACTCATTAAAAAAAAGACTCTAAAATGAGTATGTTGATTATTTAATAAGAACTAATTAAAACTATTCCGAAAATGAACTGAACTGGAATCTAAACAGGAAGATGTGAGAATAAATAGCATTATATCTGATAATTATCTCTAAACTGCAAGTTAAACACTACAATGGACACAGTGATAAGTCTGAATTTCACTCCATTCAACATAGTTAGGTTAATGGGGATTTCGCACCGCTAAGAACCATTGGTTTGGCTTGGATTGTAGTGAGCGCTACGGTCAACTTTTTGCTAATTAGACCGGAAACTACTGCTTAAAGATGATTTCAAATGGCTCTAAATATCCAAGCTACTAGTAGGAGACAATAAAAGTTGAATGGAAGACCTAAAACTGTGACTGGGACGATGCGAGGAATTATCAAACACATTTTCTAATGATTAAATATTCGCTAATTATTGAAGAACTACCAAATTATTTGTAAAAATATGTTTTAGTCTGCAAATGAAAAGTTTCCATTAAAATAGATTAAGTTATTAAGTAATTACTAAGTCATTAAGGATATAACACTAAAATATTCCCCTTTTTCGTTTTATAAGGATTAAATTGAAACAAATTATTTTTTTAAAGTGCCGCTACTTAATGGAGAAAGCATTGCAATATACTATTTTTATATAGTTATTTAAAAATAAGATTTTAACATTTTGTTTTAAATACTATCATAAAGTTTATAAAAGTAAAATTGTGATTTACACTAGTAAAATTATAACAATAATAAAAGTTTGACGCAATTTTTAGAACATAATTTCGAAATTTCACAAATAAATAATTTCCAAGTTATAATATATTCTAGTTCTATACAATTTGTAAACTATAATTTTCATGGTGTGTAATAGTCATGAACATTTTTTACCTCTACCGCTAAATATTTAGACTGGGTTAATTTAACAATTGTTTCCATCTGTATGGACTGCAAATGATCTGTTAGTCTTCTTAATTATTTATGTGATGTTTTCAACATATCGTTTAATCTATTAACTCTTACAATTTGAGGGACATTATTTGATAATAAAGCATGTAACTTACTTTTTATAAGAGTATTTAACGAATTTCACTGCTATCTTACACAATTTGCCTTTCATCTCACACCTTAACAGTCCACAATATGACAATTTTCACTTTCAGTCAGATAGAGTCCGCTTATATGTATGAATACACACACACACACACACACACACATATATATATATATATATATATATATTATGACTAAAGATAAAATCGGGCTGTAAATGACGTAAACATTTTAAATTTAAAATAATTACTTTATTTTAATTTGTAATCAAGTTCCTTATCTCACATCCTAATTTAACGTTCGACAACCCAGTTGGCTAAAAAAGAATAGAATTCTCAAATGCATTCTGCTTAGTACTATATTTCTGCTTAAATTATTATCTCCAATTTTAGTCCTCCATCTTGATGATAAAAGAGCCTCAATCCAAAAAACCTAATTACTTCCGTTTGTTAAGAATAAAATCCTTACGGTTTTCATGAGATCTTAGTGACTCATTCATATTTTAAACCCTAAGTTAAGCTAACTTTTATTGATAATCCTGAAATTTCTTAGCATACCAAAAATGCCGAGTAAGTTCTCACAGGAATCCGTGTTCTCTAGCTCTAAGGATAATTAAGTCTACATGTAATTCGCAAATCTGGTGCTATAAGGACGTTTGTCTCTAACGTCCGATACTTTGTATTTGATGGAATAAATTGGGATTTTAATGAATTATTGATACAACTGTTCGTTTTTGAGTTTAGTATGGAGTTGATGACAGCCAATGACTGAAGTAAATTGCCGGAGATAGACGGTTATATTCTTTGAGTAATTATCACGTCTAAAATACGGCATATCATATATATATATATATATATATATATATATATATATATATATATATATATATATATATATATATATATATATATACATCAATGTGAAATGCAAAGTATTAAAGTATTAATTTTATACCGAATGAACAAATAAAAGCTTCAATAATCTAATATCTTATATAATGTTTTGGTAAAGAGATACATATTTTAAAATAATTTTATACATTCAATTTTTTAACTTCAGTGTATCATTTACAAGCTATTAGGTTTTATGAGACGCATATTTTTTTAGCTGAAATATATATTTGATGCTATGATGCCTTTGCAACATTTCACTTGGCAAGATTTCTGTACATGTGAATATCTATTTATATTTTTTATTTGCTTTGAATATTCCAGCTTTGAAGCTGCTGCATTTCTTTATGATCAATGGGTAGTTCTTCGGACACCTAAAAATACTTTTGCTTTTAAATATTTACAATTGAAATGGTGCTACACACAAAAAACCCTTCATTTTACTATTCAATTCTTACATTGTTTTAGGATGACTATTTACATTGAATGAGTCAGGGCTCAACACTACATGTAAAAGTATGACAATAATGTATGACAATTTTTACTTTCAGTCAGATAGAGTCCGCTTATATGTAAGAATACACACACACACACACACACACACACACACATATATATATATATATATATATATTATATATATATATATACATTATGACTAAAGATAAAATCGGGCTGTAAAGGACGTAAACATTTTAAATTTAAAATAATTACTTTATTTTAATTTGTAATCAAGTTCCTTATCCCATATCCTAATTTAACGTTCGACAACCCAGTTGGCTAAAAAAGAATAGAATTCTCAAATGCATTCTGCTTAGTACTATATTTCTACTTAAATTATTATCCCCACTTTTAGTCCTCCATCTTGATGATAAAAGAGCCTCAATCCAAAAACCTAATTACTTCCGTTTGTTAAGAATAAAATCCTTACGGTTTTCATGAGATCTTAGTGTTTCATTTATGTTTTAAGTTAAGATAACTTTTATTGATATTCCTGCAATTTCTTAGCATCCCAAAAATGCCGAGTAGTTTCTTAAGGGAATCCGTGTTCTCTAGCTCTAAGGATAATTAAGTCTACTCCATGTAGGTAGCAAATCTGGTGCTATAAGGACGTTTGTCATTAACGTCCGAGACTTTGTATTTGATGGAATAAATTGTAATTTTAATGGATTATTTGTACAACTGTTCATTTTTGAGTTTGGTATGGAGTTAATGAAAGCCAGTGACTGAACTAAATTGCCAGGGATAGACGGTTGTATTCTTTGAGTAATTATCACGTCTAAAATCAGGCATGTCATGTATATATATATATATATATATATATATATATATATATATATATATATATATATATATATATATATATATATATATATATATATATATATATATACATACATATATATATATATATATATATATACATATATATATATTATACATATATATATATATATATATATATATATATATATATATATACATACATATATATATATATATATATTCATATATATATATATATATATTCATATTTATATATATACATATATATATGTAATATATCAAAATTATTTAACTTTAATATTTCTTCAAAAGCCTCCTTTCTCCAATTTTAATTCATTTAAATATCATTACCAGCCTCTAAATGGTTTAATCAACATAGTATTTTCCACTTAAAATTCCTTTCTGTCATAAAACTGTAAACTTTCTGTCTTTAGAGTAGTTTTCAATCTGGTGGCAAAACATGATTTCGCGTTTTGCTGATATTGCATTTAATTCGCTTATTAAGCTGTTTTTGTTGTAGGAAAAGTCTTGTTGTCAGCGCTCTTGGGTGTACTTGTGTCAGAGCAGAGTGAACTTTGTGGCTTTTGATTGTATATTGTCCAGAAAGATAGATGTGCAGTGTTGCCGCTCTGAAATAAAGTTTTGAAATTAGACTTCTGAGTTCTCTTAAATATGAATCCCGACTGCATTCTCATTACTTATAGCTGTTGAGTTTCCTCCTTGTGAAGGAGTGATATAAAAAATGGATTACATATATATATATATATATATATATATATATATATATATATATATATATATATATATATATATATATATATATATATATATATATATATATATATATATATATATATATATATATATATATATATATATATATACATCAATGTGAAATGCAAAGTATTAAAGTATTAATTTTATACCGAATGAACAAATAAAAGCTTCAATAATCTAATATCTTATATAATGTTTTGGTAAAGAGATACATATTTTAAAATAATTTTATACATTCAATTTTTTAACTTCAGTGTATCATTTACAAGCTATTAGGTTTTATGAGACGCATATTTTTTTAGCTGAAATATATATTTGATGCTATGATGCCTTTGCAACATTTCACTTGGCAAGATTTCTGTACATGTGAATATCTATTTATATTTTTTATTTGCTTTGAATATTCCAGCTTTGAAGCTGCTGCATTTCTTTATGATCAATGGGTAGTTCTTCGGACACCTAAAAATACTTTTGCTTTTAAATATTTACAATTGAAATGGTGCTACACACAAAAAACCCTTCATTTTACTATTCAATTCTTACATTGTTTTAGGATGACTATTTACATTGAATGAGTCAGGGCTCAACACTGCATGTAAAAGTAGAAAATTTCATCGAGTTTTCTTATGAAGTTGCTTCATATTCTGATAACTCTTTATCTATACGGAAATCACAATTTATATAGTGAGGCATTGTAGCAAAAGAGATTAGATTTTCTGTCGGTTAATATGATAAGGTAGGTTTTATTTCTCAAAAATTAAGTAAATAAACAAAATAAACCTGGAAGAAAATGTCTTAAAATTTCATAAATATATACTATAAAAATGCTATAAATTTAGATGGCAAATGTTACATATCAAACAATATGCACAAAAGTTTGAATATATGTAATGATCGGTCATAGTGTATTTTGTGTTAACTGAAAACTACAAAAGCTTTTTATTAATTAGTTTCTTTTAGAAAAGAAATTTATAAATCATGTTAAATGGTTAGCCATTTCTATTTAATATGAGTTAAACAATAACTGAAATATTCGAATTATGTAAGGCAACATAGGGAAAATGATAAGAATTATATGCTAGAGATTGTACGTCAAAATGTTAATGTATTTTATAATTAATGATGTAATATTACATATCTAATTAAAGAAGCTTTCTCTGCTGAGCATCATTTTCTTATTTCCTACCAAAAGAATGCCAAAGCAATTTTAAAATACCTATTATATTATTCATTACATTATTTTATAATAATTTAATAAATAATTCAATTGAAAATAGGCATTACTGGTAATAAATTTAGTATTTCTTACGCAAATTTTATTGAATATTCAAAGACAGTATGCCTGTCGCAGAAGAACATTTTCTCAAAGCTATTGTAACGTTAAATCGTACTGAGCAAATCAACTCGTTTCTTCCTCTTCATTTCACAAATAACTTAAAGTTAAATTCTTTCCTTCCTCAAACTATTAATATAAAAGGCAGAAACATTTCCCTTGTTTTTGAGCCAAATTTCAGTAACCCTTTGTATTTAAAGTTACGAGTTGTCTTCAAAACGAAACCTCAAATCAACTGGGAGTGCTTCCTCATTTGATTGCTTTCGCTTCATTTCATTATATTTTTTCTTCATTCTTTCTTCTCTCTCTCTCATTCGTATTTTGATGAATCACGTCTGTAGTGACGCAACTGGCACTGGAAGAACAGGGCCCAAAACAACTCCATCAGTTACTCTCGGAGCATCCTTCTACTTCTGCCTCAGATGTAACTAGTCGCTCGCAGTGCATCATCCCCATCAGATTTCTCCATCATGTGCTTGTGTTTTGATGTGGTTCAGTTAATAGTCATCTCGCTTTGTGTGATACGCCTGCCCCAAAATTAGTGAGCCATTGCATTATGACTTGGAAGAAAACTTTAGGCATCCATCCCAATACTGTGGAAATACCTATTTCTTCTGATCAATATATTTTGCGGACTTTTAACTAGATGTTTTCTAGTTCAATTACAGGTGTCATCTAAGTATAAAAGTTCCCAAAAATTTTCAAGGCGCATTTAAAAATAGTGGTGATTATATAACAATATAGTTTTTATATGCAATATCAATACAATTAATATTAATAATTTCCTCGATTTTTGAAAAATCTGATTACATTTAAGAAACTTATTAAAAATATTAGACTAATCTTGACATACTTTATCACCAGAGGTGACTGAAAGCATCTGATTCCATTGGTAGTAATTATATGGACTTACTTTTTTCAAGAAAACTTTTTACTTATAAAAAGTTGGAGAAAAGATCATATTTATATGTTACTTTTCTAACTTTAATATTGTCTTTAATTTTATTTACTAAATGTTAAAGCATATATTTTTCATATTTTCAAGACACCAACAAAAGTTGAATTTGAATTTGGAAAAAATACATTCGTTTAAAATAATTAATTGATGAAATAAACATCTAATTTTTAATTTTGAAGACAGAGTAAAAGTTTTTCTTATCAAGACGAAGATTATATATAATGCTTATATGAAACAGTAAATACAAAGATAAAATTAATGAAGAGAGAAATTTTTCAACTTGTTGAGATGGTGTTATTTTAAAATTCTACGCTCTTTAATAAAGATAATAAAGATTCTCCAAAACTATTTGAAACAATACATCTGCTGATCACTAAGGACATTCAAACTTTTGATACATTACTTTGCTTGTTAAAAATTCCATTGCATACTGAAACTTTTCTTTACTTATCAAAGTTTAAGTCTTTTAAATACAATATCACCTTATTAATAATACATAAATTACTAATATTTTGGTGAACATTGCATTGTATTTTGAAAAAATATCAAATATGTTTGGTTTAAATCCTTTTGGAGTGACATTGGTCTCTCTTGTGCTGTTAGCCCAGTGTAACGATGGCATGTGCTATAATTCGGGGAGATGTTTGGGGAGAGGAAGAAACGGCTTCAACTTCAGATGTCTCTGCCAAAACGGATTCCAAGGACATCGATGTCAATATGGTGAGTGATATTATTTTTGTATTATAATTTATTGGAATTTTATTTATTTAAAATGTCTTTCTTTATGCATTTTTTAACTATTTTGAATCCAATTATACACCAAAATTTTCCCTGTGTTTTACATACACGATTTATATATATAAAATGTGTCAAAACCTTAAAGGTTGTACTAAAATGTCAAAATGCAGTAGGACAACTTAGAGAAAAATGCTCTTATAACACAATTAAACAATACTTTTAATACTGTGTTTTAGATTCCTCTCTCTATTAGAGCAAGCAGTAAATTATCAAGGGCGGATACTTAACAGAAAATCCTGCAAACATAATTCCGATGTACTCTCCAAATTATAACTCAAAATAGAATTTTATCGTTTTTAACTAAAATTACGGGTGATAATACTTCATTTGTTAGGTAAGTTGACAGATAATAATTATAATACTTCTAAAGGTTTTATGTCTGTCTCTTAAAACCATTATGACAAATGATTTCTTTTCGTAAAGGCAATTTCATATAGGTAATACATTTTCTTTTACAAGAAAGGGGAAAATTAATCTAGTTTTAAATTGCATTAATAAAAATTAATGTTTAAAATATCAATGTACAGAAGTATTAATTTTTTAAAAGATTTTAAAAAGTTAATACTTTTCTTTGTTCTTTCCTTTATAAACTACATTTTAAAATCCAAGAAGTGTTGATATATATATATATATATATATATATATATATATATATATATATATATATATATATATATATATATATATTTACAGTTACTCCTCACTTTAAGACCAAAATTCCATTCCGATAATTAAGTCATTAACCGTGTTGGTCGATAGGTGAGGCACCTACATTGGAAAATAGAAGCGTCATAAAATTAAAGAACTTACAACAAACTGAAACAAATTTATTCATAAAACGTCTCATATATACATATTATCATTTGCTTATTTAGAGCTGCAGTGGGTTTGAGTAAAAGAAATGACAATGAGGGAAAAAACTGTATATTTAATAGTGTCCTGGATACTGAAAATATGAAATATTATGCAACAAACTTCAAGTTTATTCATAAAACATTGCATACGTAGAAATTCTCAGGTTTATATTTACTGACGCTGGAGTTTAAAAACAACTCTAGTAGCTTGCTTCATAAAATTTTTTTAAACATCAATTCATAGTAATTTAAAAGTTGACTCTTACATGCTAGACTTTATTAAAACGTCCAGTATTTGGATTCATAGCTTTTTATCATTTCTTAAAAATTTCTCCAGATGATACAATAATTTTTTCCTGTCATTGACGTCTGTAATATTTTTGGGTTATTAGCATGTAAACAATAAAGAAGCTGCATAAAGACTGCTTGCATAAAAGAAACTGGGTGAAAAGGTGTATAGCAAGCCTATAATGGGCCCAATGCTCATGCTACCACTTGTAGCTTTCTGATCGAGTTTTGTGGATTTCACCGATTTGCAGATTTTGAAAAGCAAGATGGATAATGAATACATACACAAATAATATATATATATATATATATATATATATATATATATATATATATATAAATATATATATATATATATATATTTGTATGTATATATATATTTGTATATATATATATATATATATATATATATATATATATATATATATTCTATTTAAAAAGGTTAAAATATTTTAAAATTAGATTCTATTTTGAGCGATGCACTTAGAACATACTGAAAAAAATGCTACCAAAAATTTAAAAAAGAAATAGCAAAATTTTAAAAAATAATCCAATTCAATTTTTTTTAACTTAAGGTTAAAAACGCTGTGAACTTTTTAAAACTGATTCAAAATAAACTAACACTAAATGCTGTGAACTTTTTTATATTGATGTAACATTAAAAGCATGCTTTATAATAATTATGTATGCTGATTTTATCATATTATGATTAGTTCACTGATCATACATGCGACTATTCGAACGTTAATTAAAATTCTTCTATCTTCGATTTATTGTTTTTAACAAAATAGAAACTGAAAATTGATGTAT
Source organism: Pardosa pseudoannulata (assembly GCA_032207245.1). NCBI lineage: Eukaryota > Metazoa > Arthropoda > Arachnida > Araneae > Lycosidae > Pardosa > Pardosa pseudoannulata. Next base: position 76,520,808 of record CM063502.1, on the reverse strand, counting down.
CTCATATTCTATGCCAGTTACAAATTTGAAATTTTGTACAGATATTCATCGATAGATTTTCTTTGAATTCCTCTCAGTAATTAAGGGGAAATATTTCGAAATTATTTTCTCTGAAACAAAAGATATCTCTTAAAAATTATTTTTCTTACTTCAACTACTATTACAACTTTTGTAAGCAATTTTTGGATAAACTCTGAACTCAAACTAATTGATCTTGATCAAAAAGATTCAATAAAGTGATTAATTTGAGATTATTATTAAAATGTAAATATCGTTCAATTTTTCACTAAAACTGTTATAATGTTTCAAAATTTAAAAAAATTATTCGTATAATTAAGGCAGAAATTTCGTACATAGAAATAATAAATTAATTTCTGTATAAACATGTATTGGAAAAAAATCAATGTCATTATAAAAAGGCGTAAATAAAAAAAATTAGAATTATGTTGCTCAAAATAATTGTTATCTATTTGTGGTATTGGTGATAGTTATAGTATTATCCTTTATAAAAGTGATTTTTAAACTGAGTTTCTCAAAACTTTGGGGTACAGTGATATGTTTATAGAGGTGTCACGTGTCGTTTTAAAAAACGTTAACAAGCACAATATAGACTGCAGTTATAACATCCATAAGCTACAAACAATTTGTTGACCTCTATGAAGTTTGTGCTTATTGTAAAGCAATGTCTTGTGTCGTCAGCTAACGTTCTATACTAGATATCTTCAAAGTTAAAGCTCATAAAAGAAAATGTTAAAAAATTGATACTAACAGGAACAGAAATTAATATTTTATGCTGAATAGGAGAAAAATTTGTTACATTGATGTTTTTAAGTATGAAAAGGTACTATGTTATCTTTTAAAAATGTTGTACCACTTCAAATGACAAAAACGAAATAATCTTCAAAGTTAGAGCATTATAAAAGAAAATGTTAAAAAAATTATTCTTAAAGGAACAGAACTTAATATTTTATGTTGAATATGAAAAATGATGTTATAATGAAGATTTTAAGTAGGGAAAAATATTATGTTCCCTTAAGTAATGAAAATTCAATAATTTTTTCATATTTTTTATTATGGGGATTACTCTGGACATTGCAAGTCGGTACATTCGCACGGACATTCGCACGTTCGTTGTGACGTCACTTTGACATCAGCTTGTGGAAATTATGCGAGCGAACGTCTAAAGGGACGTCACGACATACGTGGGAACCGACTTGTAAAGCCCAAAGTAAGCCCCTAAGTTTAGTGACAGCACTTATACATACAAGCCTCATATGTGTCTTTAAATTCAATATTGTTCTCAATAAGAATTGTTAACAAAAGTTTTAAAAGTTTGATGTCTCAGATTTATTGAAAAACAAAACAAAAAAGTGTGTGTTTTTTATCTCTTTACTACAACTAACTTTTTTATAAAAATGTGAAGCTTATCACCGAAATGTACTGTCTGTTTTGTTTAATTTTCTTCCAAAAATCTTATCAAAATCCTTGAATTATACATAATAGTATGAAATCGAACAAATTATTTTTATAAAAATAATCTAGACAACTCTTTTAAACATGACAATTCACAAAAGAGTTTTTATCACCGATTTTCTCATAATAAGTGAGTGTCAGTGTTAAAAACAATCATTTTCATGCAATGGGATGAAATCATTCATAATTAGACTTATTGAAACTCACCCAATTACAATCTCATTTGTACTTTAATTAAAGTGTAGTAAAATCAATTCTTCTTTAGCGAGATTAGCTTGTACGTTATTTAGGAACCACATTATAGGAGACTTAAAATTAGTTTAAATA
>CM063502.1:76466508-76514008 GCA_032207245.1 Pardosa pseudoannulata | reverse complement strand
CTAATGATTTGACATTTGAGATGTCAGTTAGACAGCTGGGCGGCATTTGCAAAAGGCTTAATAACATATCACCCACTCAAACAATCCTTCAGGAAATAACTTCAAATTACTCGCTTGTCATGAGGAGGCTTTTTTATAGCACGGAATAATCTTGCACAGTGTATTTTAGAGATTAGCATCCAAGAATATTTTTCAGTAATAGTTTTTCTTTTAGCTAATTTTCAAAATATATTAATAAAATATTCTGTGTCAAGTTAAGTTTTTCTGTGTATTTTAGTCTCTATGATTGATAAATACAATCTTTCCCTTATTTAAATATTTGAGCTGTTATACAGCAATATACAGACATTTTGTATAACTATATACTATCTTTCAATATATGTAACTGAAATGTTTCTGATTAAGTTATATTTTGCTGTTATTTTGATGAGACACAAATTTTAGCAGAGTATAAAGTACAATCTGCAATACCATAATATATCATTTTTATATTCCTTAAAAAATTCTTTCTTTAGTTTATATGAAAAAAACGGGATAACACAGTGAAGTCTTTTCTTAACTAATATTAAATGTATCATATAAAACATTTCGTATCCAATTAAATTTAATTATGGTATGTATCTCATTTTCATTGTTTGATAAACATAATGTTTAATAGGATTTAATTGTTTCGGTTATAATTAATCAATATATATATATATATATATATATATATATATATATATATATATATATATATATATATATATATATATATATATATATGCGTGTGTCTGTGTGTGTATAGCATTAAAATATATTTTCCTAATTTGCAGGAAGAAATGTCATAAAATCGGACAATTTTACTCTTGAATATTTTTTAATGAATGTTACTCAAAAGTTTCGTTTTAAATTAAATTGCTCATTCTCTTTCAATTCAATTTCATTTTCAATATTTGATAGATATAAATTTTTGGAAAAAAACATGTTTGAACAATAATACAATAATATATGACTTTTATATTGGCTTAGAAGACGTCTTGCTAAATATTTTTAAAGAAACGGAATAAAATTAATTAATTAAATTAAATAAATTAATTTAAAAAGAAGTTACTCAAACATTTCTTATCCAGTTAAAGTGTACTATGTATTTCTATTTTTATATATGATAGATATTTATCAGAATAACATGTTTGTGATATATTAATATAATATATGATTTTTATATAGAGCTAAAAACATATTCCTTGGAATAAAACATGTCAAGAAAAGATATAAGTAAAGAATTTATATGTAAAAGTTACAAAATTGAACAATGAATCATCTTACCTTTAATTAAATTTCTTTCACATTTTCTCAACTTAATAACTGATCATGATAATTATTTTCCCTTTAAAGTTACAATATCTTCATTTATTTCATTTCAGCATGTACAGAACAAAATCAAATAATATTTTTACTGATTCTATACTCTTTTGAATTCCACTCCTCTGAAAATTTTCTTAACAGCACTAAGGCAATTTTATCATCCCATAACTTTGAAGCCACTATTCTAATTGAATTATTTCCTTTGCTAACTAGTAATATCTGGCTTAAGGAGTGGTATGTCACAGAGAGCATTCTGTTAATGAGAGAGAATGTATTTTACTAGTTCTGATTGCTCGCTTCTCAGAACCTTTACGCTTATTAGAGATGACGTCAAAAGTTATGATTGGTTAGTAACTTTGATTGGAATTTAAAGTTAAATATCTTCCGTGTTCAACATTTTTCACAAAAATCTTCAACTAGCTTACATAATGAATATTTTATCTTCTCTAAGGCAAACAGTTGCCCACATTGAAAAGAAATGAATATACTAAATAATACTAATGAATATACTATATTATATTAGATTAAACGTAGACTACGTGAAAGGAGATATTAAACTTTTTATAGTTTTGGTTTAAACTAATTATTAATTTATATTTCAATTTTAATATCGTTTAACATTATTTAATTCAATATCAGTTTTAACTATGGCAAGAGACACGATGGGTAAATATGCATTTTAGTTTTTAAATAAAATACAAAGGTGAATAAAATTTAAAAAATTTAAATTTGAATTGTTTAAAATTATCTGCTTTTTATAATAATTTTTAATATGTTTTTTCTATATAATATTTTATTGAGAAAAAAGACATCGAAGTTGAAAAATTGTTAAAATATGCATAGGGATATTTTAAAACATAAATTTAATTCTTTTACCTACAGAAAAAAAACTTTCCCTCTCATTTAATTTCTATTGTTTTGAAATTTCAAATTAGCTTACTTTGCCTGAAACTGACATAGAACAGGATCTGTCAATTTACTGAATACACATTAAAATGAATTTTCTAAATTCGTAAGATTGTAATTATCCATGCTTTATTATTCTCATCTAAAAATTTTCAATTAATTTCTTATTTGAAGTTAAGCTTTTTTTCAGCAGAAATTCGTCCCACATTAAATTATTTTGCATTGTTATCAATTATAATATTAACAATTATTTTGTATAATTCTTGAAAATTTTCGATATAAGAAAAGACATATGCCATGTAATATACCCTATCTTAGTTTTCTTATAGATCTAGGAATAAAATTATAGAAATAGAGTTTAAATACAAAATTATTAAATATAAAATTAATAAATTGTTTAAAGCTGAATCGTTTTATGTTTCATAAAACGGTATAATATCACTGTTCTTGAATAAATTTATACCAAGTAAAAAATTAATAACTGTTTATTTACCCCAATTTTTTTCAACTTGTTATGAATGAAACCCTTAAGATACAAATTATATGTGGTAAACAAATGGAAATTACATTGGCTATGATTAATTACCTGTGTGAGGGAAAAAAGGTTTCTACAAAAAATAACCATGCAAGATAAATAACTTGTTCTCCTCAAAATATAAATTAATTTGAAGGATAACAAGGTTTCTTACACTGGATGTTTGCTGCTTGCAAGAAATTGAAAGAAGTGCAGTTTTCAGCGCTGTATAAGTGAAGCTAAGTCCCTTCGCTAAAATCTAAACAGATGCTAGAGAATTTTCCTCTGATGTAATCTCCACCCACGGAGTTTTAGGTTTAATGCAATTTGGCAAAGTCACTGAGGCTCAATCGGTTATGCCCACCAAGACAGCTGCCAAATACTTGTGTTTTTCTTATTTCTGAAAATGTTGCCAGAGGATACATACATGCATAAAGCATTCAACTTTCTTAATGAAATCACAGCCGAAAAAATGGACTAAGAGAGGGAAAAATTTGTCCCTCATTGGAGTCGATAAAGGGAATTCTACTTTGATGAAGAAAATATAGTATTTTGAAAGTATAGTATTAGGACACACTTAATGAAAATCAATGCTTCAAAATACAAAAATAAGATGTGTACATGAGTAGTTACGTAATTCCATTCACTTTTAGAGAACACTTTACTCAATTTTTTTATTATCACTATAAGATTTTTTAAACTAATTATTGTTTAGTAATTAATAACACACAAGGGCACATTTTTGTTAATTTCATTTTTACATAAAAGCGTATGCTTTTATTTACTTTTTAACATAATTTTTATCAATAATAAAGCAATTTTTGCATCGTAAAGGGGCTTTTGAATTTCATTTTCATAGAAAACAACCGCTTATTGAGCACGTCAAACACAATATTTTACTTACGCTCTCTCGGCTAACGCGGACTTTGTTGAATTTTAGAGACCAAATTTTACATACCTCCTTCGTTGTGTTTTTCAAGCGGAACTGCCCGTATTATCGTTGTCAAACGTGGCCACGTGGCCTATGTTAATTCTCGTGTATGCTGCTGGGGTTACTAATTCGCTTACCACGACTGTAGTGTTAGACTTTGTTAAACATCCCAGATATAAAATATACATTTCACGAAAAAACTAATTTTGACTTTTGGTAGTAACATACACGAGCATACAACGTATATATAAAAATCATTTGACATAAACGTATTACAATGGCTATCCTTTAACTCTTTCGTAAGCCATTTTTTTTCTGAATTTTTTATCACTTTTTATGTTTTTTATTATCAATTAAAAGATAACATTTAAAATAGTATAATTTTTTTCAAGTTTTATTTTTACTTTTAAATTCTAGGCGTGGAAAGTATACTTCCTGCAGAACCATTAATAATCACAAGGAAAATTCAATTTAATGTTGGTTATAAGCCATGGAAAGATGAGAAGACTGCTGCAGTTCAATCCTCAAGGCTAGATCACATCTGCCCACATATAGCGGGTCCTTTTTTTTAAGCTTTTCTCCTCAGTCACTTTCAGCCCTCAGTAATATTAAGTGCTCCCCCTTTGTGATTTCCAATAGTCTTAAATGCAAGCGTATCAGCAATAACAATTTTAACAAAAAAAAAAAAAAATCAAGGGAGATACGCGACTACTTCAATAGATATCCTACTTCGTTAATATTTTAAGCTAATGGCAGGCTGCAAGTAATCCGTAATTCAACAATCTCCCAACTTAGAATCAGTCGTAAATACTCTTACAGGCAACTCTTACTTAACTGCTCAGCTGCTTTACGGAATATCTATTTCACTTCACTTCTGCGCATTATAAATATATTTTCATTGTCTACTAGAATACGTCCTCTCATTAATATACAGCCAGAATAAGATTTAATTTCATCTCAAAGGTAAGAAAGAATTTAGCACAATTTTGCTATTTCGACATCATTTAACACTCATACAACCTTACGTTAATGCTTTCCTTCATAGATGCCATCCTATTTTTATATTAAATATTTAACTATTAATAGAAAATAAGTAATCAAGAATATACTATTGGCTATTTTATATTAAACTTTGATTTTATATTATATAGCATTCTGCAAGAAAGCTACTTTCTCTTCCCCATTACATTAGAAGGGAAAGCAGTCATTTTAGAGCGAATTTAAGATCTACATCCTGTATAAAGCTTTAATCAAGTACGGTTATTAAGCAACACAAAGCACTCGGAAAGTGCAGGCCTCATACATAACTGAAGTGAAACAGCCACTGTATCTATTGTCACACTTGCATTAACGTTTCGTGCTGCAGTTATTATCCTGAATATGGATTTATAAGGAGCAGATAATATGTGTTAGTTTAATAGGCCAGCTTTAAAATTTTATTATTGCATTAGTTTCATCTTACACATGGAAACTATTTGTAGTTGAGCTCATCTATTAGAATTTAAGTCTACGTAAATTCAATGTAAGTTTTAGTAGTAAATTATCTAGTAAAGTAAAAAACTAATTTACTAAGTAATAAATTATTTAGTAGTATTTAGTAGTAGTATTAAAATGTAATTTTAGTAGTTACCTTTCGTTATTATTACCTTATTAGCCTTAAATTTTCTGCATATTAACAGCCAATACTAATATATAGTATTTTAAATTATATATACAATAATATAATAATATTATACATTATTGTATTTTAAGAGACATAATAATGTAGTTTAATATTTTTAATAAATACAGTCACCAGATATTCGCTCTTTCAACACTTATTGTTGACTAAAAAATCTATAAATTTGTAAAAACCTATTCATTTTTTTTTTAAATCGGAGGAGAAAAAATGCTTAAAAATTTTCCCTTTAATCATAACAATTTTCATCTAGGCACAACTCTGTTAATCACGTTAATGCGTTTGATTAATAAGAATAATGAACGTGTAGTCCACTGCGTAGAAGTACAAAATGCAACCATTATGGGCAACTTACACAAACAGAATTTTTTAGGCTATATCTTGAGTAAGGATGCTTTTTTTAGCTTCAAATCCTCTTGAGATCAGTTAAAATAAATCATTAATATAATAAATGAGAAAATATAATTATTTTAATACATAAAGAATTTTTTATATGACTATTGCCAATTTATTTTAACAGCTATTGCACCTTCAAACTTTCTTAATACTTTATTAGTCTAATATATGAAATTATTTTCACATAAATTTATTACTTGATGCATATTTCATTAACTAGTTGTGTTTTAGGGATAAAATCCTTAACATCAAGAAAAGAATATATATCAATAGTTAAGAAAAATATTAATCAAGTCATCTTGAATAAATATTTAGCTGAATAAAGTATATCGTAACAAACACCATTAAAATTTTTATATGTTAAAAACATACCAGAAAGTATAGCTTTGCGATGCCCTTTTATACAACAAAGTGAAAATAATTTAGTACGGAAAATGGACGATTCGGTAAAAATATTTCACATAAACAGCGCTTTGTAAATATAATTGATCTATTTACTTATATTTACTAAATTTAGGGCAAACATTCTCCTTTCGTTATTATTTCCGACTTTTACAACTGTAATTGGTGCCAAAACTTATGCAATACGTTTCGTCTAATAACAGCTGGTATAAAGAAAAATTTAATTTATTCTGCTACATTTACTTATTTTTTTTTCGTGAAAATATATTAGAAATAAAATCTTAAAGGATATTTGTAAAACGATAAATAGATATGAACAGGGTAATTTGCAAATGCACACGTTGACAGGTAAAATAGTTTCAACATCAAATCTATCATTAGATAAAATATTTAATAAAAATATTGCAAAATCTTTACCTTTGTTCAGCTTTAGTATCATACAGTTTTATTCACTTTGTTTCAGCTATTAAGTTTTGTCATTTGTCACTCTCACATTCCTGGAAATTACCCGTGACAGCACTCACTAGCTTTTCAGCGTCATTACATGCTCTGAACTGTCATATATATCATTCTTCGTTTGCTTTTTTGCTGAAACGTGAACGATGGCTTTCAAAAGCTTTTGACTGAAGTGAAGCGCAAACATAATGCTCATATTACTTCAACGAGAATGAATATGCGAAACATATAACTGCTGAATAACCTGCTTGACATTTATCTACAGCAGTGGACGCCTAACAAAATTTAAACTAACATGGACTTGCGAAATAATCATAGATTTAGTATGTCTGTAAAAGATTTGTCTTAAATTCAGTAATTTAAAATAACTTTGAATTTAGGACAATTTGAAATTTATATTCCACTGAACTTTGAAACGAATGTGTTGTAAACACTCTAAAAAGAGACGAAATTGCTGTTGCAGACTTTACTTTAACCTGCTAAATAAAGTTGATTCATTATAATCTAACAGAAAAAAGTTCTTCCTTTTCACTTTTACCATTTAATGTTGAGTATGATGATATATACGAATTGCATTTTAAGATACTAGCAATAATTTATTAAATCTTTAAATCCAGCATTTTATCAAATATCTAGACGCTTCATGACATCTGGATAATAACGTGTATGCTAGTTTCAAAATTTAAGTTTTCTCTTTTAGAAAGGACGTAAATGTTGGCATTTAAAAATACAGTGTTCATTAGGTAGAAATGAAATGTTTTAGTGATTTAACATAAAACAGTCAAATGAAATGTGTGGAGATTTATCAAGGAAAAGCCTTTTCACATTTGTTAAGAAAACAGTCTTAAAAATGACTTCGGAATCCCTGAACTCGTTGATATCATAAACGAACTACCGGTATGTTTTATCGAGCAATACATTACCATATAAAAAAACAATAAACGTTAAACTGTTCTTTTAAAGGCAAAATCCATTTTCACCTTAAATTGTTATTTTTTATTGCTCATTTTGATATGTATGTGCGTATGTAAGTAACAACTCAACTAAATCTGCAAGCGAAGGGATATATTTTCTATAAAATTCCGAAGACGGCTTCCTAAGGTGTTTGCTTTCGAAGCGTATCCTGTAATCAAATGTATTAAAAGTACCGAAGTAAATTTATAACAAAAAGCCCTCATTACATCCCGTGAAAATTAACAGGGGTATGGGTTAACTAGTTGTGTTTTAGGGATAAAATCCTTAACATCAAGAAAAGAATATATATCAATAGTTAAGAAAAATATTAATCAAGTCATCTTGAATAAATATTTAGCTGAATAAAGTATATCGTAACAAACACCATTAAAATTTTTATATGTTAAAAACATACCAGAAAGTATAGCTTTGCGATGCCCTTTTATACAACAAAGTGAAAATAATTTAGTACGGAAAATGGACGATTCGGTAAAAATATTTCACATAAACAGCGCTTTGTAAATATAATTGATCTATTTACTTATATTTACTAAATTTAGGGCAAACATTCTCCTTTCGTTATTATTTCCGACTTTTACAACTGTAATTGGTGCCAAAACTTATGCAATACGTTTCGTCTAATAACAGCTGGTATAAAGAAAAATTTAATTTATTCTGCTACATTTACTTATTTTTTTTTCGTGAAAATATATTAGAAATAAAATCTTAAAGGATATTTGTAAAACGATAAATAGATATGAACAGGGTAATTTGCAAATGCACACGTTGACAGGTAAAATAGTTTCAACATCAAATCTATCATTAGATAAAATATTTAATAAAAATATTGCAAAATCTTTACCTTTGTTCAGCTTTAGTATCATACAGTTTTATTCACTTTGTTTCAGCTATTAAGTTTTGTCATTTGTCACTCTCACATTCCTGGAAATTACCCGTGACAGCACTCACTAGCTTTTCAGCGTCATTACATGCTCTGAACTGTCATATATATCATTCTTCGTTTGCTTTTTTGCTGAAACGTGAACGATGGCTTTCAAAAGCTTTTGACTGAAGTGAAGCGCAAACATAATGCTCATATTACTTCAACGAGAATGAATATGCGAAACATATAACTGCTGAATAACCTGCTTGACATTTATCTACAGCAGTGGACGCCTAACAAAATTTAAACTAACATGGACTTGCGAAATAATCATAGATTTAGTATGTCTGTAAAAGATTTGTCTTAAATTCAGTAATTTAAAATAACTTTGAATTTAGGACAATTTGAAATTTATATTCCACTGAACTTTGAAACGAATGTGTTGTAAACACTCTAAAAAGAGACGAAATTGCTGTTGCAGACTTTACTTTAACCTGCTAAATAAAGTTGATTCATTATAATCTAACAGATAAAAGTTTAATGTTGAGTATGATGATATATACGAATTGCATTTTAAGATACTAGCAATAATTTATTAAATCTTTAAATCCAGCATTTTATCAAATATCTAGACGCTTCATGACATCTGGATAATAACGTGTATGCTAGTTTCAAAATTTAAGTTTTCTCTTTTAGAAAGGACGTAAATGTTGGCATTTAAAAATACAGTGTTCATTAGGTAGAAATGAAATGTTTTAGTGATTTAACATAAAACAGTCAAATGAAATGTGTGGAGATTTATCAAGGAAAAGCCTTTTCACATTTGTTAAGAAAACAGTCTTAAAAATGACTTCGGAATCCCTGAACTCGTTGATATCATAAACGAACTACCGGTATGTTTTATCGAGCAATACATTACCATATAAAAAAACAATAAACGTTAAACTGTTCTTTTAAAGGCAAAATCCATTTTCACCTTAAATTGTTATTTTTTATTGCTCATTTTGATATGTATGTGCGTATGTAAGTAACAACTCAACTAAATCTGCAAGCGAAGGGATATATTTTCTATAAAATTCCGAAGACGGCTTCCTAAGGTGTTTGCTTTCGAAGCGTATCCTGTAATCAAATGTATTAAAAGTACCGAAGTAAATTTATAACAAAAAGCCCTCATTACATCCCGTGAAAATTAACAGGGGTTTTAAAATCTACGGTCAAGGGCGAAAACCCCTCATTCAATTTTTTCCCCTTTTTAACTTCTACTTTAAACTGACTATTGGGATTACAGGTCAAGCCCTCAGGCAAAGGGTCTAATTGACAAACTCGTACATTTAATACAATTTCAAATTCTTGTCATCTCTGAAAGTAACACCTACCATCGTTACCTCCGAAGAGTAAAAAGATTCCTACACTAAATATAAAAGGTTCTTCTGTACCATCATAATAATACTTGCAATATCTGGAGGTCACGTTACCCTCAATCTTTTCTTGCCTTCTCCACACCCATTTGTTAGGACTAAAAATGTTCCAACACAACCAAAATCTTATGAATGCTACAGGAAGACAGTGGGGGTTATCAAATGAAAGACTCAAGCTCTGGTGCAAAACTGTAAGACTTGTATAAGATATGCTACAGGTGTCTGGGCTACGAACCTCAACGAGCAGGAAAAAAACTGCTGTAGAAAAAAATTCAACGGACTTTCCTCACCATAATAGCCAGGGCTTACAAAAATAACCCAAATTTAGCTATATATATATATATATATATATATATATATATATATATATATATATATATATATATATATATATATATATATATATATATATATATATATATATATATACTGACAAGTATTCTCCTATTTCCTTAACATTAGGATATACTGGCATCCAAACATTGTCCGTCTCAACTCAATTGTTCCACGTAAAGCATCTTTCGGTGCAGTCAGGAAATCATAGTCAACCTGTCCTTCACCTATTATCTCCAGATAGAATGACATGGATGTTTATAAATCAATTAAACTATAATTTTTTTATGTTTACCCCCTTTTTATTTTTATTATATATAATTTCCTAAACGCATGTGGATTATGGTGTAACATCATAAAACAAATGTTTATATTTTTGTCTTCTTTTTTCCTTTGGTGCACAATGGTTTCCTTATAAATAAAGCAAGCCATATTAAAATCCAAGATAGTTTTCATTTAAAAATCACTGCTACTGACGCAGGTTAAAAAAATTAATAAGAAACAATAAATTCCATGTTTTGTACCATAAATATTACTAAAACAGACTTTTATGTTCTCCTTTTTAAGTATATAGATATTAAACATGAAGATCAATTTCATTTTCTCAGAAATTTCGTAGTTTCTCACAGACCTGTTACTAATCAAATGTTGACTTCCTAAATGTACAGTGATCCTTATTCACCGAGTTCTTGGTTTAATGGGAACATAAAACTGCAGGATAAACATATAAATCATGAACCAATAACCCCAGTGGTTATTGAAAAGAACATAAAAAGGGAGTCTTGTATGTCAAGGCTGCAGGAGTGAGATGTAAATTGCTTTCATCTTGAGCACCCAGTTCTGTGAAGTTTTTATCAGTTCTAGTCATGAGGCTTCAGGAAACGTCTTTATCAAATTGAGTATCATGGGCAACTATGTCAGTAGAGAGTTCAGCTACTTCCTCTGAATCTAGATGAACCCATCAGGAATTTATTGTGGGATGGTATAAATAACGTTGAAATAACCAAGAGTAAACTTCCGCGTTTCTTACACGAAACAATCCTCTTTTCATACTTCATTCTCTCTGCGCTCTTGCATCAGTTAATCCGGTTGCATAAATTAGACCTTGAGCTCCATCTGTTGGGGGAATGAATTAGACGGAGTCTTAAGGATCTTGCGGTTTCCTATTTGATTTATTAAATCGCAGCTCTTTTTTTCTCAAAGAGGCCAGAAACATGGCATATGTTAATAGTGCTTATAATGATGCGAAAGTAATGGGCTTTAAGAGATACAAACTTTTTTCTTTCCTATTTTATCACTCCTTTATTAATGAATTTAAAATAAGTAAGCTAATTTCAATCTTTTCTAGCCGGGATGTAGTTGTGTTTTCTATCTTATAAAGGTTTTTTTGCAGCATTCACTAAAAGTAAACTTTTTTTTTTAGAATTTATTTATCAGAAAGGCAATACATTACACATTTTAGTCCCCCCCCCTTCAATTTAAACACCAGTTTTTGTAAAATTAATTAATATAATTAATAATACAATTAAATAATTCTATTTAATAATTTTCATAAATAATTTATATAAATAAAGTTATAATAATTAATAATAAAATTATAATTATTTTTAAATAAAATTTTAATAATTAATAATAATAATTTTATAATTATTAATATAATTAATAATCATTTTTATAATTATTAATATAATTAATAATAATAATTTTTATAATGATTAATATAATTAATAATAATAATTTTTATAATTATTCATATAATTAGTAATAATAATTTTTATAATTATTAATATAATTAATAATAATAAATTTTATAATTATTAATATAATTAATTAATATTCTTATAATTAATTTAAGATATTTGAGGATTGTATTTCCCAAAATTTATTTGCCTTTGATATGGAAACTCACCCTTTGCAAAGACCTAGGGGGACCACAGAAGGTCTCTCCCTGCTGGACAAACCCTGCTGGCTAAGCAGACAGTGTCATTTGTTTTAAGATTTCCCAAAAGAAATTTATTTTTAATTAACTGAACCCGGATTTATATTTGACTATCAGAAATGAATTAACATCAATTGATGTGGGCCTTACGGATCTAGTCTGATTTCGTCAGACCCCGGGGTATAAGCAACAAAATTTTATTCGCCAGTTAGGAGCTTCTGCTGCATTATTGCAATGTTGGCTAAGAAAGCAAAAATATGATCCTTGTTCTTAAGAAGCACTGAACTATTCCTTAATATTATTGGTAAAAATTAAGCAATAAAGTTACTATAAGTTATAAAATGAGGTTTCCTCTATACCAACTCTAAAAGAAATTGTACAGTAAGAGAATAAAATATATTTTTTAAATAGATTTTAGAAAATTTATGAGAGTTTGGAATATTTAGTAAAATAACGATAATTTCCAATAAGTACAAAAACTTTAACTATATATACAAAAACTTTAACTATATACCTGGATAAATTCTTATAAGTAGAAGAACTTATTTACCTTGCACCAATATGTAACTTGGTCATACCATGTTTTCAATAGTATCTATTATTCTTTTGAGAATTTGGCTTTATTTAAAAACTTGTTTGTAGAGTGTGTAAGAACATAACACATAAGAAATTCTTCTAAATTAATATATTTCATACTTCTGTTTCAGAAGCTACGTCTCATAAAGAAGTTATTATGATTTTCCACTTTTTTTTCAGGTGATTCATTTTTACACCAGATTTTATTCTTAAATTAGATGCTATTTATAAATGTATCAAACGTATATCCGTGACATTTGCTTTATTGTGAGATGAGTGTAAATAAAAAAAGCAGTAGTCAGCCCGTTGTACCTCGGACCGGGTTCTTTGTTGTACCCCAGCTTAGGTAGAAGATAGAACAGCTTCCACGTTAAACTTTTTTTTTAACTTTCCAAACCATGTTAGTTATTCGTGAAAGCATTTAAATTTTTTAAAACTATTTCTCTTTTATGGTTCCATTTGTTAAACATCAAGAATCTGAGCACTTCCTGCGTAAAAGTACTGTGTTTATTATGATTTCCGTTTATGCTGAAAAAATGTTTATATCTTAGAGCAAAATCTCATTTATTTAAGTATCCTAATTCACTGTTAGATTGCAGAAAAGTACTTATGCATCTACTAGAAAAAATACAAAACTAATAAGTAGGTTTAAGGTATATCATAGTATTGTACTTTATTCCTACTTGAATTTTAATAGTAAAATCCCCGGAAATCTAAGAACAGTTATTATAAAAATTATAACAAAAATACATACACTTATTAACAACCTATAGTATCAAAAGAATATATCTGACAATTTCTCTTTCCAAAGGGGAAGAAAAATGAAAAACAAAACCCTTGGTACAGTAGGTGTTTTCAATAACAAATATTTAAGCATTAATAATTAATCAAATTCCACTTAATTACATACTTTTTTTAAATTTAACAACCCATGTTTCTTTTCTTTACTCTGTATACGTTTGTATATTAAAAATAAAACTTTGAGTTTAAGCAAGTTGGCTATACATGTAAACTTCCAAATTTTGTGATTTACAAATACTCAGAGTTACGCAGACTACGTGTACAACGAATAAAATTAAAGCTTTTAAAAGTAAATGTTTCTTACATAAATTTTGGATATAAGTGTTGTCCTTTTTCTTGAAAAGATTGACATCAACACGCCTTCAGTGGATATACATTAAAATTCAAGGCAAAATTTATTATCAGAATCTAAAATCTGAAGAAACTTAAATGTAATTTTTTGTTACACTATTATAGTTAAACAAAATTTTAGTCATGTATTTTAATTTGATAATTTACATATATCTCAGAATTTTATAAACATTAGAAGGGTATAATTTTCCTAATGAGTGATACAGATTGCAATACTAATCTACATCAATAGTAATTATTATAAGCAATAATTTGGATAATAGCACACGAAAGTAATGCTAAGCTGATTTATTATTAGGAAAATTATAAGCTTGAAATCAGTACCTACAATAAAGTAGTTTTTTTTTTATCTTATGTGAATTTTCATCGTCCTACATATTATA
The DNA here is from genome assembly GCA_032207245.1 of Pardosa pseudoannulata. Taxonomy (NCBI): domain Eukaryota; kingdom Metazoa; phylum Arthropoda; class Arachnida; order Araneae; family Lycosidae; genus Pardosa; species Pardosa pseudoannulata. The sequence continues at coordinate 76,499,740 of CM063502.1, read as the reverse complement.
CATTTTACTGTAGTTTATTTTATATGTCTAATGGCACCTAATTCCACACTTAAAGGAACTAAGTTCATAAAAACACATATCTGTACACATATCTGTATTTCTATCATTATTATCAGAAGCATCCCAAATCATTTGTGCCTCAGTATTAAAGGACAAAAATATTTTGTTTTGTATATTACATTTAATTAAATTGAAATTATGATAATTTAGAAATAATCAGTGTTTTCTTTAAATTAAATCAGAATAAGTTTATGTTTAAATTGTTAAACATTAAATTTTCAGATGCTGCTTTGTCTTTGTTCTTAGCCTATTAAAGGAAGCTGAAAATTAATGCAGAGACCAAAACAACAGTTTCTGCACGTGACATACACCAGACATTGACCTGATTCTTTACTTCATCAAATCATTCAAACTTGCCCAAAATACTCAAGTGTCTGCAAATAAATTACGATGCATTGACCCTAGAAAGGGATAAAAAAATCATCTTATAAATGCTCCATTTAAACACGGTCAAGGATAGAATCATCTAAGTGTCATATATAAATCATCCTAATTTAGATCCCTTTCTTTGTTTATTAGCCCTTTTTAAAGCACGATGCTTCAGGATCTGCCTTTAATCAAATTGAGTAGTTCCAAACAGTGTTACAAAATTTATTAATTCATACATATCCTGAAAGAAACTTCCCAAAACTTATGAGTAGATAATTTAAACGTTAATTATAAAGCATATTCTATATTATTTTTAGAGTAATTTTTAGATTAACTTGTAAAGCAAGGATGATAAATGTCATCTAATACAGAGGTACATAGAAAAAGTATCAATATAAGTTTCATAACTAAATTTTTTGCAACGCTCTTATTGATTTTCGTGCTTCTAGTTATAGGCTTGATAAATTTCTCACACACACTCGCTGAGTATGTATATATGTTTTCACATACTATTCAGGAAATTCACTAACGAAACATTAGTCGAATATGTTACTACTCGTATATAATATGACGTTCTGTCTCTCCCATGTAGTTAGTTTACTTTCTTTTTTTCTTTTCTTCTATTCTTTCTTTTTCTTTCTTCCTCAATTGACCCAAAAATCATCGCAGGTATTTTATAATTGATGGCCGAGATAACTCCATTCAGACTTGAGTCAGTTTTGAGAAAAATAACTGTGGACAAAATTTCTCCTGAGGTTGGAAAGATAGAGTCAGTCTAAAACCTCTAGTTAGTACTTTAAATAATATCGGAAATTGTTAACTGTAATTATCGTTTTAAAGCTCAAGTAATAATTGCTTGACTTCCAATAAGCATTTTCTCATGGCTACAAAGCAATAATTTTTGTTGTAAAATTATCTTCCATCTTTTTATTATCTTTAAATGTAAAGTGTTCTTCAAGTTATTTGTAATTCTCTTCAGTACCTAATAGTACATATCCAACTATTTTAACCACCAAGAGTTACTGATTCATATCACTACCGGGTTCAGACCCATTCTTAGGGACCCCTGTTAAAACTCTGTTGAAAATAACTTGTTCTTAATATCATTCCGGAATCCAGTTAACATCACCAAATACAGGGCTTAGCTTTAGTTTTGGTCAGCTTTTTAAAGTATTTCCGATAGCTTGAACTTTTTTTGCTCACTTTAGTACTATAAACGATAAGCATAATACTTCCTTATAGGAATTTTCTATTCCTTGACAAAGGCTTTGTACCACCGAGGGTTTATATATTTTTTTAAAGAAGCTTTAGAAAGAAAACATCAATTTATCCTGTTATGTTTTTAAACTACTTATTACGTGCAATTTTGAATTTATTATTATTTACTACAGTATACAGTACTGCTCGAAAAAAAAAACTTAAATTCGATAAAAATTGCAGTTTTTGTTTTTAGTGGTCATTGTCAAGTTAAACTTTCTATATTTGGCCCTTATAGTCTTCATGTTTGACTTGCTTGTTGTTAAGGCCTAGAAGACTTTCACCTGGTATTAAGATATCTGAAAATTCAGTAGTTCTATGTTATTGCATTACGAATTAGAGCTATAATTTAGAAGAAAATAGAGTTTGTGAATATACGCCATACTTGAATAAATGCATTTAATCCCACAATGTACCATATTGCTACTATAATTTTTGATAAAAATATTTTTTTTAATAAAATATATTTTTTGATGAAACAATTAGTATTTTACGGATATTTTAAATACTCCGTGCATATTGTAACTACACTATCTTTTTTAACTTTATTGGTTATTTTCCCTTTTAGCATATAATATAAAAATCAATTAAAATTAAATTGTTTAAATACTTTTAATACTTACCTTTCTGCAATAAAAGACCTGTTATAGACACTTTGTATAGATAAAATCAATATATTACTTTTCTTCTTATAATTTCCGGTATAATGCTTTTATAAGAACTGGGTTTTATTCTTATAGGGTAGAATGAATTAATAAAAAGGATTATATGTGTAAAAGAAAATGAACGTGCTACATTTTTGACAAAGCTAAATTTTAAAAATTACTAATAATTAATAACTGAAAATTAACTAGTAATTTACTTTTCAGTCACTTTTACAATTAGTTTAATAATCTATCACATTTTCAGAAAAATCAATTAGAAGCAAAAAAAAACTCTTTGAGTCATAGTCACTTTACATTTTAATAAGAATCTACGTGTTTTTAGATTCAGTCAAAAAAACATGTCGATAATTTGGTAGCTTCTTAAGGAACAAGAACTAAAATATATATTATTAGTATCTAAAATGCCTTTTATTCTATTATTTTTATATGGCTGATTTTGAAATAGTGAGTTATATGTCTGCACATATAGCGTTAATTAATATATCTGACAAAGTAACAATAGTATTTTGGAAAACTTTAAAGGTTACACAATCTTTAAATTACGAAAGGATAAAGTTTTATTCTCAAAACTTTTCAATACTGTTTATTACGAAGCAGTTATATACTTTATATTTACATCAGCATAAGTTTAGGATAAAAATTTGAATAGGAGAACAATAAATATTGCTGTACCTAAAAGTACAATCATTTAAATATAAAACAGTGGAATGAAGCTCTTCTTATTTTTTCCAATATCTCCTCAGCCACTCAACTTTCTTAAATAAAACTCCATTGTTCTGCTCTACATAGAGTCTAGAGAATTATATATCAGATTCTTCCTTTCCCATTCCAGTTTATTGTTATATAGGATTTATACTTTCAGTAATACATGTCATACGCATATATGGAATTCCACTTTTCTCATCCGAAAACTTACAATTTCCTTTCGTAAAAGAGCTTTCCATTCTTACGTATTGCAAATGGCTACCTATGTTGGATGAAATATTTCTACAGAAAAGCCTTTGGTATTCATTTTTGTGCCATCAACATTCGTTACGTGCAGCCTTTACGATAGAATCTGAACATAAAATATTCTTCTTAAGCTATTGGTACTGTACTAAAATATTCTTTTGACATACGGATCAGAAATCATGGGTATGCATTTCATAAAACGTATATGACTAGCGAACTAGACATTTTGTATAACTATTGAATCCTTTTTTCTTTTCGCCATTCATTTTTATCAAGCATCTTTATTTGCCTTACAAGTTTTCGTCTTTTGATCTTCAACTTAATTACGAAACCCCAATAGAAGAGGATATTACTTCTTTACTTTTCTATTTTTTATTCATTTATTCGTTCTTCTACCATTAGGAAAATATATGGAAAAGATATGAAAGCGGAAATGGTATTGGTTGATTATTTTAAAGGTGTTTTGTTATACCCAACAGATAGGAAGTAAGTCAATAAACATGTATTAACCTCTTATTCCATTTAGATGTCATTCTACGCTTCGACAGATATTTTGTTACTAATATGTAAGAATAGATTGTGTTAAAGGGGGTATGTAGCACATACATTTTCCAAACTGGTCTTTCATCGTATTTTTTATATTATGCTATGCAAGCATTTGTATATTTATTTGCGTTGCAAGAAAGAGTTATTATTAATACTCACACTAACTAAATATGCATTAACATATTAAACATGCAGTTTAATATGTAAAGATATACATGCATGCACACAGGGGAACATGCGCTTAAGCGTTGTCCAAACTGGTCTTTAATAAATTTACAAATACTTGCATATCATAATATAAAAAATACGATTAATCGTATTTTTTATATTATGATATGCAAGTATTTGTAAATTTATTTGCTTTGCAGGAATAATTATTATTAATGCGAACACTAACTAAATATGCATTAACATATTAAACATGCAGTTTAATATGTATACAAATGCATGCATGCACACACGATAACTCGCGCTTATGCATATGTCTGAGCATATAGTATATATGTATATATATATATATATATATATATATATATATATATATATATATGTATATATATATATATATATATATATATATATATATATATATATGTGTGTGTGTGTGTGTGTGTAAGGGAAAGTACACTTAATCAGGAAACTAGTGTAGGTATTTTGTATAAAACCCCGAAGGCGGCCTATTAAGGAATATAATGTCACGAAATGTCCGGTAATATGAGAGTTTAAGGATGTCAACGTAAATTTATAACCGAAAGTCCTCATTAAGTCCCGAGAAAATTCTTGCTTTTCAAATCCTAAATCAAGGGCAAAAAAAGAATCCCTGCGTCCCTTTGTTTTCCCCTTTTTAACTCCTTATCTAAATTGACCACTGGGGCTACAGTTCATATCCCCTGGAAAGGGATCTAAGTAGTTAAAATTTTATACTGCCAATTTAGGAAATTCCAAAACAAAAAGGACACGCACGCTATCGGAGGCAGATTTTCACAGAGATTTTGACTGAGATTTTCCCTTAGATGTTGACCCAGATGTTACTTAGCCTTTTACTTAAAATTTTATGTTAGCTGATCTCTCAATTTGTGCCTTCCCTATAATGAAATGGGAATCCCTCTACCCAACGTGCTGCTAATAAAAGTTTTTGATTAAAACGGTGACTTCATCTGTCCAAGACTACAACCTCTCGCCTTGGACTTCGCTTTATTACACACGCACACACACACGCACACACATACACACACACACACACACACACATATATATATATATATATATATACATATATATATATTATATTGAAATCCCTTATTTACATATTTTAATGTTAATTTAATATGTTTTGTTCATAAAGTACGTTGGGAATTTGCGCGGTAATTCTGATTTTTCCCTCCAGACACGCTATAGACTTAATTCAGCCTCTGTCTGTACTACTTTAGCCAATAGTTAGAACGTTCTCTTTAAACATGGGTATTTTTTAATCACGTGATCAATTGTGCTTAGGGATTATTCGTAGTCTTTTTACCTGATAAATCCCTACTTGAAAAGTGTGTGTGTGTAGGATCACATTGTCTGGGTGCACAATGCTGTAAAAGTGCTTGCCTGTTATATGGATTTCATGTATCTCACCAGAAATAAACTGTGCTGTGATTTTGGAATCAGTCTCTCCCATATTACATCTATATACATAACCTACAATAAAATATATAAGCTTAAAATAACTTCTTTTTAATGTATTAAAATGAAATCTTTTGTATCACATTGTGCAAAGAAAAGCGACTTTTCTCTCTAAAAATAAGTAAAGTGTTTAATTCGCATTACTAATTGAGTTTCTTCGCTATTAAGCGTTTTATGTGCTTCTATTCAACAGTCTCTGGTCCCACAAAATTCATTTAATACCTATTTACGAAGCGTGAAAACGACAAAAGATATCTATTGAAAGATTTAAAGATTAAAGACCGTTCATAGATGCTTTCCCTCATTCTTCTGAATGGATTCTTAATGCTTTTAGGGCTTGTCGAAAATCATTAACATGATAAGAAGAGTTAATTATCTGTATCGGAAGTTCTTTTATTAAAAGAGCACTTTGTAATAGTTCTTTGAAATAGGATAACGAAAATAAGTAAAATAGACTGTCGGGTGTTGAACTCCTTTTATTTAAACAAAACTCGGTTCTCAAGGTCTTTATTGGAACAAATGAAGTGCTTTTTTTTCGACCAAGGAAAAATTTTTCAAACATAAGAAGATAAGTCGTAAATATCTAAAAAATGAATTTGTTACTGTGGGTTGAATTAGGCATACTACCTCTAAAGAATAAGCTGAATAACATATTCCACGATAGGCTTGTAAGAATGTTCTTTATATAAGATGCAAATAAAATGTGTACACATTTAAAGAATAAGAGCTAAGCATTATTCATATATATTATTCATATGAAAATTAATAATCTAAGCATTATTCATATGAAAACGTAACATATGAATGCGATTCCATCATCGTGTTGAGTGAAATATTATCTCCTTCTTTAGATTAAAAATTTATTTAAAATTTTAAATAAATGTTAATAACAATAATAATTTAATAATAATTCCATAACAAAGTATGTTTCTGGTGAAAGATACAATAAAATGTGCATAAAATTTTAAAAAGAAAGCTATATTTCAAACTATATGAATCCTGTTTTAAACATTTCTGCTGCATTACTAGACTATAAACAGAAATTTTTATAGCGTATATCTTATATATCTTAAACCTAATTATCAGTTATTTATGCCATTTTTCTTAATTAAAATTCCAAAAATTACTCCTACTGTTTCATTGTTAGGAAACCTAAAAATAAAGCTCCATACATATAACTAAGTCTTATTAATTTAACAACTGTAAACATCAGTGATAAGCTTTATATGCAAGCATTATATATTTTTAAATTTCAGGTATTTCTAGACAATAAGTCAGCATAATCTAAAGAATATTGTAAATAATAAAATTCTAAGTTTTACATAAATATAATAACAATAATAATTTAATAATTATTAAAACAGTGAAAACTGAAAGTAAATGAATAAATAAAAGAGATGCATCTAACTTACGTCTATAATAGGATTATAATTATTAACTTTTTAAAATTACATTTCGAAATTGGATTTACAAATGCAATATTTATACATTTTTTTTTATATTTATGATGGAAATCACTTAGACAGTTTTCTTCCTACAACAATTTTTGTCATCTGTATTAATTTTTTTAGGTTTTTTTTAATACTGTGTATTTTTTGCATTGCGTAAAAAGAACATTTCAGTTCTACGACCATAAATCTTTCGTTTCTCGAATTTGTATTATTGTGTCAGCTTAGTAAAGTTCAATGTTTTCTTTTCCCAACTGCATTTATCATAATTGACATGTCTATTAAAACAAGACTTTCATATATAAACGAATCATCCAAGCTAGAAATCTTTCCAGAACGTTCTCGAAAACGAAACATATGAATGCGATTCCATCATCGTGTTGGGTGAAATATTATCTCCTTCTTTAGATTTGTTATCTCAACGGTTGTCTTTTATCCTGTTTATTTCTTTAAACCATTTTATGTATTTTAGAACACAAAAGGCTATCCTTATAGCATTTGTCCTTTAACTTGTGCATTTACAAAATCTTTAGATTTCATAAATTGTGTATATAAAATCGTGTTATCAATGTTGCTTTAACCTTTTCAGGTTGTTTTGTAAGTGAATAAAGTAACTGGATACCCTCCTATTGAATTTACTTTCATCTTCATTAACTGATGGTAGAAAGATGTATATTTATTAAAATGTATTTTTCCTTAACAGAAATCCGTATTTTCTGTAGGTACTGTTTATTTACTGTCTTTAAAAAAAGGCAAAAAACATTTTTAAGGATTTCTTAGGTATATACATTTTGCTTTTCTCCTGTTAACCTTTTAAAGTTCATAATTAAAAATTCTTTGGCATTTAATGGAAATCGTTTATAATATTATCTATGAACCTTATAAATGCGAAATTAGTGAAAAAATTCCTTCAGGGGTTGTAGATGTGAGAAGTGGTTTAGCTGTAACATTTTCCCCTTGGCTTGTAAATAATTCGCTAAAATTGATATTATATTGGAAGAAAAATGATATTGATATGAAATAATTATCATTAATATGATGCAATAAATAAATAAATAAACAATTTATAAGTGTTTTTTTCTTGTAAGTTCTTTCATTTGGGATTATACAACACGAAAAATAGAATTATCGATTGTGTCAAGCAAAACAAGTTTAAAAATGTTTATTTGAGAGTGAAAAATAAATTATGTAAAGTGACTGATAGTTTATTATTGATAGTTTAATGCGTCAAAAATGTAAAAAATCAGAAAAGGCATTCATATATCTTTAAATAGAAGAGGAAAAACAATTTTAACAGCTGGTTTCGCTGCTAAACTATTGTCCTTTAAAGGGTTAAAGTAAAAAAAAAAAAGAAGAAAAAATAAATAAAAATTCTAGTTATAAAATATTATACTTATGGAAACATATTTAACTCTAAAGCCGTAAATAGTATCTTCTTATAATAGAATTTCGATTTAATAAACTAAATTCCTTAAGCTTTTGCTTGGTGTGTGGATAATTGGATGACTGGTTACTAGACCAGGGATTAGACACAATTAGACATCCGTTCGACAACCAGAATTACATTTGATTGTCAACTAGACATTGTGGAAGTCTATCGGATGTCCAGGGGAACCTGTATTCTGTTAAGTCTCTGCCTAAAATGACCATTTCGGAAGGATGACACGAATTAATTGAAACACGAATAATATCCCACACTTATTTCTAAACCTTCTTCTAAATACAAAAAAAAATTATAATTTATTTTATTAATGGGAAGGGGAGCTAATAAAAAATAAAGTAGTAAACCGATGTTACTTTTCAAACTTGATGGAAGGTTTTAGTAGGTAGATAGGTTTTGAAGTGATACAGTCTAGTTTTTTGCAACTCGAGAGCTAATGAGGCCAGGACCTACTGCTTAAATCCGATTCCGAACGGCTACGAACATCCATACCATAGTGGGACTCGAACCCACGAACTCCGGTTCCGAAGGGTAACACCCTAACCATTCGACCATCATTCGGCAGGTTTTAGTAACTTAATAACAAATAAAAAAACGGGACATATACTATTTGCATGCAGGTAGTCCGTGATGTACCATTTTTACGATTGAATCTTCCTGCTTTAAACAAAAGCGTTAGAAATCAGTGTAATTCAGTTTATTTTATGACTTTGAATTTTACCTAAGGTAATGTATTTCGTTAATGTTAATATTTAATGATATAATCAAACCAACTCACTCTCAGATAAATTCCCGGGGATATTTTAAGTCTCTAAAATACAAAATACATATAAAGTTTTATTTACTGACTACTTTCATTATAAACACGAAATTTGCTTACTTCGTTTCGGGACAATTGATAAGAGTTTTCTTAAGCAAAGCTTGATTAAAATCATTTGAATGTATAACAATATATATTATGCCAAAATAAGAAAATAAACTTTGTTTTGTTCCTGCTGAATTATGGATAGCCTTCTTATATCACTGCACTTTATATTTCTGCTAGTATCAGAATTTTCTCTTGTTGAGAATTTATTTTGAATAAGAATTTTTGTCTATCCCAGTTTATGCATTCCCAAGCATTGTATTTTCAAAAATACATTTCCCCTCTTTTTCACATTATTTATGCTCTGCTCCGTCTTTTACATTTCATTTTGATGAATTATGTTGAAGTATGCTTTTTTTGGTTCCATGAAAGAAATTCCATTCTTCTTATAAATTCATTTAGCAAATGCCTAGTATCTAGTAATTGTTATATTGTACCGTACCCCACTCTGATCTTTATTTCATAGAAGAAATCACACAATGAAAAGGATTACCCCCAAAGATCCTTATGAAATTCTATTTTCTATTAAACTATTGTGCTGTTCTTTACTTGTTGCTAAAATTGCTGAGAGTAAATCCGTTTTTATAAGCGGTGGAATCCTAAAAATGAACATCGATGCGTGAAATCTACTTAATTTTTTTTAGTTTCTTCCATAAAAAAGGAATATTTTGCTTTATTTAAAATGTGCTATTTGGGATGAAAAATTAAACAGATTTGTATGAAATTAAAATTTTTAAGCTATGGAAACTATGACTGTATTATTATTTTACATAAAATAAATATAATTGTTTAACTTTAAATAAACTTCTAACATTATACAAAGCGTTTGTATTTACATGCTTTTTAAAGCGTAGAAAATCATAATAATTCCTACAAAAATTAATCCTTTCTTATTATTTAGGAGACAAAGTTAATTACAAGTTTTCGTGTACGCACACATTTGGAGAACCAGAAAGGTGTGAACTCCACAGGGGGTTTGTGAAAATAATTCATAATTTCTTCATTGAAATGGCTCAGATTTCTTTTAAAAAACCTAATGAAAGGTGAATTATAAATCAGGAGAGAAAGTGGGGTTGGTTGGGAGCACCACGGTCAACTCTTTTGCTACACGAGACTGGGACCTTTTGTTTAAAACCTATTCCAAATGGATCTAAACATCCATGCCAGCAATGTGATTTAAACCCACAATTGCTAGTACCGAAGAAGCAGTGCCCTACTAATTGGATTATTGTTTAGCTATTTGGTTTCGAGAACTATAGTCTACTTTTTGCTTGATGCTTGGAATTCAATTAATTGCGTCTTTGTGGTTTATTAAGTACTTTTATTTGCGTAATATTCTTATAGTGTCAATAGAAATGCTTTTTTTTCTATCACACGAGCAAGGAATTCGCTAATATTCACACATTTTCTCAACCTCATTAATGGAGGGGAATTAATCGTTTTATAGAACATATTCGTCTCCCCTGTGACCAAAATCTAAAACAATGTTATCTTCAAATTCTTTTTTTTTTTTTCATAACTCCAGTGCTTAACTAAAAAAAGCTAAACTTTCTGTACTTTCATCCAAACACCAGGTTTTATTTGGGCTTGTCCATTAATATTACATAATATTATTGGAAGTAATTCTGCCTTCAGAAAGAAGAGATTGCCACTAAAGAAGAAGAAGTCCTATAATTCAGTAGAATACCACATTGCCCCTTCTTTTTTATCTATGACTTTTTCAACGAAATGCTTTCAAATGTAACGTTTACTTTGGAGTATTTTTCCTAGTAATTAGAGTAAAATTAGATTTTTCACTTTGAAATATTGCTTTATTCTAACTGATCCATTCAATGAGTGCCATTGAGTAGAACGATGACCGAATGGCAGAGAGCTGTTGCTCGGTACCGTAGTTTGTTGGTTCAAATCCCTCTACTGGCATGGCTGTGAGAAACCTGTTCGGAATCAGCTTTAAGCGGTATGGCCCGATCTTATTATTCCTCATGAGCAAAACAGTAGGCTGCAGCTCCGCAAAACAAATCAAACCAACGAATATCATTGAGTTAAAACGATTTTTTGGTTTTTTAAGTATAGTTAAAGTGTTAAAAACAAGACTAACTAGTGTCTAATAATTCATACTTAATAATTTGAAATTCGTATTATATTAGAAAAAGATAAGAACTTTTTACGCTTCTCACAATAATTAGTTTTAGAAAAGCGAAATGAAATTCGATTTGAATCAAATTGAAACCAGCAGATGTTCTACTGCTAAGATGATTCCGAATGAATGAAAACAGATATGCACTGAGTTCAAACACACAGTCTCAGATAAAGGCAGCATCCGGCTGCACGGATCATGGGATAATGAAACAACTCCTTATTTATTACATTCTGCTAGAGTAATCATGTGTCCTCAAACACATTTATAGATTTTGCATTTAATATGCATCTAAAATAGCTATTGTAACGGATCGTTTTAAGTACAAAATTATCTGATAGATATCACGCTGTATATAAATAATATTTTCCAAAGAGATAAAAATATATTCAGAATTCTCAACTAATTTGATAGCTATCAAAAAATATTATAGACAAATTTTATTTGAGGTAGAAATTTCAGAATACTGTATACGTCTTTATATTTAAGAGTATGCTTATGTATGTATATTTAGAATTACATTTGTAAAGTATTTTATTTTTAGTGTATCACATTCTAAACAGTTTCATTTCTGCTGGTCTCAAATATAACCGGCATCTCTAAATTACTCCTTTTCTAAATTTTAAACTTACCTTGGTTATTTTTTACCTTCAGGATCGGGGATAAGGCCGTCTGGCTAAGGAGCCCCATAAATGTCCGTTTATATCGGAGGAGGTCTCAAATATATGATGTGCATTTTGTTTTCTACAAAACATATATTAGACACATTGCAATCCAGTTAAATTTAAAGTTATTTGCTGATCTGCACCTTGTCTTCCCAATTCATTATGTAGTAGTTAAGTAACATTATAAGTAAGAAGAGAAACAGAAGCATACCAATTGCGATAAGCCGAGAAAATATGAAACAGGATTGATTTATAAAAAATAATTATATAATTTCCTCAGACATTCATGATAGAATTACATTAATTGTTCCCTTTAAATTATCCCCTTTAAAATATTCAAAATATAAAAAGTTTTGTACTAACCATTACAATTTATTCTTTCTATTTTCAGATGTTAACGAATGTCTCAACAACAATGGAGGATGTCATCATCACTGCTGCAACACTTTGGGAAGTTTTTACTGTCGTTGTAACCCAGGTTATAGTCTGAATGCTGATGGTAGAACATGCTCTGGTAAGTTTAACTTAGAACTTCCAACCACTGAACTCCAACATTTTGAAGAATTGTGAATGATTAAATTTATCTAAAAGCTGTAAAATTTTGAAATTTTTGTACATCTGACATTTTTCTTCGTTAAAATTTACTTACTTTAAAATATTATGTAGCAAGCAAAGTTAGTTCAGAAAATAAAGAAGAATAGAAACAAAAAAATAGAAATATGTCAAATGGTTCCCTTCATTCACCCTCTTTTCTAAATACGTTATTAACGCCTACACGCTTCTTAATTTTTCTAGGTTAAATTAACCTATTTACGCCTGAATCATTTCTACTGAATATCTTAAATCTAAGTTATTATGATTCCTGAGACTAAAGAAAAAATGAAAATTCAAGTAACAAGATTGAAAATAGCAAATCGTCCTCAGTTTGTGGATGGGCTCTAAATTTAAACATCATAGGATGATATGTGTAAAGAGGAAACTATTGAGAGAAGAAATTTGTTTGCTACCATACTTACAGTTACCTAAAAGTTACCTAAAATATAACACAAAGTATAGAATTATTTGACCTGATATTATTTAATGCACTTGCTCAAAATCAAATGCATGACCAATGTATTCCCGAGTTTTAAAAAATAAATGCCTAAAATAAATTGGAAATTTTAAACCTAAGTTATTTTTGACTTTCCAGAGTAAGAGAAATGTGAATCATCTGTCAATTTAAACATCGCAGATGCCATTTATTCAAAGAGAAAAACTTTGCAATAAGAGATTTATTTGGTATCACATGTAAATAGAATATTATAAAGCAAATCTGTATAATACATAAAGCTATTTATCATAATTTCATCAGTTGCACCCGTTGAAAAGTAAATTTATTTGAGTAGTTCGAAAAAATCATAAAATACCGATCCAAATGAAAAAATATAAATAACAGCATATATCCGAAATTTTCACAAATTGTTTATAGGATTACCATCTCCCTTCAATGAAATATAAATTTCCTTCTGCATAAACATAAAAACTCTACAAATTTTTTTAGTTATAGCGCTAAGCATTCGTAGGCTAAAATACTCAAATAGCCCTCGAAATCACAAAATTAAATGTAAAAGAAAAAAATTAAAAACTTTCTGGGATTGTTTATAAGGGTGCCATTAATTTCAAACAAAAGGGAAAAAACCATTTGTTGAAAATGAAAATATTCTTCCCACTTTTATTAACTGCCCTTGAATAAGGACGCTGGATTAATAAACAAAATTCATAGGATTACTCTCTCCCTTCAATGAAATAGAAATTTCCTTCGGCGTAAAAATAAAAATCCTACGAATTAATATTCAGAGGTCACTAAAAAGGAACAATAGGCATTCATGGGCTAAAGCACTCAAATAGATGTCGAAATCACAAAACTAAATGTAAAAGAAAATAATTAAAAACTTTGTGGGATTGTTTATAATGTTGCCGTCATTGATTGTTTATAATGTTAACTGTCCTTGAATAAGGACACTGGGTATTAATGGATTAATAAACAAAATTTATATAAATTTTATATGAGTATACCTAGTGATTACCACAATATTGCTACTAATTCATATCTGTATGTCATCTAATATGCTACTAACTGAAAAATTATGAGATTGCTTAGAGGGTTGCCTTCGAACTTGCTAATCAAGGAAAAGAAAGAAAATATAGAAAACATAAAAATTCTTGACAATATTTTATTAACTGTCAAATAAGGACGTTGACCGTTAATGGCTTAATGAACAGAGTTCAAACTTAATCTAATACTATCTTAGAGTTACGACAATTTGACTGAAATTTTCTATTTGTTTTCTAATATGTTACTAACTGAAGATTTGTGGTATTGTTGTGGCACTGTCATCTAACTCCCTGAAAAAAATTGGAAAGAAAAGAAAAAGAAATTTCATCACACCATTTTATTAACTGTCTTCAAATACGAATGTTAGGCATTAAAGAATTTATAACAAAGATCAAACTTAACATCAGAAAACCTTGAGATTACCACAATATTACATCAAATTTATAGCTATATATCATCTAATAAACTATAATTAAATAATGCCATTCCAATACAATTAAATTTATTTCATAAACTCTCAACTTTTTCCTTAAAGAAATAATTGCTTTACTTAAAGGGTATTAATTTATGTAAAGAATTTTACAAAACAATTTTACCCACAATGTTTCCATTCACTACTTTTTTATTAAACTCGTGCCTTTTAAGAATATTCACAAAACTTATAAAGATTGTTTCAAGCCTTTGAAATATTCTAAAAATTCTAAGTATTCTTAGTATTTACTGAAATAAGTTGTTTAAAGTAATTGAAATAATCTAGGAATCCTAAGAACATAATATCCCAAGTTTTATATATTTCTAACATTTAAATAGCATTGCTGTACAAATGTTTACCCGTCATGCTGGAAACTTAAGAATAAATCAACAGAAACTATATTTTTGCTCCTTAATTATCATTTGAAATTCTATCTAGGCGAAATATTTTGATAAAATTTAACTATAAGTTTTTAGCGTATATTTTTTCAGTTCTTTTCGTTCCAATCAAAATTTTTGTTTATGTTGAGTACAGACAGAAAAGAGTTTAAGTCATATAATTTATGACTGGAGAATTTTGTGATAGTTGAAATATTTCCATAGAAATTTTCTTTAAAGATAGATGATTCTTTTTTCCTGTTAAAATGCATTTAATCACAACTTATAGCATTGCATAATATCATAAATACAGCATAGTATTCTAGTTTAACATTTGATAGTTTTTTCCCAATGCAGCAGGTGATACAGGCATTATCCTGACGCCTTAACAAGCCTGCGAATCTGTTACACATTTTGCATCACCCGGGAGCACATGTAGATTAAGGTATGCTCCGGACGCGAGTAACATTACCCCCACCCCCATGGGTCCTCGTAATTTAGAAGCAGGAACCAAGCAGAAGACCCCCAGACTTGATATGCCACCCCCAGAGTAGCGTTTGATCGCTGCCTTTGCCGACTGAGCTACAGCGGCTCCACATTTGATAGTAATTCTCACGGTTAGTCATATAATCTGTTAATATTATCAATGTAATTAGTTTATAGCTAACAAACTTTTTATCTTTAAGCTCTCATTATAAAATCTATACTAAATTTAACTCATACATTAAAAAAAAAGTTGCTGAAAGTAAAGTAGATCATACTTAAAAAATTCCTCGATACAGAAGTGAAGAGAATATTTTCAAATAATACTATTTTATTTAATAATATAAAATTATATTTGCTTCCAACTGAAATCATGTGAAAAAATATTTATCCTTGAATAACTAACGTTGTTAGGATTTTTTAACTATAGGTATTTCCCATTATTGTTTTATTTATTAGTTTTTAATTGATTAAATACAAAATACGCACTAAACTTTGGAATATCCTTTAGTGACTAAATGATATATCCAACTGAAATCAAGTTAAAAAATATTTATCCTTGAATAACTAATGTTGTTAAGATTTTTTAACTATAAGTATTTTCCATTATTGTTTTATTTATTAGTTTTTAATTGATTAAATACAAAATGCACACTAAACTTTGGAATATCCTTTAGTGACTAAATGATATATCCAACTGAAATCAAGTTAAAAAATATTTATCCTTGAATAACTAATGTTGTTAAGATTTTTTAACTATAAGTATTTCCCATTATTGTTTTATTTATTAGTTTTTAATTGATTAAATACAAAATACACACTAAACTTTGGAATATCCTTTAGTGACTAAATGATATATCCAAGTGAAATCAAGTTAAAAAATATTTATCCTTGAATAACTAATGTTGTTAGGATTTTTTAACTATAAGTATTTCCCATTATTGTTTTATTTATTAGTTTTTAATTGATTAAATACAAAATACACACTAAACTTCGGAATATCCTTTAGTGACTAAATGATATATATAACTGAAATCAAGTTAAAAAATATTTATCCTTGAATAACTAATGTTGTTAGGATTTTTTAACTATAAGTATTTCCCATTAATGTTTTATTTATTAGTTTTTAAAGGATTGCGTACAAAATACACATTAAACTTTGGGATACCCTTTAGTGACTAAATGATATCTCCAACTAAAAAAAAAGGACTCCTGATTATCCAAGTGTGGTTATATCAGAAAGCGGATTATTCGGAAAACTTTCTCTAATTGTCCTTGTTAATATGATTTTTTTAAATTATAAGTAATAATAATAATTTAAGTATTTAATAAATTATCAATAAAGGATTATATGCATAAAAAATAAACACTAAATCATGCTTCCCTAATATCTCATATAAGGGTTTTACTAAGAAATTTGTTATCTGGCATTTGTCGTTTGTTTCCTATGCTTCTGAATGATCGAAAGTCTATAGTATATTTCCTTACTAAATAAATAGAAGCTTATAAATGTGTTAGTTAAATATTTATAGAACATTTTGAAGACAAATAACACGAATAGAAGACGACAGTAAAATTTTGAGTAATATCTGAAGTGGAATAAAATTGAAAAACGTGCTTTACTGTAAGAACCTCTTTGATAAATTTTGCTTTCTATGTATAGAGAAGATCAATGATTTTTTTTCAATTTCATGTTATTTGAGGTCGATTCTCTTTGAATGTCAGTTCTCCATCGACAAAATGAATTTTTTTAGAAATTTTTACGCCCTGAGGGAGTAAATGTTTTAGATCAGTGGTTCTAAAAGTTGCTGAATTAGATTTTTCCATTCAGCCCCGTGTAAAATAAAAATAAAAAAACTTTGAATTTTTACAAAAAAGGAAATATCTATAATTTTGTATATTTTTAATATTTTATGTCACAGAACAATTTATTAAAGATATTTTAATATATGTAATAATTTATGGGACATTTATTCTTACAGCAGTTGTTGCTCTTTAGTAAAAATTATAGAGACAAAAAAAAACTTACATCCTCCCTTTAGCCATAGCAATTTTAAAATCATGCAGCCATACTATAGATGTATACTTCAGATCTATTGAATCAAACATGTGATGTATAGTTCCATCCTAAGATTACACTACAAGATTATAAAAATTATAAATCAACAGAAACCCCTAGTTTTCACCTTCTACCACTGTGATTTTTAGAGAGCGTACATGTAACAACTGCAAACGAGCATAAAAAAGTAATGAATGAAGTAAAGAACAGTTTAGTCTGTTAAGTCATTTTATTGCATTAAAAATTTATGTTTTATTTAAAAGAATTTCTTTTAAATTTTTTCCCGAGTGATAGTTTCAGACGTGCTGAAAATTCTCATTTCACATGGGTCCATATCTAGTTTTTATCAGTGAATTGAGTTTAAATCCTGTAGGCATTTAAAAAGTCGAATGAAACCTATATCTATTTATATGAAACTATAAAGTAAACAACATACATCGGGAAAAAATGCCCTTATTACTTCGTGCTAAAGATTCTATGTGGTATTGTATAAAATTTCATTAAAAATGTAAATAAAATTCTGAAAATTCTCTTATATATTATCTCTCAGCGCCCTTGTAAAAAAGTTAAATCTCTCCAGGGTGTCGATGATCAAACTATGAAAATCAGTGATTGTGAAAATTACATTAAATTGGACGACATTTAAGCGTGAAAAACTTCTCTTTTTAGTTTTAAAGGATATTTACAAATATGCTTTAAACTTAGATAATTTAATTGTAATTATACGCATTCTACACGTAAAATTACACCCAGCACTGTTTAAGTGAAATCTACTATTTTTAAAGATAAAAATGCTTCAGAAAACAACTATACTGCCAAATATTTTGTGCAAAAGTTATGATGAAATAAAGAACCAACGAGTAAAATCTACATATGCAGTTTTTATTTTGATGATAGACAGTAAATGTTTATGAAGAGCCAATACACTAATTTATGTCTAAACTGTAAACAAATCTGAGGTTATAATAAAACTAAAATAATATATGTAAAGCAAAGTTAGAAGTAATGTGCAATATATCAAATCTTCTTTTAGGAGTAAAAGGGAAATAATATTGGAGATAATTTAAGTATTTGCTAATTTTAAGGAATTACTTGGAGCATATAAGATGAATATTTAATCTCCCTTAAAGATATCACGAGCCTATACATTTGAACTTCATGGAAAATAAACCTAATTTAAGTATTCCTTTGTGGGATATAAAAGTATTTTCTATTATTTTAAGAACAGAAAAACAAAATTTCAAAAAGTATAAATCATGAAGTAGTAAAAATCTCAAAACATAGAAATATATAAAAATAGAAAGCACTTAAGAGTTTCAAACTAAAAATATACTAAGTCATTGTACTATTAAGCGCTTATTTTTTTATCTTTGTACATGCCTTTGTACCTTTTTATGTCCTATTTCATTACTCCTTGGTCAATTTCTCCTATTGATTCTGCCTTTTATAGCGTATTCGCTGTGGGAGTAGAAATTCTCTCAGGGAGTACTTTTGCCTACCATTGTTTATTGTGTAGATATTCTTGAACTCTTTTTCGAATTAGAAATCAGTATTAGATTTCATGGATCTTTCCTATTTATTTATTACAAATATTTTAACATTTTTGTGCATTGTACTTATTGTATCATTTGGTACATCTGTGTTGTTATCTCCAAGTAAATGTGAAACAACTTTTATTATTTTAATTCTATTGTTGAAAAATTTAACATAATTCTAAATAGACTTACATAAAAGTATTTAAAATTAGAAAACACTTTTGGAGGAAGATCAAAGCATCTTTCTCCAAAGTGTCCAGGAAGACACTTTGGATAGAGGTATTACATTCCCACAATCAAAAAGGAAGAAATTAGGATTTTGGACTGAGGCTTTTTTTCATTATGATGTAGAACTAAATTTAGGGAAAGTTATCTGGGTAAATTATTTGTGAAATACATAAAAACTCTTATCTCTAAAGTTCTTCGAAATCCTTCCAAATCCAATTCTCACTTTCTTAGTCTTAATTCCTTCCCTAGTCAACAAAAACAATGCGATAATAAAAATTTGGTATATGGGCTTTACTTTAAGAATTATATTTGTTGCTATAACATGAATCAAAACAAGTATTACCTATATTGTAAGCACCTGAAAAGTAATATCCCTGATAAAATCGCTGAATTTCTTGATCAAATAATTAAAAGGATTCATTTACGAGTTGTTAGTTTTAAAATGATTCATTCCTTGGGAGAATATCATTGCAGTACTAACGTACCACCGTGCTAAGGATAAGCCATTTTCTATCCAAAAATATTGTGGTATAGTCATGGTGGTGTGACTTAATATAAGCATACTATTTTTAAATAAAAATAAATAATTTAAAATCATTAATTAAAATTTTAAAACTAAATAATAACTTTTAAAAATTGTAGAATTCATCAGTACGCAGAATTATGTACACATAGAATGGCTATTGAATTATATGCATAGAATTTTGTAAATATTTTTACTATAACGTAATTTGTATTTTAATTTACAATCATGAATAAGTTTATTATATATTTTACGCTGATGTTTATTTTATTTGTTTACAATACTAAAACATTCTCTTACACACACACACACACACACACACACACACACATATATATATATATATATATATATATATATATATATATATATATATATATATATATATATATATATATCATCGAATTTGATGGGAAGTCTCTCAAATGAAGAAGCAATTGGCATCCGTCATACAACGACGGGTAGTTTTTACCTTATTAATAATACATTTGTATTAAGTTACCTTATTAATAATAGATAATTTTAAAATTAAAATAATATACTTTGTGATTAAAGGTTATTAACGTACATCAAATGCTCTTGTCCTGATATTAAACTTTTCTAGCTTACATCGTAATATTATGTTATTACGGCAGTAAAAGATATAAAAGTATAATCATAGATACACTGATATATTTTTATAATAAATATACCTAAGGAAGAATTATTTTACATTTTAGCATGTATTTTAGATACTTAATTTCTTTTTGATGTAGCTTAAAATTTTAGTTTTTCAGTATAAATATTTTATTGCAAATGTATAGACAAAATAAACAATATATGCAATAAAATAAAAGAAACGTGTTTAATGTATCAACAATATACCGAGATATATTACTGAAATGTTAACTTACTTTCCTGACTATTACCCTTTATATCGCCTATCATAATGCTATTGTTTTATTATGATCTTCAGATTCTCATTTTATACCCCAGAACTAATATTAAATTAGATTAAATCTTTGATATGTTGCGCAATAATATGTTTCAATCCATGTAGATTAATCTCCTCCGGAAACTTTCCTTCTCTATATTTTATCTGAGCCGATAAATCATATCTGAAATGAGCTAATTGGTTGGATGTAGAGTACACTTCTCGAGTCTAATTTGACGTTATCTAATTTTCGTGATAGGTTTCTTATTATCTTTATTCCTTTCAGATATCGACGAATGTCTTCATCACAACGGTGGCTGCCAAAATAAATGTATCAATTACGATGGTGGCTACTCCTGCGAATGTTCGCCTGGTCAACGTCTACATACAGATGGAAGAACTTGCATCGGTAAGAATCGTGGATCAGTTTTGAAATTCAATTAAGATTATTTATTTATCTATAGTAATGTATATATATGGATTCTGTTTTTAGCTAAGATTAAATACTGTTAAACTAATCTGTCTCTCTAATAATAGTTTATATTTGACTTTAAAATATAATTCTCAAATTGTTTTTTTTGCTAAAATCAAAGTTTTGAAATCAGATGAGATTAAATTCTTCATTTATATGATATCCATTTAATATGTAAATTTTAAAACATCCCAATTGTGTATATCTAAACACAAGACCTTACTTCTAACCTTAAAAACTATATTTTAATCCCTTAATACATAAATAAAACGGAATTTCAGGCCTCCAAAAATACCCTTGAATTAGATTCAACAGAACTGTTATGAGCAAGCTAAGAAACGATTTAAATTGAAATTTAGATTGTTATAAAACAGTTAATTATCTTTTAAGTTATTTGAGTCTCAAATATTATTGCCTAGTAAACCTTTCGCTGTGTGGGTTCACTTAATATTGAATGCTTCTTTCAATGAGCTACTTACTGATTTGCAATATTGTTTCTGTTACTGTTGAGAAGCTGCAGAGACGGGCATCTTGAACAATATAAACAAGCCAGAAATAATACACTACTGAAGAAACTGAGTTATTTAATAAAATAATGCATGACATCCACCAAAATTGACGGCAATTGACGGGGTAAACTTGTCAAAGTCTAAAATGGGACAATGAAATGAATGACGACCCGAACTTGTCATTGTATGTCAAGAAGTTAACAATAAGATTAACTCCTGTGTGGTTGCATATTCTTTCCTATTACTGTACATAAATCTTTATGACATCTAAAAAGTAAACCAAAATTCTTATCAGAGACACGCATAAGTCGAATTTTCCAGTATTCTTGTTATTTAAGTTTAAAAAAATAGATACTGAATACACAGTGAATTAGGGTTAATAAGAGGAGAATAAGTTCCTTGTGACTTTTCAAAAGCACATTTATATTATTATATATTATTTCTAAGAGCCATAAGCAAACCATTTTGATATGTGCCAGTTTTAGCTTTGTAACCGCTATTCCATAAATGTGAATTAAATATTTTCAGCCTGTAGACACTCTCAACCAAATAACCAATTTTTTATAACCAAGTTTGAAGTCTTTAGAACAATGTTTAATCCACCGAATATGTGTTGAAATTTCTGATAAATGCTGATTTCTTGAACGTTTTTCAATAAAATTTGTGAAGATGTTAAAATTATTTCACTTTACATCACTTACCTATTATAAGCAAGAAATGTAGTACATTTTTTTATTTTTTTATTCTAGAACGCATTGTGAGTTTAAGTTCGTTTGTTTAAGTAAAATTTTAAAAATATAGGATACTGTATGAAAATAGTTTGTACAACTTAGCTTAAGCCTGATTGAACTGCAGAAAATCTTTGGTTCACAATTTTTTTTTTATTTAAAGAATTAGATGTCTGAGTGAGAGCTTATTCGTAAGAAGAATCTCTATCAAATATTTGAGTTCTGTCAATGAAAGCAGCAACACCATTATTTTTTCCTTTCTGCCCACTATTTCACTTGATATTCTCTTTTATTATATGAAAAATGTTTTATCACACTGACTTAATTTTTATCTTCTTTTATTTATCCTCCTGCATCTGATAGTACTACTGAAGTATTTAACGCCAGATATCTCTGTGATACATGAGGATATGGCCTCACAAAGAAATGTTGAAATCATAAAAAGTATTTAAATTCAACTCAAAGAAAGATTTTTAGCTTGAAAATGGCAAAACATTGTAAATTGAGCGGAATTTAGTGGAAGGGATACAAGTCGCTAACAGCCATATTTTTGCGGTGATTTTTAGGTTGTCCGGCATTTGCGTGTTTGAATCCCTCTCCCAGTATGGTTGTTTGTAACCTTCAGGAATCGATTTTAAGAAGTTAATCCCAGTATAATTCCCTCTCGTGGTGCAAACAATTGACGTAGCATTCCAAATCCCCCAATGCCAGACAAAAGAAGCTAAGAGTTGTACAAAAATTTGTCTTAGAATATACAATATTTTAGGAATTTAACAAAAATAAAACGCTACCTTAAAATGCAAAATGCATTTTAAGGTTTTAATAAAAATACAGAATCTGTGGGACATTATAAATTTATTACAGGAAAAATTTATTTATTACAGGATAAAGTTAAATAACATCTTTATAAATTTTGAACGTCAAAAATAAAATCGGAATTTTCGTGAAATTACAGCACATTTTGGGCAAATTAAAGAATTTCGTTCAAGTTCGAAGTTCATTTCGAAGTTCAAATAAATAACCTCAACTATTTTGTTTGAACTTTGCGTGGTCAGAGACCCTTTTCAATACTACCCATAATTGATAATAGAAAAAAATTGACCATATATATATATATATATATATATATATATATATATATATATATATATATATATATATATATATATATATATATATATATATATATATATATATATATATATATATATAATATATATATATATATATACATATATATATATACATATATATACATATACATATATATATATATATATATATATATATATATATATATATATATATATATATATATATATATATATATATACATATATATATATATATATATATATATATATATATATATATATATATATATATATATATATATATATATATATATATATATATATATAAAGACAAAGAGAAGAAAAGACAGACATGGATGTTTGTACATGTATAAATAATGGTTAGTATGGTTTTTTTAACTCTAACTTTCCAAGTGACCTCTTAAACTTTTAACGATAAAATAACAAGCGAACAATCTGATGAACCCAAAAAACAATATAACTAAAAACAAAAGATGTCTTCTCATTTTGTAAGTGTAGTACATGTTTTAAATGTGTGCATTTAATGCTTTAATGCTTTTGAGCACATCATTCAGCAGTCAATGTCACATGTTTCTAAAATATCATCACTCATCTAACGGTAGTCGAGCGTGTGGTGAGATATCCCCCCTCCAATTCTTACTTGCGTCCCATGTACATTTTTTATAAAAGTATATACATATATGCATACACATGTATGTACATATACATAAATACACATTGTATATATACATATTATATACGTGCATATATATATATATATAATGTTTTATACATACGTACATAAAATCAGAAGGGAATATATTACTATAATAGTATTTTAATTTTATAGTGATTTAAGGTTTACACTTAAAATAATATTTAATGTAACTCAGACAAAATATAGTAAAAAAATACTAAATTTTGAAATATGTAAAAGTACTCATGCTCTTTCTCTTTGTCTTGAAATGTCTGGTAAAAATTGAATTTAACAGTTTTATGCTACTGAAATATCCCACCAGCCTGAATAGATGCCGTATATGTTGAAATTTTTGGGTTGTCTAGATTGAAACTTTAGAAAGTCTGTGATGAAAGATGGCAGAATCTGAAGACTCTGTTCTTAGGTACTTGAGTCCGAGTCCATCCGATTGAATCCCGCTGCTACCAATGATGTTCGTATCTCTTCTGAATAGGCGTTAAGCAACAGGTTTCAATCGCATTAGTCCTCATGTAGCAAAAGTACACTGCTGAGCTTCGAGCATAACAAAATCAAACGTAGAAAGTCTGTGATGAAAGATGGCAGAATCTGAAGACTCTGTTCTTAGGTACTTGAGTCCGAGTCCATCCGATTGAATCCCGCTGCTACCAATGATGTTCGTATCTCTTCTGAATAGGCGTTAAGCAACAGGTTTCAATCTCATTAGTCCTCGCGTAGCAAAAGTACACCGTTGCGCGTCGAGCATAACAAAATGAAACCTAGAAAGTGTGTATAATACCCAACTGTGGTGGAATTACTACTCATTTAGACTATTCAACTGCATCATAATGCATTTTGCAAACAGATTTATTAATTCAGTAGATCTTCCTTTTTCTGTAAATAAAGGTTTGGTTTTGTTTTGTTTAATTGGGAGTTCTACGATCTACTATTTGCTCACAAGGGCTAATGATACCGGGACATGCTGCTTAAAGCCGATTCCGAAAGGCTATGAGTGGGCTATCGGTACTGTTATCCTTGCGAGCAACGGGATCCTGAGAACTCTGATACCGAAGAGCAGAGCTATACTGTTTGGCTATCGTTCGCCCTGTAAATAAAGGGGGAAATGTTGAAGAGACACTCATCCTATTTTAAAAAAGAACCATAAAATTTTCTGGTAATATATATTATAAAAGAATAGCTTGAAACTTCAATATAAATTATGAACATATTTGTTCAATGTTTTTGTCCCGTATTTTTCATATCAAAGTGTAAGACAATTTGGGGTTTTATGAGATTATTTTTTAAATGCTTAGTTAAAATTTTAACTGCAAAAATTTCTCTTTTAATTTTTTCTTCTTCTTCATAAAATTTTCTGGTAATATATATATTATAAAAGAATAGTTTGAAACTCGAATATAAATTATGTACATATTTGTTCAGTGTTTTTATCCCGTATTTTTCATCTCAAAGTAAGACAATTTGGGATTTTATGCAATTATTTTCTAAAAGTTTAGGTAAAATTTTAACTGCAAAAAATTATCTTTTATTTTTAATTTCTTTTAATATACATTTCGTAGTATATGTATTGATATTATCCTACATAACAAGAATATTTGAGTTAATTTATATCTTTTATTCTATATAAGGCTAAAAAATTAACCAAACTAAAATAAGTTAATAGAACTCGGATTCTTACCATATAGTTTTTCATATCACCCAAATCTTTGAAAACTATGTAAAGAATTTAAGCTTTTAAGCTAGCAATTCGATTAACTTTTTAGAACTTTTTCCGAACATTTTTTTCTTTCGTTATCTTATCTTTATTTACTTTTCTCTTCATTTCTCAGTTTTTGTCTACGCATATTTTTACGAGTTTAAAAATCTCACATATTTTAAGCTCTCTCGAGATATTTACTGAGTAAATTTATCTTACATCATGAAACATTGCTTCGAGCGATCTAGACTAATGCAAAACAGAGCAAAACAGGCTCTAGCCGCTTATGTAATATCTAGGCAGAACTACTACACAAAACAATTTTTTTTCTTCTTTAACAATGACTTTGAGGACTATCATATGTTAAGTCATATAAAATTGAAAAGCGTTTGGAAAAAAATCGATTAACGCGAGATCTCTTCATCTAATGGCTTCCGTGGGTATCTACCAGAGTATAATGGGAAAAGCAGAATTCGATGTTTTTGTTTTTTTTTGTTATTTCAGGGTTTTTTTCGGCAAGTAAAAGTTGGAAAGGGAACTTAAGGCAACTTCATTTCTTTCTATCTCTTTTATGGGCACTTCTGCATTACTCATTCCTGTTATGTTCTGTAGCATTTCTTTGCAATTTTGCTCATCTCTTTAGTTTTTTTTTGTGTGTAATTGATCTGAAGGCGTTTTCTGATCATTTAATAATAAAAATTATCAACAGATTTTAATGAAATAGTATAATGAGTCTCTTTTTCACAATTGATATTGTTGAAAAAATTAAGCAGTTTCGTAGAACATAAAGAACTGGCCTTAAAATAAAACTGTTATATTTAATAAAACTTAAACAAAAATTTTTTAACATATTAAGTTCTTCAACATGGCAGCTGATTTTATATATGGTACTTACAAAGCTTTAAAGAAATTGTTTTGTTTAAGTACGTGCAGAATGATTTCTAAAATAGAAAATCTACCTGATGGCGTTAATACCATGAAACCAAATTACTCACGATTCACAAAATCAAAAGTAGCCCTATTAACATAACAAAAAGGAAATACCACAGGTCCAGTTAACTTTGATTTTCCACCAAAATAATATACTGCTCCAACTGAAATATCATAAATGTATTGAAAAACATAAAACTAAAAACATGTTAATATTTAGTAACGATTAAACCGGAAAAGTTGGAAAGGGAACTCGTCAGGGAGGACAAATTCATTTTCTTCTATCTCTTTTAATGGGAAAAAATCCTGTTATGTTTGTACATTTCTTTGCAATTTTCTCATCTCTTTATTTTTGTGTGTAATTGATAAGCTTTCTTCATTAATAAAAAAATTATCAACAGATTTTAATGAAATATAATGATTTTTTACAATATATTGTTAAAAAATTAAGCAGCTTTAGAACACAGTGGGCTTAAATAAAATTTATATTTAATTAAAATTAAACAAAAATTTTTTAACATATTAGTTCTTAACATGGCAGCTGATTTTATATATTTTACAAAGCTTTAAAATATATTGTTTTGTTTAAGTATAATATTTCTAAATAAAAATCTATATATTTTACCATTAACCAAATATATTCATATATATATAAGTATATATATATATATATAACAAAAAGAAATACCACAGGTCCAGTTATATTGATTTTACATAATATACTGCTCCAACTGAAATGTCATAAATGTATCGAAAAACATAAAACTAAAAACATTTTAATATTTATAATATTAAAAACAAAACATCGTCAGGAGACAAATGTCACTCATTTCTTACTTTAAATAATCCGTGTAAAATATTTTACAAAATATTTCTTTAAAGTTTGGATACTTGGAACATATTTCTTTATTAATTTAAATAAAATGCTAACCATTGTAAGCATTTTATTTTTTTATAATAAATTAAGCAATTAATGTCTTGGTATACAGAGTGCTTATCAGGCAAAGAGAGAAATCGAAATTAAAATTTTAGAAATAATATCATTAATTGATTTTGCACTAAATATATATATTTCTTTAAGAATCTTGCTTTCTTTGCCAGTGTGGCAAGTAGGTGAGAAATTTTTTATAATTAAATTTATATATCAAAAATATATCTCTTTTGACAGTATTTTTTATAATGGGGGATTGCCATTTTACATTTTTTCCGAGGTAGCAATATATATATATATATATATATATATGTTTATATTTATAATACACCTACACCACACACACACACTTATATTTTATATAAGATAAATATATATAAAAAAGAAATGATTAGTTATAACAACTCTCCCTTTTACTCTTACTTAAATCTTCCTTTTACCTTTTTGCACCATTTCTAAGAAACATTTTTATTTCTGTATAATCCTTATATCAAATAAAATGTCAGACAACATTCTACATTACCGTTAAATAATTGGAATAACGTTTTTAATCATATGAATCCTTTATGTAATTTCTTAAAATTTTCTTTTTCTTTAGAAGGAAACCAGTGTAGCATTAATAAATTGCCAGCATTTGATGACAATCACGGAGAGTTCGTTGTCGTTGCCGAAGGATACAGACTGAATTCTATGGACGGACCTAAGGTAAGTTAACTCAATCAAATATTTATTTTTATTAAAAGCTTTAGAGTTAGAGAGAATTACATGTTTAATGCTTTGCACGTAATTGAGAATTTGTTATTCATAAAGTAAACAAAATTCATTTATATTTTTCTTATAAGTTTTTAGTTAATTTAGGTATTTGTAGAGAAAGTGAATGTGTTAAATACGAATTTAATGTTTAATTATATTACATATACTTCAACTTACATTTTACTTTTTTTATGCTTATATAATTCTAAGATAAAAAGTATAATAAAATATAGTAAAACTATATGTACTAACAAAAAATCTTCTTTAACACATTTATTTACCAAAAAATGTTCATCCTTATATCAAATAAAATGTCAGACAACATTCTACATTACCGTTAAATAATTGGAATAACGTTTTTAATCATATGAATCCTTTATGTAATTTCTTAAAACCTTTTCTTTTTCTTTAGACATGGGAAACCAGTGTAGCATTAATAATGGAGGTTGCCAGCACATTTGCGATGACAATCACGGAAGAGTTCGTTGTCGTTGCCGCCAAGGATACAGACTGAATTCTGATGGACGGACCTGCGAAGGTAAGTTAAGAGCAATCAAAACTTCCATTTTTATTAAAAGCTTTAGAGTTAGAGAGGAAAAATTATATTGTTTGGTATGCCTTTGCAAGTAATTGAGAATTTGTTATTCATAAAGTAAACAAAATTAATGCTAGATATTTCTTATAAGTTTTTAGTTGCACATTTTAGGTATTTGGAGAGAAAGTGAATGTGTTAATCTACGAATTTCAATGTTTAATTTATATTACACCTATACTTCAACTTACATTTTACTTTTTTTATGCTTATGCAATTCTAAGATAAAAAGTATAATAAATGTATAGTAAAACTGGACCCTATGTACTAACAAAAAATCTTCTTTAACACATTTATTTTACCAAAAAATGTTCTTACTTTGAAATTGTTAACTTCCTGATTATTTTGAAATAACTACCTCTTGAAGCTATTATAGAACTGACTTTACACTCTTTTATCCCTATTACTGTAATTTTAAAATTGTAGATTTTGATCTAGAGACTTCTTGAATAATCGGGATATCCTAAAAATTGAAACCTAGGAGTATTTTGAAAAAGCTTTTCAAAATAGTTTTTATTTTTCGCAGTATGGATAAAGTTTGAAGAAGCTAATTTAATATT
Organism: Pardosa pseudoannulata; assembly: GCA_032207245.1. Taxonomy (NCBI): domain Eukaryota; kingdom Metazoa; phylum Arthropoda; class Arachnida; order Araneae; family Lycosidae; genus Pardosa; species Pardosa pseudoannulata. The sequence goes on along the minus strand of CM063502.1, from coordinate 76,470,006 downwards.
TTAAATGAATACGAAAAATTTGGTATTTTTTCTTTATGTCATTGCTTTGTTATATATATATATATATATATATATATATATATATATATATATATATATATATCCATGGTTAATAATCCTTAGTATTAAGATAGATTGAAATTTTTCCGTCTTTGAAATTTAATTTCTTTGTAAGAATTCTGTGAAGGTAAGACTTCAGATTCAGGTTTTTGTTAGATAATTCATTACAAAAAAAACTAAAATTTTAAAGCCCATTTCAGTAATAGTTTCTGTACTAAAAATATTATATTTACAGACGTATTTTTTATTTTTACGTATAACATGCTGATATTTTTTATGAAATAATAATAATATACGTAATAGTTTATTTTATTTTCCTATTCCGATAGAGAAATGTTTAGCAGATTAAAAATGGGAATACTCCTATGATATTATTTACAAACACTTGACCTTATATGAAACAAATTCTAAAGAGTTCTGTATGTATTATATAAGTCTTAAAGAAGAGTATAAAATATAGTAAAATTAATCATATAATAATGTATAATAATGTTAAAGTTTGTCTTTTAATTTAAAAAAAATAAAATAGTTAAAGAAAACTAAAATCAATAATTAACATGTGAAAATCAATATGAGGTTTTTTGAATTCCGACGAGTTTTTTTATTTTATTGTCAATAGAAATAATTTATAGTTAGCGGGTAATAGAATAACTGTAATTATATGTTTATCTATTAACGATAACAATTTTTTCACGAAACGTTTTAAACAAAATATTCCTGTTTATTTTAGAACAGTAAGCTTATTCGAAAAACTATCTAATTTACCCTACAGATAGTTATTTTAATAAAGCTTTTAATTTATATAATTTATTCTAAAGCTTTACAAGGAACTTTTAAAAAGTTTTAAATATGAGTGGATTCTCTCAAATGAATTTTCAAATATCAAATATTTCAAATAAAACTTAATAATTTTTGTTCTTACTTCCTAGCACCAGGTAAGTCCCTACTAAATATTAACATTAGATTCATCATAAAACTAACGCTTCTTTTGCTAACAAACAATATTGCTTGTATATCTAAAAAAAAAGTAAGAAAGGGTTAGAAAGCAATGTAGTAAATTAAAATAAGTTAAGCCTATAATACCCACAATGACATATTTTAGCCATAGCGAAAGTTTTTCTAATTAATATTCCTTCTATTGTAATGAATTCTTTGTTATCCATTAGTTATGGCCACTGTTTTCAACTAATTAGATGCATTTTATGGTATCAATCCATGCCATTTTACGATCGGATTTGATTTAGAAAGCCTCGGGAAAATTTCCTAGCTTTCTCCCATTTGTAACACAGATGTAATCCCTAAAGGACTACAAGATCTAAAGGGACCCAACCCTACCCCCGAACGAGTGTAATGTGTATATACACCCTGTAATGGACACGGAGCAACACTAAGTACAACGAAGTACTTGTTTCCCCATGGAAGGAGGGAGATGTTCCTAATTTCTTCTCTCTCCCAGTCTTTGGTAAAAAAGAAAAATCTCAGCGGTTTTGTCCATTTGTTGTGAAGCCACAATTAAGTGTAGCCTTATCAAATGGATTGTTACACACACAAGCTTTTCGTTTAAATCTGACACCGCATGACCACAAAAAGACAGTTTTACTTCATTTTCCAATCCCTATTTAAACATCACTTGCGATTGAACCAAGGTATTGCAAAGAATATTTTTAAATAAAAATCTAAAAATACTTGTATAACATTACTTTTGAAGTGTGTTTTGGCCATACAATACTTTAATTGAACAAAAATAGTAAGGTAATTTATTGATACTGTTTATAACATAAGCATTCATTGTTAATTATATTTTAACTGAAACTACATAAAATAACATACCTCCCTTTTAATGAAAAAGTTTTTTTTAATTAAATGAACTTTAAAACCTGATATTTAAATGCATTCTAAGTTTAATAACTATGTTTTTCTACTCTTTTCTTTCGTGGAACCTTGCTTAAAGATCTTTTCTTTTAATCTTTTTTTTTCTGTGCTACTCTTTATTTTAAAACTTTTCTTTAGTTAATATAATAATAATTTTAAGAGATAAAAATTAATTTAACATTATATTTTTTCTAACTTTATTTGTATTGTTAGTTTTCTTATCTTTACGGAAATTTAATTTACTTAACAATAAAAATACCTTTGCTATAAATATTTTATCCTGAAAAATATGCTACAGTAATAAAAATGCATCTAAAATATTTTTATTAATTATCAACCATAGCACAGTATCAGAGTCATAAATTTAAATTAATTCTGAAGTTTGTTAATTCATCCAGCTAAAATTCTTTAAACGCAAATGAGAAATGCAAAGTGTTTTAAAATAATGGAGAAACAAATATCAATTAAAATGGGAAGGAGATCTGTTCACATTCCATTGCATTTGGTTTTCTGCCAAGACCACTGTTTAGTTTCATTACGAACCTGCAGTTGAATATGCTTATATGAGAACTCAGTTCATATGTAGTCACATTTCTCGAAATATTTTTCATCGTCATTTTTGAAATTTCGCCTCTGTGTCGCCAAAACTGAAATTCCAAGTCTATGTCACTAGAACGAAGTAAAAGTTTTCTAAACTAGTATAATTCCTAATGGTTATCAAAAATTTTTTGTATGCACTGGAATATGTTTTTATGCACTAATACTATTTTATAATTTAGCTTAACAAAAAAAAAATTTCAAATTTTATTTTAATGGGGCTAGGATTCTACCATGTTATTCCATATCCGATAATCACTTAACAATCTATTCAAAAATATTTTTACCATTTGACAGCTTGCAATTCAAATACTGGAAATAATTTTTTAAACTATTTTATACTAAAATTTAAACTTTAATAAGGTGTTTTTCAGTATTATTATTTCTTCAGCTGCGAGGTGGACATAGTTGTTAGAGATTTCACCTACAATACTGGAAGATGAGGGTTCAAATCTTGCGTGGCTGCCATTTGTGTTACACCTTCATAGAGTTTAGTTGGGTTTGGTTTAGAGCCCTACGGTCTACTTTATTGCAACATAAGTACTAATGAGGCATGGATCTTCTGCTTAAAGCTTATTTCAAACGTCTACGAACATCCGTGTAACTGTGGGTATCGAACTCACGAAATGCGGTACCGAAGATCAGCTCCCTAACCATTCTGCCACCGTTCTTACTTTTTCTTAATTCTTACATTTTGGGGGGGAGTAGATAATATATATTGTGCATAGAATACATAACAGGTACTCTACAAAGTAATATTCCTTATTTTTTTAAATAGCAGATGGTGCACCAGAATCACAGTAGGTCAAATAAATTACCGTAAGACTCCACACCCGTTGTTCATTTAATGACGGAAGTAGTGTCAGCAGAGTATGAATGACTCACACGCAGAGTGCTGAAAAAAAGAGTAGTAGCATACCCGCATGCCGAATGTTATACTACAAAATATGAGAGCAGTATAGGTACGTT
>CM063502.1:76454008-76461508 GCA_032207245.1 Pardosa pseudoannulata | reverse complement strand
GATAAATGTTAAGTGATAATTATCTTAAAAATGCTCTGCAAGGGTATTTATAAATCGATAAAATTCCTTTGAAGAACTTTTAACTAGTTTTTTAATGTCTAATTGTTACTAATTGCACCTTACGGGAACTTACTTTTCTTTAAACACAGAAATGTTGGTAATTTAAATGTAAAAGGGTATTTTATTTTGTAGAGTTCATTATATAAGATTATGCAAAAGTGTTAACATAAGTAAGCCTACCATATACAAGAAAAGTATTAATTTAAATAAATACCTCGATCAAATTAAATAGCTTTTTAGAATTAAAATTAGAAATGTACAGTGAGTATCAGGTATTAAGTCGTAAAATTAAGAACATTTAAAGAATCTCTTTCCTGGAGTAGAATTTAAAACTAATGGTGCAGATTTCTAATGAATTATTGGCAATAAAGTGAGAAATTGGTTGTTTATCTAAAAAAAGTAATTTGAATGAGACTTAGGCTACTTAATCTGAAATTTTATTTCTTACTTTATGAAAAATACGGGTAACCCGAATTGATTATATTAATTTATTTGCTTATAATTATATTTAAAACTGTTCTTAATATCAAACAGCTTTCTCTTATTTGAAAACAGTACAATTCTTAAACTTATCTTTGGGAGGATATGTAAGGAAATACTTGATTTTTATGAAAGACTTTTAAATTCATTAATTAGGATTAAAGAAAATGTTATAACTAAAGAAAATATTATTATTATATGCGATAACTTTCATTTTTAAAAACCTCACAAAGGCTAGCATGACTGTGCTATATATGTAGTGATATACATATATATAGACGATTTGTATTACCCTAATAAATGAAAAATTTGTATATTTAATTTCTCATTTTATGAAAAATACGGGTAACCCGAATTGATTATATTAATTTATTTGCTTATAATTATATTTAAAACTATTCTTAATATCAAATAGTTTTCTCTTATTTGAAAACAGTACAGTTCTTAAAATTACCTTTGGGTGGATATGAACGGGAATAGTTGATTTTTATGAAAGACTTTTAAATTCATTAATTAGAATTAAAGAAAATATTATAACTAAAGAAAATGTTATTATTATAAAGAAAATATTGTTATTATTATATGCGATAACTCTCAGTTTTAAAAACCTCACAAAGGCTAGCATGATATATATATATATATATATATATATATATATATATATATATATATATATATATATATATATATATGTATATATATATATAGCCGATTTGTATTATACCATAAGAAATGAAAAATTTGTGTATTTAATTGATTTACCATATTTATTATTTTACCAATATCCAATGTTAAAAAATTTTCAAAATTACATAAAAAATAAAATGTTTCAATTTTACTTTCGGATATTTTACTACATTTCGTGGCCCTGCATATCTCTATAATTTATAAATTATATGAAGCATATTAATCATTGCTGTTTGCAATTATTCAAAATGACTTATTTGACTTAGATAAAAAATATTAAATTTATAGATATGTCTCTTTTTGATAATCACCGGTAAGCTGAAAATATCCTCTACGACTTAATGAAGCGTTATTTAAAATATCCGCTTGAATAATTTATATCATAATGAAATTTTTCGTTTATCATGCGTGTTAATCTCGAAAAGAATGCATTATCTTCAGGAGAGAAGAAAAAACCTAACTATAGCTCATTCTTTCGCTTTAATTACAGAATACGTAGTTTTCTCATAGCATTCTCCGAATAAGTTTTTATTTTAATTATTGCCGTTAATGTCATAAACATCCTTTTTCGTTAACAAGAATTGGCGTATATTACCGTAAGCTAAAAAAGTCTTAAATATTTTTCTATAAAATGGCAGAGTGCCATATCATCTAAACCTTTTTTTATGTATTTTTTGCTTGGTTATAGCTGTTTCACTTATTTTATGATGCATGATTTAAACTTATTTTTCAGTTCTAGATGGATGTAGCCGAAATAATGGTGGATGTTCCCAGCGATGCGATAATGTTGGTGGAAGAGCGATTTGCAGCTGCTTACCTGGATACCAGTTATCTAGGGATGGCAAAACATGCACTGGTAAGAAAACTTATTTACTTTAATCATTTCAGTCGAGGTACTGTCATATTACATAACATAAAAAAACTTAAGTAACTACGGTTTTTTGAAATCTGTATTCGTCTAACATTACTCTTCATTTTTTCTTCGTGTAACTTGTAACATTTTGAATTAACTATTTTGTAGAATCAATATTAAACAAAAGACAAGATGGTTTCTTGTTTGATTTTCGAAATTTTATCTTGAAACCAAGGTTGCCATAAATTGATTTGGGCTATACCGCAATGTAACTACTTTGTTTTTGTTTGTTTAACGTTAATTGTTTTTCACACGTTCTAGATATTCTTTCTGTAAGTAACAATAAGTATTCAAACGATTACAACCTACATGTCACTTTAAACTTTAGTATAAATTCTTCGATATAATTCTTTGACTAAGCATTTTTGTAATTCGTTAGACATCTCACCAATTTTTATTTATTTATTTATAAATACTGTATAACTGGTTGGGAAATCAGGAAGTTTCAGTAATTTGATTGATAGTTCGATAATATTTCCTAAATGTTTTCAAACTTATACGAAAAATATTCTTATAAATGACAAAAGGGTTGTAAACAGAAAAACGTGTTTTGACATTTATTTTTTAATTTCATACTCATAAATCAGCTAGATCACTCTTGATTCTATACGTGTTTTGCAGGTAATCTGTTGCTTTTTAGTTGCATTTGCATACCAGATATGGTCATTTTCAAACCATCGTAATCTCATTTACAGAATTTACGTTGTCTTTTGATATTCATTCATTTTGTACCACAAAAATGTGGACCGTTTTATTGTGGGAGCACCATGCATAAATTTCAGTGTGCCCTTAGAGAACAGCTAACACAAAGCATCTCCTTAATTTAGTCGTTCTCAGGTGAAAATGGATATTCTTTGATTCATTACTTAACCCCTTTCAAGCATACTATCCAGCTCGGAGACTCACATAACTATTCAGAACTGCTATACAGGGAATAGAGTTTAGGAGGCCTTCATGCTCGAATGCCTTCACACTTTTTTAAACATTTAAAGCTTTTTCGAATAGAATTAATATGTTTACCTCTATTGCTTTTGAAAACTACAACAAGGTATAGTTAAACATTCATTATAGTATTATCAAGCCTGATTTCATATACAATTATTTCTTAATAAACACTTTCACTAACTATCAGTAAATTCTTTCTAAAATGTCATATATGAACAAAACATTAAACGCTTTCTTGGCCAGTATTTCAAGTCATACATTTAGCTTTTTTGTGCCCCTTCGGTCAACGTCGCTTGTCATGCTTTACAATGGACCCTGTGTTTAAAATATTTTCACACGCAGAGTGATACATGTTAAAAATTATAATAAGAAACTATTCAAAATACATTTGGTATGAATAACTAAGATTTTATGAGACTTGCATAGTTAGCAATAAAGGATTTCATTTTTTACGCTCTTATCACCAATAACCGTTGAAAAGCTTAATTTCATAATAAAGTTATGAAACATTTTCTAAAGCATTGTGCGTACGTTTAATTATTCTTCTTATAATTTTATTTACCTTCATAACAATAATTTTTTAAATATAAGTTTATTTTTAAATTATACTTTTAAAATAAACTTTTAAAATTATACTTTTTAAATTAACTTTAAAAATTATACTTTATTTTATTATTTTTAAAAGTGAACGGATTACCATACCAATGAACACCAGTTGGGGCACAGACAAAAAACTTATCACTAGTTAAAATATTTTTCCACTCTCGAATTTGGTATAGAATGTATATAACTATTTTTTTCAATTTTTATTGATAAAAATTACCTATTTTTCCGAATTGGAAAAAAAAAAAAAAAAAAAAGGTCTGAAGAATTAAGAGGTTAAAATTTTCTCCACACCCTAACTTTATAGACATTGTCGAACATTTGAGATTACATAAGAAAGTTATTTTTGTTAGTTCTCAAAGATGATGGAAATATTTCATACCAGTGTAAATTGTCTGTACATTAGTATCAGTCTCATTCTGAAAATTATATAATTACTAAAATTACTTTGTAATTTATTGAACTTTAATAATAATCGTACTTACATAAAGTTAGTCAGAAAACAAATTTCCTACTCCACCAATTTGAATCCCCTTGTCAGATATCACTCAATATGTGAATATAATAGAGATTTTTTCATGAATTATATTAATATTGGCACCATTGATGGTTAACCAAATCATTTACTTCAATGAATATTTAATTTTGAAACTGTCTACGTGCACGCTGATATGGCTTTCGATTCGAAATTATGCATATTTGTATTATATATATATATATATATATATATATATATATATATATATATATGTGTGTGTGTGTGTGTGTGTGTGTGTGTATTGCTGGGCAATGAGAAGCCTAATTAATATACTACATTAGAAGAAAGCAGCAAGTCTAACGTGGAACTGCAAGTTTATTCGAGACTGAGAAAAGATATGATTCTCTTACAGGAACAGAGCAGGGAATAATACATGAAAAACAGTTTCCTGTTACAAAGTAGACCCACAGCGAGAAATGAGACGAATTATAGATCTTTCGAAAAGTGAACCATTTTATTGAACCAGTTAGAAAATGTGCCGCGTGGACAGAAAATTAACATTTATTTCCCAGTTAGCATCGGGTGACTGGTTTGAAAGAATTTAAGCAGTGAATACTCCTTTAAATTCTGAGATTGTGTAGCTAAGAAAATATATATGAAAGGATGATAATGGTAGAGGAAAATTTTTAACAGATATTTTAAGTGTAATAATTTCGATATATTGCATGCATATATATATATATATATATATATATATATATATATATATATATATATATATATATATATATATATATATATATATATATATATATATATATATATATATATATATATATATATATATATATATATATATATATATATATACGAATACTAGCTTCTTTCCAATGCTCGTATTCAGGACACAAATATTTTTATTATTAATATCTGGAGATACTTGTAAAAAACATCATTTAGCTGTATCCTAAAAAAAATAGCACTTTAATATTCTGTAAGCCAAATTTTCCGGCATTTTCGTCCAATTTTCGACTAAATACTTAAGTAGAATACCCCCTTAATTATTATTTTCGAGTGATAATTCTGAAGAATGACCGTTCAGGCATGTGAGGGAGATGAAGAAAAGTATGCATGACCGACTAACATTTTGAACTAAAACAACAACTGCTAAACGCTTAAACACATTTAACGCAAAGTAAAATTTGAGAACATTTTAACTTAGTTACACAAGAAAGGTTTACTGCCACGACTTATTAAAGAGTTTACCATATTTTTTTCAGTTGCACTTGTGTCATCTAAACGTACAACTTCGAATGCTTCCCGTTACTTTTCCCTGCCTGTTTCTTATACATTGTATAATTTACTAATGCAAGACGTTTTTCTTTAGTTTTTATAGTTATATTTTACTATATTAAATAGTAATAGAGTAAATTTACTGTAACTTTTAAATATATTATTCTTTTCTTTAGTGCATCTAAGGATTTTGTAAGTATACAATACTTTTTATTAAGGCTATACGCTTTCAGACAGAATGAAATATTCATAGTTTCATAGTTCATATTTCACACTCTTATGTATTATAAATTTTATGTAGACTTACGTTTCAACATGTTTTAAAAGCTTAAATTTTGATAGTCTTAATTTGTGTATTTCTATATTTTTGTATGTTGTAGGTTTTATAAGTCTGTTTTTATCCAAAGTGAATTTTATTTATGCAGCCAGCGACTATAAAATAACTAATTGCCTTCAACTTTAAGGCTACAGGGGACCTTTAGAGCAAACTTTTTTCTTTTAAATGAATTTCCTTGAATATTGACTATGTTATTAATATTATTGATATATAAATATTTTAAAAATATGAAGGCAAAATATTAATTAGTTTTGGAGTTATTAATTATTAATTGATTCATAATTAGCTTAATTGAAAATGCTCCAGGTGCATCAATTTTGCATAAAATATTATAAAAAAAATTTAAGTATAACTTATAAACTTTACTAAAAAATGTAGTTTCTCCATAACCATTCATAGAAAATATGAAGAGAAAAAAAAATAATTATGATGATGATACCCATATTTTGCAGAATAAACAGCTATAGCGGTTAATTAAAATGCATAACTAATATATTATATGCTTCAAAACATACCTGTTTCAACTAGACTTGCGTACTTTAAACATTTGTAATACATGAAAATTTTACTTCTGAGTAAACAGCATTTGAAGTTATTATTACTATACCCATAAGTAATGATAAGCTTATTATACCCATAAGTAATGATAAAATGATGGGAATGAAAAATTCTTTTTGCTCTGTATTCCTAATGATATATTGTTTCACTATTCACTAAAATCAAAAATTCGAATTTTCGGTCGATTTTATCCAATTTGAAAGTCTACCATCGCCTTAATAAATGTACGTCATAATGATAATTTATTCTCTGCATTTTTATAAGATTTACAAAACTGGAGTGCAAATTAAATATTTCAAGACATCAAATAAAGACAATTTTAAAAGAAACACTTATTTTAAATAGAGTAACAAAATTAGAAATTAAAATATAATGGCTGAATAGCATTTTTGACTTACAAGGAAAAAATACCGCAGCTGCATATAAAATATCTTTTTAAATCATTTTAATATTTTTCGTTACGTATTTTCAATTATTTTAATTACAAAGCTAAAGACTTGTTTACATTTCACTAATGAGCAATGTAAATTACATTTGCTAGCAATTCAATAATGTTTCCGAACTATTTCTGCCGAATTGTGTGAAGGAAGAAGTAAATATTTCATGGTTAAAAGCAGTTGAATCAGAGCGAGTTCATTAAATTTCGAAGACTTTTAATGACACTTCAGTAACACTTTTCAGCTATACAAATAGCAAGTGACATACATAGTCCATCGAACTAATAATTGTTCAGAACTAAACTGATTTGTCTTCTGAAAGAATGAAAATGATCTCAACAAAAGCTATTGATTTATAAAAGCTTTCAAATATAATGATATGTGAAACCAAGTCTTAATTACTTTTAATTACTGAACAGTCAAATGAAAAAGGAGCTTACGAGTGATATTTTTATTTTTGAAATAAACCAGTGGTAATGGGCATTGAATTATTTTAAACGGAAATTTATTTTTCTTCTTGAACGTCTGCTCTGAAACCTGGAAAGCAGTTTGATTGTTCAGCAAAATGTATGAAGTTAATATAATAGGGAAATTTGAGGATAAAATATTTTTAAGCAGTATAATATCATATTTAAATATTAAAGCTTTACAAGCCTTTTTTTTTCATTTTTTCATGTATGAAAGAATTGAAATGTGAAACAGACTAATA
>CM063502.1:76369008-76449008 GCA_032207245.1 Pardosa pseudoannulata | reverse complement strand
TTTACTAGTTTTTATACAGTAATATGATAAACTAATTATAAAATTTTACTGCACCAACTTAGGGAAATGTCTACCCAAACATAGAATAAATGTATCATTCATTAAGGAAGTAAATAAGCTTACTTTATTTGGTTTGATATGTAGTACTAAAGCCAAATTTCTTCAACGTGATGGCTACTTACACCAGTAACTAAAGCATGAATTCCATTCCGAACAGCTATGAACAGCCATGGTGGTATTAGAATTCAAACTCACGGTACCGAAAGACAGGTACTTTTTCAATGATTACAAAGTCATACCTTCTTGTTTCAAACCGCAAAAGAGACTACAAAGTTTGCAATCTTGTTTCATTTACATTGTTATTAACCCTCCATACCAAATCTGAATTTAAAGATATTCAACAGAATGTTAGAATACATTACGTCAAACGTAGAAAATAAATTTAAAATCTTAAAAGAATAAAAATTTATGAGCATAAGCGTGTATGTCCTACAGATAAAAAAATCACCTTGTTTTTAATTTTAACATATCCAAATTCTTTTGCAGCAATAATCATGTCCATCTGATCAAACAAAAAATGAAACTTTGATGGGAAAATTTAACTTAGGATGCCATTTGATTGGAGTTTCATGAGCTAGTTTTGGTAATTGTAGTATTTCAGGATAGCAGTTTAAAAAAATACATCTTTTAAACCTCATTGAGAAAATTACATCAATTTTAGGGTATGATGTAGATATGAAATACGGTCTATAAAGAGTAATTTGAAACCATCTCTATAAGAAATTTACTATCGGATTGTCCCTTTTTTTTTAATTTAACATATCCAACGTCTTTTGCAGCAATAATCATGTTCATCTGACCAAACAAAAAATGAAGCTTTGATGGGAAAATCTAACTTAGGATGCCATTTGACTGGAATTTCAGAAGCTAGTTTTCTTAATTGTAGTATTTCAGGACAGCAGTTCAACAAAACCACCTTTTAAATCTCACTGGGCAAAATTACATCAATTATAGGGTATGCTGTAGATATGAAATACGGCCGTACAAAGAATAAAGTTACAACCATAAAAACCATAAAAAGCAGAATATTTGTTATTTTGCTTATTCTAATTAGAAAAGTCACGCTAATATACTTAGAATTATTTATGTAAGAAATCTACTATCGGCGTGTGCATTTTTTTTAATTTAACATATCCAAATTCTTTTGCAGCAATAATCATGTTCATCTGACCAAACAAAAAATGAAACGTTGATGGGAAAATTTAACTTCGGATGCCATTTGACCGGAATTTCAAAAGCTAGTTTTGTTAATTGTAGTATTTCAGGATAGCAGTTCAACAAAACGATCTTTTAAATCTCACTGGGCAAATTACATCAATTTTAGGGTATGGTGTAGATATGAAATACAGCCTTGCAAAGAATAAAGTTACAACCATAAAAAGCAGAATATTTGTTATTTTGCTTATTCTAATTAGAAAAGTCACTCTAATATACTTGGAATTATTTATGTAAGAAATCTACTATCGGCGTGTGCCTTTGTTTTTTAAATTTAACATATCCAACTTCTTTTGCAGCAATAATCATGTTCATCTGATCAAACAAAAAATGAAACTTTGATGGGAAAATTTAACTTAGGATGCCATTTGATTGGAGTTTCAGGAGCTAGTTTTGGTAATTGTAGTATTTCAGGATAGCAGTTTAAAAAAAACCATCTTTTAAATATCACTCAGCAAATTACATCAATTTTAGGGTATGCTGTAGATATGAAATACGGCCTTACAAAGAATAAAGTTACAACCATAAAAAACCATAAAAAGCAGAATATTTGTTATTTTGCTTATTCTAATTAGAAAAGTCACGTAAGTAATATACTTGAAACTATCTATGTAAGAAATCTATTATCGGCGTATTCCTTTTTTATTAAATTTAACATATCCAACTTCTTTTGCAGCAATAATCATGTTCATCTGACCAAACAAAAAATGAAACTTTGATGGGAAAATTTAACTTCGGATGCCATTTGACTGGAATTTCAGGAGCTAGGTTTCTTAATTGTAGTATTTCAGGACAGCAGTTCAACAAAACCATCTTTTAAATCTCACTGGGCAAAATTACATCAATTATAGGGTATGCTGTAGATATGAAATACGGCCGTACAAAGAATAAAGTTACAACCATAAAAACCATAAAAGGCAGAATATTTGTTATTTTGTTTATTTTAATTAGAAAAGTCATGCAAATCTACTTGAAAATAAATAAAGCTAATTTTTCAGCTTTCCGGCTTAATGGATCTCAGTTTTGAAACAATGCAAGTAAATAAAAAAAAATTCAATGCATTGTTAAAGTTCAAATGGTTTTTAACTTTGTTCTAGAATTAAAAAGAATTCTTTAATTATTTATTTTATTTACAATTTATGAGATCTATGTTAAGCATGTATAAGGATTTGAGAGAGATATTTCTCTTTCCCAGGAGTTCCATCGTTAATGAAAACAGCACATTAAGCATTTCCGCATAATGACCATAAAAATCAATCATTAACTTAATGATTCATAACCTTTTGCATTTCTTAAGAATCTATAAATGAAAATGAAACAGCATTTCTTTATAATCCGAAGTTACTTTTAGAAATTTATCGAGGCGTTTCTACCCGATACGATATCTATTCTTATTTTGATTAACTGCTGGATAAGACGGTGTTTGTGCTCGATTAACTTTCCATTTTGAGCACCATTATGCAAATTACCTTTTGGGGTTTCTTCTGTTAACACGAGCCATCTATTTATCAGTTTACATGCATTATTTATTTTATTTACATTAGCCACTGTACTATGTTAAATAGAGCATCTATTGATAACTTTTTACTAAAGAGGGAAAAATATCCCTGAAATATTGTTTCATTACAGTTTGTTTCTACTAACCATTATCGTACATATTGTAGAAAGCAAAATGAATGATTTTTCCTGTCTAGAAAAGTTATAATAATAATTTTAGTTAAAGAAATGTTTCGTTACTTTCATTGAATTTTAAGTTCAACTCTCGTTTTGATTAAATTTTAAATTCTTTTAATTAAAATAAGCGTTTAATAAAACACAAAGCAGAAAAAACACACATGTGTAACTAGATAAGATCATGTTGAACCACTTTCAAGCTTATTTATAAAATACGTTAAACGATATTTTCTTATTGCTGCGACAAATTTTCTTTAGGTGTGTACACTATTTGTAAAAGTAGCTCTGAAGTGATAACAAAAAATATTTCATCGAAAATACTGTAAAACATGAAATATAAGAAATCATATAACATTTATTTGTAATATTTAAAACTATAGTAATTGCTCTTAATATTACGCTTGAAATTTAATAAATATTTAATTGAATGTAAAACAATCAAAATCATTGATAGAGTGTCTTGGCAAATTTGAATGGAGTTTTCAAACTTCTTCAAATTCCATAAACTATATTTATTGAAATCGATATTTTCAAAAAATCTATTACTGCATACAATGAGAATAACTACGAAGTATAAGCAGATTCCTTTTTCGATTAAAATGTCTTTTTTTTTAAACAGTACAAAAATTATAAAATATGATATCTAGGAATTTGTTTACATTATTTTTAACTCTTCTATGTTATATGTCACGCTTTAAATGAAATAACATTCTCTTCAAACTGAAATGACGATTTCTTATTGATAGAAATATAGTCAGCTATTCTTAAATAGTATGTAAAATTTGTATTGAATTATGTATATAGTTAACAAATTCTTGTAATGAAGCGTACATTTATAATAATTCACAAAGTGTTGAATTATTTTTTATATTATATATTTCAGCAAGACTTCTGATAAACTGTAATAATTACAGGAGGAATACACAAGAATTTTATAATAAACACCTAGATTTGATAAAAGATCTTCAGAGTTTTTTCAGCTAAGGAGACTTTGTACCTTTAGAAACTCCAAATGTTCATTATAGAATTCTCTTTTTAACACTAAACATACCAACACTTGATACATACCTATTTTTACCATTGCCGGTCAAATGACCGAACTATGTGTCCGGACTGAATGTATGAAATATGTTTATTGGGAAGGAAATATATAACTTTACAATAACTAAACAAAATTGTATATTGTCAATTTTTATGTATTACAAACAAAAGAATTTTTAATTCATTACCCATTGCACTTTTACGCATACATTACCGGTCATTTGACCGGTTGTGGTATGTTTAGTGTTAATTCACCATAGATCAAAACTAATTGCTCTACGTTAGAACATATAATATTGAATAATTTTAATTTCATAACATTCAGTAAAACTGTTGATAAACTGAAATAATTACAGGAGGAATACACAGGACATTTTATAAACAATACCTACATTTGATAACAGATCGTTAGAGTTCTTTCTAGTTAAAGGTACATTGTATCTTTAGAAACTTCAAATGTTCATTATAGCATTCTCTTTTTGATTCACCATAAAGCAAAACCCTCTCTGACATTATTTAAAAAAAATATTATGTAGTTTTAATAAAATATATAAATATACATTAAATGAGAAAAATGAAATTCGCTTTTCCGCTTGACAACTTTTGATATATGTGAATTAAAAACCAATTTCCTATATCAAATTGAGGTAAATATCTGGTTTATTCTATAAACCATCTTTAAAGGTAACTAAAATTTTAAAATAAAAGAAATGCTAAGTTGAAAAGGCAAAAACATTTAGCGTCAATCTAGTTAAAATTATAGTATTGTTTGTATGTATGTAATTGAAGTTTTTATTTGATGTAAAAACTTTTTTCTGATTTCAAAATTTCAAAAGATATTTAACAAATAAGCAGATTTTTATGTTGTTCACTTGGTGCACTAATTTTGTTTCTTTAAAATGTGATCTTTTATATACATCAAAACTAAATAAATTTTTTAATATTAGACCCTTATTGATTATCTAGAATTGTTTTATTCTATTCAGGCCAAAACTTTTTGTCGTACATTGAAACAAATAGGCTATTATTATTGTTTTCCAGGTCGAAGGGTACTATGCTTCCTAAACCGTTTTCAGCATATAGTTCTGATTTCAATACCTAAGGAAAAAAGAAATATCCTTTACAAACGAAATTGGTCCTTTGTATAGATGCATTAAATGAAATTTGAAACCTTCCATTTTGAATACTCTTTTCCTAACGGATAATTGTTTGTTCCCCTTTAGTATCTCGGTTAGATTTCAAGTTTCTTTGAAATTAAGTTTCCATCGTGAAGGAGAAGTTTTGTAGTTTTTTGAGTTCCAGAGAATCGAGAAAATAAAAAAAAATCCATTGGTAAACAAAAATCAATATCGTTCAGACATTGGATTATAAAATACAAAAGGTTTGTGAATTTTATCGATCAGCCGATCTGATTAAAGGGTTAATCTAGGAAATTGAAAATTTTGTATTTCCTAGTGATTTAAGAGGAAATTGTGGATGGAAAAGAGAATTGAAAAGGAAATGAGACTCTAAAATGAAAATATGAGATTGCGCAGTGATAGTTAGTAATGAAGAATAAATGTTTTCTTAAAGAAACGGTATTTGTGTGAATTACTTTAAGATATTTTATAGATATAATAAATCAGTCTTCTAAAGTAAGAGAGGCTGATTCAAGTTTTCTATTTGTCTGGATGAAATAGTGAGATTTTTTTTCTATCTAATAATTCTAAAAGTAGATAACATTATTTTAGTGTTTACATAATTCTAGCATTCTTTACCATTTAACCTAATCACGTTTGGTGTTAGTACTTCTATCCCTGCTTAAAAATATGCATTTTTCATAATATTTAAAAAGGTTATTTAATGTATTTAAAATTTTAAAAATAATCGTGATTTGATTGATTAACCATTTAATAAATTTTTGTTTTATCCGTGGCCTTTTAAGTTATTTAAGGAACGTAAAATTTTAAGCCCATTCACGAATACAAACTTATCCTTCTTATAGGAATATATGCCGACCTTATTAACATATACTGTATTTAAGGCGTAAAAATGCGAAGAAGTGAGTTAGCCATTCCAGAAAATTCTTATCTTTACATTGTAAAATAAATTTTAGAAAAAATTGAAAATATGCATCATTTATAGTTCAGCTTTCAAAGTCAATATTTAGATTTGCTTTAATGAGGAATTTTATGTTCCTATATATACATTTTTACATAAATCATACAAATTTTTCTATTTGCACTGCATATTAGTTATATTAATTTTAAGCGTAAAAAATACTCTGATCAATATAAAACCCTTACCAGCCAATTTTAGAATACTTTTTAATTAACTGTTTCAAATAATTTAACATCTGAATATTACTTATAAGAAAAAAAAATCAACTCACAAGAAGTGACACACAAGAAGAGTAAATAAAAATGTTTTGGAGGGATATTTATTGGAAGAAACGAGAGGATTAATAGTTTTTTCCTAGGAAAAATATTTTACGTGTAATAAGACTGAAAAGCTTTTTCGTTTTTGATCGTAAAACTTTTCCATCACCTTATAACTTCTCGTTAGCAAATGCCGAAATCTTATTTTTAAAACCATGGCACACGTTTATTTGATAAGGCCCTATACATAATTTATTGTCGATTTAGTACTGATATAAGAGAAACTTTTTGTAGTTTCATGCCGATATTTTGTAATTTATTATAAAAGAATTTTTTGGTCGTTATGATGTATTAGTTCGTAAAGAAATATTGAGTACTTAGCAAAAAGCTCACTCAGAGAATACTGACTTTATTTAGGCAACACCGGAAAAGGATATGTAGTAAAGAAAACAATCTTAGACTTTTTTTTTTAATTTTCAAAGTCCTTCACATGGGGATTAATTAAAATGGCGTAAACAATGGCGTAAGACATACATGTCGAACGCAATGTAAATTATCGTATAAAAATTTTCGAGTTAAAATCAAGCTAAAGTGAATAAAACTTCTTTTTTATTAGATAAAAAAATTAACAAGTCAATGTAGAGAGAATTTTTAAAAATTTAAAAATTGCCCAAATACAATAAAATTCATAAACAGGAATACTTAAATAAAAAATAAGAATAATTTTAAGTGTGGTATTTTTCAAAATAAGGTACCACACAAAGTGGCCCTTAAAAGTTCGAACACTTGTACGTTACGGGGAATACTCGAGTCATCGGGAAAAACAATGAATTCATTTTGTAAAATACAATACATTGCAAGGAGAATAACTCCCATACGAAAGATTTTTACCTTATAGAGATGTGGACTTTTACCCCAGGTAGGATATGCATACTGAAGACCAGTGGCGTTGCGGTAGCGCTTTGTGCTCCCACGACACAGGTCCGAGGTTCGATTCTTTGTCTGGCCAAAGTTGACTCAGACTTTCATCCCTTCAGTGAGTAGACAAACTGAGGATCAAGCATGCTTGAAAACTAAACTCTGGGGATTCCTCGTAAGGTTGACCACCTAACCGGAACATATGCTTCACAACCAGGACCCTTGGTCTCGGAAACGGAGATTGGCTCCGTAGGCCCTGGCCCCCTAGGGGCTGTTGAGCCGAGGAGTTTAGGATATGTATATATCAATGTCCCTTCCTAAATGAACGACACATTTGGTAGCAAGTAAATAGAAAGGTTTATCTTCCTTGAACACATGCCGTACCTTTTAGAAATTATACTGGGTAAAATATAACTCGCAATACAAGGAAATTAAATTACAAGAGAATGTTGCAGAAAGCCAGAACAACAGTGAGATACAGAAATCCACTGACCACAATCTTATCATTCATTTATCCCTGAGTAGCAAACACTTGCTTAGGCTTAAATACAGCCTCGGTACGAACCATTTAATTTACTGTACATAAAGTGGCTGCAAATAATTCAGTCTGTTTAGCAGAATTGCTTATGTGTATTTGTAGTACCAGCTTGTGCTCAACTCAGCATTTTTTATAAAATGTGTTAGTTTCTTCAAATCTATACAAATTTAATAGTCTATTATTGTCAATCTACCATTAGGTAGACTTTACAAACTTATTTATCTTAAATTTAAAACCGACCTCCTGGAAGACATGACACAAAATGACATTTGCACAACATCGAACTAAAATTTTGAGTTTTAATTTCAAATTTTTTTTTTTAATTTTTACGACGTGTATATAGGTCGACCGCACCAAAATGAAGATTAGGATTATGGTGTAAACACATCGAATGTACATAACTTGTTAAAGTACTAAATATTGATAAAATTCAAAATAATATAAAATATGCAAGACATTTTTGAAGTAAAACTAAATATGACTTAAAAAGAAATGACATTTAGAAAAATAATTTTCTATATGAATCACAAGAATTCTAAAAATGGTTGATTTTCAGATATATTCTTCAAATATATTAATAAAACTATTTTTCTAAGGAAGACCTTAGAAAAATGGTTTTATTAATCTTCAATATCCCATTAACTTTTTGCAATAGCTGGAGTACCTGAAGAGTCGCCAGAATTCTCCTAGATTTTAAAAAGTACATAATTAAAATTTTCCCGAATTGCTCAGCTTTTCAGATTTCTTATAAGTGTTTCAATATTTCTAAGCAACCAATTTCTAGGCATATTCTTCCGTAAAGTTTACTATCTCTTTATAAGTTTTTAATTATTAGCTAATGATTTTTCTTTAATTTCTGCTTTTCATCAGGCACTGAGACTTTTATTCTCATTGTCTTCAAAAGTATCTTTCTACAACGGTTCTGTTTCTATTTATCTTTTTACTTGCCTCCTCTTTGCAAAGCTGATTATGGAATTTTTGATGGTTTTATTTGCGCTGTATTTATTTTGCATTGCCGCTTGTGTGAATAATGGCATATGTGAATAATGAATAAAAATATACTGCGGTATGGTTTTGGAGGTACTGCAGTCCGTATATGTGAATCCTACTAAAAAAAAGATTGTTTCTAGCTGTTTTAAATCGGTTTTAAAAAGTAGGATCCAGTTAAATTTGACCTCCTGTAGCAAATAATTACAACCAATGAATTAACTAACCATTTACCCTGTGCTCTTCGTCTCCACAGAGAAATTTCTAGAAAAAAACAAACCAATTATTTTTTGACTTACGTGTTTTTAAACTTTATATATGTTGGTATTCTATATTTTATTTGCAGTAAGTAATTTTATGTTGTTATTCTAATGTCTCTTGGACGAGCCAAGCAGGAGAGCCGGAAGCTACACTTTTTCTAGGCTACTTCCATTTTTATGAGCACAGCTAAGGTGAGAAAACAATTTTTAACTCAAAGTAGGTCCTCTTAATTTGAGAGTTGGGATAAGAGCTGTCTATGGAATGCGGCGGACTTAAGTGACATTGCTCTCGTTAGGTGTTCGTAATTTAAAAACAGAAACCAAGCAGAAGACCCCCCTTTAGGCTTGTCCTGCCACCTCCTGAAGTATTGTCCTGAATATGGATAACTTTGGGACCACGAACCTATTTTGCATGACTCAGCTGGCGTTAGTAAATATGACGATTTTTTTGTCTGGTCAGGTATCGAACGTACAACCCTCCGGCTATGAGTTGATGGCTTTGAAGACTGAGCTACCACGGCTTAAAATGTTATATTTTTATTAATACTTTTTAACTGTAATATTATTTTCTCGGAGGGATGAATTCATTACTGTACTAATAATAAACGTCTATAAAAATGCTTATATTTATATTTTAATTTCATAAAAATGCTTATATTCAATGTTATATTTAATATTTTTTTATTATTAAAGTAAAAATCCCATTAAAAGACTTTCTAACCTTCCACTAAATGCAAATGTTTCTAATTGAAATTTGCTCTTCTTTAGTGTCAGTTTGAATTCATAGACATTTTAAGAAAAATAATTCCTGTAAAATACTGAAAACATTTACTTTACATTACTTATGTTTTTATTTAATATGATTTTCCTATAAACAATACATATAAACAAATGTTTATTCGTGAATTGTACCAGGATTCACAAGTACTTTGTCTTATAAACGAGAAACAACGTTTATATTAAGGAAATAATTAGGAAAGTTAAGGAAATAATTAGGAAAGTTAAAAGCTTAAATAATCTTTAATGCTTTAAGTTTAGATTACGAGCAATAATAAAATCTCAAAAGCTAAATAAAAAAGTCGATTTTGAGATGAATTTATTATAGTGACTTTTGTTTACTAAACCATTCAAATAGTGTCGCTTCAGTAAAATTTAGAATATACTAATAAATTTTTCCTTGCAAACTTCTGAAAAGAAATCATTTATTACTCACTCCAACTGACTGGAAAAGTTTTCAAAATTTAAATAATTTGAGCTGAAACAAATGTTATTTAGTTGGATAAAAATTCCCTGTTTAACATTAACTATTTCTTCACTATTAACATATTCGCTGTAAAACCCACTGTCATAAGTACAGTTTCCAGTATGTTAATCATGCGGCAGCGAATATGTTAACGTATTAAAAACTTTATTTTTAAATAAAAAAATAGCGACACTATGCTTACAATAACTTTCAAATATCGTTTCCCATAAATGGCCAAACGATGGCAGAATGGTTAAGGTGCTGGATTTCGGTACCGGAGTTCGTGGGTTTGAATCCCACTGAGACACAGGTCTTCGTAACCGGTAGGAATCGGCTTTGATCTGTAGGTCCCAATTTCATTAATCCTCTTGTTGCAAAAAAGTACACCGTATCGCTCCAACCAAATCCTAACAAATGATCTGTTACTAATAAAAACAATCCTGACAAATGATTTTGGATAGAGAATAATTCGTCAAAATTAAGATATTTTCCGTTCGTTAGATAATAAGCATTTTGTTATTCACTTAAACCTCTGTAATTATTAAACATCTATAATTATCCTCTGTAATCTTTAAGAGGTTTTAAGATTAAAGAAATTAATGTAATCTGGTTTCCAGAAGTTATATTAATATAAAATTTTACTTTACAATTTCAGTTTTTTTAACAGGTTTGATTTGCTTTACCACATTTTCCATATAAAAGTTAGGATCGTTCATAACGTTGATTTATAGGCCGTTGCTTAAAATGTACCGCAGCAGATGTAGCTACAATAGCCTCGTTGAAGGTTAGAGTCACTTCCCTAAAAGTCTTACATGTTATGTGTTACACATAACAAAAACCAGGTTCATTCCTTGCATCTTTTTCGATTAATTTAGAGACCAAGCAAAATTATCAAAATACTTCGTACTTTGGAGTTCTAACATTTTACGATATAGTAGAATTACACGAAAAAAACTACTCGGAACACTTAATGATATATTCATTGCGTTATATTTATGCAAAAATGGCGTTTTAATTCTATAGTAGAAGATTTTAGTTTAATCCATTAAATTGTCTCAAAATTAATAAAAAAGTTACAAACGTATTTAACCACACAATTCATGACATTTTATTTACAAATACAATTTTTCAGGCTCATATTTAGGCAAAGAGAATTTTTTAAATATTTTTTTAAAACTCTCTCAAAACTATAAATCAAATTTTGTGAAAAATTGTGTTTGGGGAATATATGAATTCAATATGCATTATAAATATCCTTGATAAATATATGAAAAACATTGATTAAAAATTTAAATTAAATAACCAAATAAACTATGGAAAAATTTCCTTGGTTTAACAGTTAAATATAAGTGTAATGTATAAAGTAAAATAGTACCAAAATTATGAACATCTGCTGCATCCGAATAAAGTTTGTTTTTAAAGCTATAGTACTCAATTACTTCCATTCAAAGAAGAAAATCAGAATGAAATAAATAGAAGGAATGATTGATGTAAAGGTTTATGTAATTCAAATTCCTCATTTATCCATATAGTACAGGGCAAAACTTTAATTAATTCATACATGCATCACTGCGTACTGTTAATTTGTAACTAAACATAACGATTGCATTTATTTGATCAACTTTTTGCTTCTTGAGATGTTAGAAGACTAAGACATACTATCTGCACATATTGTCTAAAGCCTACTGACATGCAGTCTCCAGAGAGATTAATTAGTTTCAATTTAAGAATATAATATATTAACTCTCTGATATGATAACTATAATATTCTGCCTTACATTCAATTAAATCTTAGGTAATAAGGAGATATTTCTTATAACAAATAGTGGATTAATTTTTGAATGTCAATAAATATTTAATTAACATTATGCTTCGACAAATTTGTTGAAAATCTATGCAAAAGCGGAAGAGTTTGAAGTTTATATATTGAAACATATATTAAAGTTTAAAAATATTTTATAATAAATCATTTTAACAGTATTTGTTTTTTTTTTTCGAAAAATTTCAATAAAACAAGAATTTAGGATTAAGCTACAGAAACAAATATATCTACGTAAAACTATTAGCAATCTTCAGCTCTTTGTTTTTTAATATCACTCACCTTTACAATTCCCTTCTAGCTAAATTTTACTATAAATTTCTTATAAGAACTCAAAACTTTTTGATTTTTAATGACTTTAACGGAAACTCTTTGTGTTTTGATTTAACGTTCAAAGCGTTCTTTTATTATGGGAAGTAGCAGAATAAGTGTGCCGAAATTATCGTAAAACACTTCCGCAGCCATTTCTTAAATGTATTTCTATTGTTCTTAGAGTAATTAACAAGCTCATTAATTGCATCTCATGTAGATGGACACTTTTTAATATTTTATATTTTAAGCTAGGGATTTTTTTAATTTGCGCATAGAGGTATATTTTTTTAAAGAATTTTTGTTAATTTTAAAATTGATATATTTTCCAAAATTGTATTTATTTGTTTCTAAAATTATTAAACTTAATTTTGTATAAAATTATATTTTTGGAACAGTTGCTTATGTTCATAGCATCTTTTTATGACAGAATATATTAATTTCCTAAATATTTAATCTTAAAGCTACAATAAACATTCAGCCGGGCGAAATCTGCCGGAAAATTTTATTTCTACCGCTTGGGAATTATAGAAATACAGCTAAGTGAATTATATATATATCTATATATATATATATATATATATATATATATATATATATATATATATATATATATATATATATATATATATATATATATATATATATATATCTGCGTATGTGTGTGTGGAGGAGAAATATAGCTGAGAATATAAATCAAAGAGGTTGTTTTAATATCATTCCCTTATAATTAATGTTATTATTGCTAAAGATAGTTCAGTTATTACTAAATACTTCTTTAAAATGTTTTTAAAACAAAAATCAAATTTTATAAGTATTATAAGAAACACTCCGGGTTCATATTTAACTGTTATATACTCAAAATTTATCGAAAATTAACTCTATAGTAAAGGTATAAAATAAAATTTAGCCAAGATTAATATTTTTCGAACAGAAAAATCTTTTCTTTGTTTAAATTAAAAAAATACTATGAATATTTCACATGGTGAAACTTGAAAGTTTAACTAACTTTTTAATCATATGTATGATGGTGGCTGAATTTTTTTTAGTTTATGCAGGAATATGTCTTCGTTGAATAATTTCAAAATTATTGTGTTTATTTTTCTGAAAAATTATATTTGTTTCAATAAAAAAGTTTTTATTTTGCAATAAAATTATTAAATGATTATAATTATTATTTATATGTTTACCATTATTGTATTGTGGATTATATTAGAATACTTTTAAAATATGTAGTTATAAAAATTTTTAAATTTCTACTCTTACTTTACATGTAACTTTCTCAGCACTCATAGTAATTCACACTAAAAGTCTTTATTAAAACTTAAAAACCATATAATTTTATTGAACTAAAAACACGAGGGTCATTTCGCTTTTCAAATACATCGTTTGAAAATCGCGGAAGATTTCCTATTTACATATTATTCTTAATTTCAACTATTTTTTTCACACACATAGCCGAGAGTTTGGTCAGCAGGCACAGACCAGGGATCAACGCAACAAAGAGCCTGTGACCTTACAAAATACTTTAAAATTACTAATACATTTTAAATTTAAGAGTGTACAAATAATATGTAGGCAAAATATTTTTTTTGTTTTATTGGGTGATAATTTTTAAATGAAAATTTAACCATCAAATTTCAAACTATAAACAGTGCTTCACATTTTCATCTCCTTGTCTGATTTCTGTAAACTGTTAAAGTAACTGTAGATATAGTATGATGCTCAAAACATGAAACATAGCAAGTTACTGTTAAATGTGTTAGAAAAGAAATTTTTTATTGGCATTTGTTGTGGGTCTTTAATTTGTAATATTAATCTTTTACAAGTGAATTAATTCTCATTTCTTTTGCAGTGTAATTTAAACAAGATCCAGTAAACTTTTATTTTAGACTACTTATGGATCAAAAATGCACATTAAATACACATTATTAATTGGCTATTTATACAATAAGGAATCGAATGAAATGTAACTCACATCTTTGTGGACTCTCATAATTTTAATTAATCGTCAGTTCCAAATTTTTAACTAGTCAACTCATAATTAAATGTAATTGAGTAAATGTAACTAAAAAATAAAAACAAATAAATATCATTAAAATAAGTTATGAAAAAAAAATTTTTTTTAATATTAAATTGTACGAGATTTATTTTTTAGACAAAGAAAATAAAACATGAAAATAATCACAATATACAAGCTCTAAGAACACATTAGAGTGAATGTGTTTTAGATATTTCAGTCGGAAACAACTTGTTTAGCTTGAAATATTCTTCTTCTAATGAATGTCTTAGCATAATAGTTTTTTATATACCGTAAAGTCATTAAAATAAATTATTTTGGAATTAGGTAATTTTTTGATTAGCGTGCTTTTAAAAATCTGAGACAATAGCTGTTTTTCTATATTTTCGAGAGTTTTTATTAAAATTTTCTGCTTTCAATTAAACATTTCTTAACTTATGATGGATTATTTTGTAAAGGATACGCAGTTGTAGAGATTCATCTATTTTCTAAGCTAAAATTTGGCTCACTAAATTAATTTCGAATTATTTATTGGTTTCGAAATTTCGACATATCATAAATTAGTTCATATAAATTACTCAATTCAATATTTTACTCTCTTTAAGAGACCCAAACTTTTTGACAAAAATAAATTACCGACATGTCTGAAACGTTGAAATATTATTTTGGTATTTGTCAGTGATATATTCCTTGGAATTTTGCGCAGTGATGCTTCAGTGCTTTCCAGTTTGGGGCACCTCAATATACACGCAAACGCCGTGTACTTTGTATGCGTTCGAAGATCAACAAGAAATTGAGTAAAATCATTTACTCTGTTTTTGGGAGCGTTCCAGAAATGTTAGCAGACTTTGAGTGGTTTTACTTTTCAATCTTTTTATTTTTTTTAATGCACCGTTTGACTGAAAGCTGTTGGAGTACTTAGACTCTTTGAGACACATTAAGATATTCCTTTGAGGGAAAAAAAGCATTTGCTTTTTAGAAATGCGAAACTTAATCCGAAATGAATTTTTATTGCTTATTTTTTTATGTTAACAATTATTCCCTGGGTGAAAGCTCACAGAAAAAATACATTACTCTTTTGAAATTAGTACAAAAGCTTTTTATTGAATTTCGAAGCAATTGTTTCTAGCTTATCAGCAGAAAGAAATGGTTTAGAAACTTATCACAAAATAATTTTTTTTAATTGTCTTTAGTGGGAGGTATTTCTAAAATTATTTGCAATTTGACATTTTCATTTTTATTTAAGTTGAATATTTAACAAGTCTTATTTAAGCACAAAGTAATTTATGTTGTTTTTTTATTACCTTTGTTACTATGGATTTACACGCTTCACTACCTACAACTTCTGTGCTTGAAATCCTAGCTTAACTAAGGGGAGTGTTATATTACATCTATTTCTAATAACTGTGATGATTTAACAAGTTAGTAATACCATATCCTATCGGGCTCAAAACGTGAGCACCTGATCATTGTATATATGTAATATATCAAAATTATTATACTTAAAATATATCTTAATTCAATTAATTCACTTAATTCATTCAAATTTATCTCTTAATTTATTGAAATTCTCCTCTTTCCCCATCTGATTCTTTGATATATATTTCCTCAGCCTCTATTTATCTTATCTAAAGGAGTGTCCACGATTTGAATTCTTCCAACCAAAAGCTATCTCTGAAATAAATGCAAATTTTCTATTCATTCACCACATATTCCAGCTGTCATTGCCGAATGGCTAAGTTTTTTTTCCTTAATCTAAGTTCTTTTTTACTGTTAAATTCGTTGACTAAGTTGCCGGAATAATTTCCGCTTTTTACTCGTTGTTGTGTCGACTTTTTTAATAGCTATGTGTTTTTGTGATCATTCATTATTTTGATCTCGCCGGAGATTCTCTTCTCTGCCGTTGACTGAGAAACATGTCGTTTTGGTAGCTTTGAAATAAGTTTCACGTTTTGCTGCTTCTCTTTAATGGAACGGCCAGACTGCATCATTTTTATTAATTAATAGCATTTATATTTATCCTTTCCCCAAGTAAAAACATTATTTATTATTTATTACAATAAATTATATAAATTTAGGCTACATATGCAAAACATTGATATTTCTAATGCCAAAAATTGCAGTCTAATTTTATTCTGACCTTAATTTATATACCGAGTTTACTTGCAGTTTCTTTCCGCATTAATGTATATGAATTTAAAACGATTAAAAATTTAAAAAAAAAACTTTGTGTATGTGTACATCTGTGTCTTTTAATACCATTTAGAAGTAATACCATTGTAAAGTTTTTTAAATAATAGCATTAGGCAGAATCACTCAAAAAAACTTTTAAAAACCTTTCATAATCATAAAGCGAATATTAACCAGTGTAAGAATCGATAAAAAAGTAGATGGCTGATATTAGGAGCAGATTTGTGAAATACTATATAGGTAAAAATTAACTGTTTTCTAAGTGGTTTAACTGTATAATGTAAATATTGTATCTCTTAAAATTTCAGATATTTTTCAAACATCAATGGAAATATTCTGAAATGTATTTTTCGGTAAGAAACTGATAATGTCGTAAAGAATAATTAATGCATATTTAGCAATAAATGATAAAACATCTAATAAATGAAAAATAATCTAATGCTTGTTAAATCTTTTATCTTTAATTTTGCTCTTTTTAAGGAGAAGAAACTAAAGAAAACTATAGGAAATAAATTTTAAAAATTGCATCCATTTATTAATCTATGGAGACATGATCAGTATAAACTTGAACACTAGTCTATAATTAAATAAGGATAATTAAGTTATTCAAACAATTAAGATATTTCTAGAAATGAATCTTGGATCAAATATCTAAAAAGTGAAAAATCATCCAATGCTTGTTAAGTAATTTCATTTTTGTTGATATTTTTTCTCTGGAGGAAATCAAGTGAGAAATGTATTAAAAAATGTGTAAAAATGTATTTCCCTTTATTAATCTAGTGAGACACGAGCAGTATGAATTTGAAGTCTAGTACAGCTTACCCGAGCAATTACAAATATCGATCGCAAAATAAATTTAATTAAACTAGTTTTAAAAAGTAAACACTTTCAACATTCAGTAAAAGAAAGTATTTTGAATAATGCATTGTACGCCACATTGCAAAATCAGCGTTTCGCTCCGAAAAATAAATATTTGTGTTCTTCCCTGGAGTCAATATCCAGCGATTGCATCAGCAATTTTTTTTCAAAAGCGAAAACATTTATTAATTTTGAAAGTATTTGAAGCATGCAAGAGTAGTTGAAAGCGAAATGGGAGTTTTACTTGTTGACAAACTATTTTCTCTCTGTTTCTCATTTTGAAAAGTTTGAGGTTTTTTCTATATCTATTTTCTGCTTGTGATAAAGTAAATGATAAAAGTTTGGTGTTTTAACGTAAAAGAGTACTTTTAATCAAATTCATCTAAACTGCAATATTTTTCATACATTTTATTTCGCTCCGAAAGAAAATCATTCACGTTAAAACACATTTATAAGATTAATTTTTACAAATTTGTAATTAGATATTTGAATAAAAATTAAGAACTTTTATAATGAAGTAGTTTGTGAACTGAACAAGTAATTATTTGATTTTTAAATCCATATAGCTAAACTATTTTAAATAAAAACCCAAATATATGTCAAAATTTCAGAGCTTTTTGCTAAAAGGTTTCTATTGATCAATGTATAGTAAAAAATGGTAAAATGAACGAATTGCATGATCATATAATTAGTTTACATTTTTATTATAATTTCTCTTTACAATGCGCATTTAATGTTATGAAGAGCATATAATTTTTTTACTCTTAATCCTTAAAAAATTAATGTTTAATTACCCTTAAAATAAATCAAAATAATGAATTATACTTCATCAGGCATTTCAATAATGTACATTTATTATGAGGAATTGTAGAAATGTATGGTTACTCTTAATCTTAGAATTATAGGATTTTAATCACCCTTTTATAACAGATATTAATGTTTACAAAAAGTGAATGTTTAATTTTTGCAAACGTTAATTTTTGTGTTCTACAAAAATTAATGTTTAATTGCCCTTAAAATAAATCAAAATAAAGAATTATACTTCATCCGGCATTTATATAATATACATTTATTATAAGGAATTTTAGAAATGTATGGTTACTCTAAATCTTAGAGATATAGGATTTTAATCACTTTTTTAGAACAGTAAAAAGATAATTATTCTTTGTCTTTACGTTAAATTCTAAAAATAATTCCATTTCCCTAAATTGCTAAACGGCACATTAGTGAGATTTAAATTTAGTTAAATTAAGCTACTTAAATGTACCAACTTTGATTAAAATATATCTTTAGAAATATATCTTTACTTATTTATAAGCAAAAAACCATTTAGAATTACAATATATTAAGAGCATCGAATATGAATTAAGTTACCTCAATATATTAGATTTAATGGCATTCATTAATGAGTAAAATCAAGCTATTCCATTTTGAAATTTACAGTGTGTCCAACTGTTTAGTAAAATGATTCGGATTTTTAGAAATTTTATTTATTTTTTAAGAAAGATAGAATTATTTCAAAAGACTACAAGAAGCTGCATTGTATACAAAAAATAGATGAATTACTTTAAAAGTTCTTTTTCAATTTTCATATTTAATTTGTAAACCTTATTTTTTTATTCATCTGTAATCTTACATTATTTTGTAGACAAATATGTATTTTAATTTCCATTAGGTAAGTTTTACATTCATCTTCTGTATTGTAAGGAAAAATTGTAAAACTATTGTTAATTACAGCGTTGAAATAGGTTTGATGAAGTGAAAGTATTTATTATTTGCTAATATAAATTACGAAATAAATTTTCAGCTCATCATACACTACGACGGAATTTTTAGGTTTAATACATTTACAAATGATTCTTAAATATCCAAATACTGAATATTTAATAGCTAAAAATCTACTTATCTGCGGATTTGCGTTTCCACCCAAATATCAAAGCAAAATTAAACAAAAATATTTTCTCTGACATAACAACCCACCATGTTGCATGCTGTTACTAACTACAAGACGCTAGTTCCATATCATACTTCTTAATTAGTACTCACATGTAGAATACTGTGTCACACCTCTTTTGCAATACTTTAAATATTTCCCAATTACTCATAACAGCATCATCAATACAGACAAGATTCCATCTTTAATTCTAACGACTGAAAAAAACGAAAGACAATGGTTAAATAGTTTTAACAGGTAGTGTTTTAATTCTGTATGGTAAATTTTAAATTAACATTTCCTCTGGAGAATTAATTTTGTAAAATTTATGTTATTACTGCTTCAAAATAATGTTTAGGGAATAAAATAATTTATTACTTACTTATATAAATTAAAAGTTACGAAATAAATTATCAATTCATCGTGAACACGATAGAAACTTTGGGCGTAACACATTTACAAACTATCCTTAAAACTCCTAATACTGAATATTTAATAGCCCAAGAATCTACTTATCTGCGGATTTGTCTTTCCACCCAAATATCAATGCAAAACCAAAGAAATATATTTTCTCTGGCATAACATCCCGCTATGCAGCATGTTGTTAATGACTGCAGGACGTCAGTTCCATATCGTACCTCCTAATCAATACTGAAATGGGGAATACCAAATAAAATCTATTTTCCTATACTTTGAATGCTGCTCAGTTACTTATAACAGCTTTCATCATTCCATCTAAAATTCCGTATCTGAGATTATTGACTGAATAAAAGGTAAGACGATATTTAAATATTTTTAATAAATAGTGGTATACTTGTGTAAGCTGAATTTTAAATTAACATACGCTTTAGAAAATATTTTGGATTTGGTGAGTAATTCTAAAAAATATTCATATTCAAAATAAATAAGTTTTTAAATATATTGAATATTCAAAATAAATAAGTTTTAGCAAATATATCTTTCATGAATGTGTTACATTTTTAAACTGGATATAAACGATTCCAAATAATCCTGTTTATTAAATATATACTAGATAAGATCATGTATAATTAATAAAGTTACTTTAATGAAGCACTTTTGTCTGTAGAATTTCTATACATTTAAGACTCCACTTGAAAATATAAAAATATTTCTAAAATTCGAGAAACTTTTAAATAATGTATCGATGCAATTTTCAGTAGTAATTGTAGCATGCCAATTTATTAACAATACTTTAACAATCCCGATTTAAAGAATCCAAGCGATTTGTTATAAATTCTAAGAGAAGAGTTTTTAAGGCTTTTCGCAAAATCTATCTCCAATTAGATAGTAGCAGACTAGAATTGTGTGATATTGGAAATCGATGTAACATATCTTTTAATCATCTGCAAACTACTTTCATATAATAAGAAATTTAAGACTTTCGCATTAATTTTCTGTAAAATGCCACCCAAAGACTAAAAGCATAAAAGTGTATGAGAATGAACATAGATTTGGTATGTAAGCTAAACGATATTGATTCAATATATATGTTCAAAATATTGTTATTTTTAATACTCTGTTCGATTTCTTAAAAATAATTTGCAAATTTCTTCAAACTATTAATAAGTTCTCTAAGTCTAATGAGGTATTTATAAAATCCAATGATTGTACTTACATTTTTATAACACCCATTACCTTTTGATTTTTTATCGTCAATTGAGATTAAGCTCCTCAAGAAAACATTTTCGATGAAACCCAGCTAAAAGGAATTCAATTGTTTTTATTCGAAAATTACCTGAAAACTTTTATTAGCTTTAGAAGATTGACCTTCCAAGAAATTTAACTTCCATAAACTATCGTTGGGTTTCTTAGATTTAAAAATTTTATCCAGAGAATTAAGGTCGGTCCCACCAAAGTCCTTTAACGGCTAACCGCGATTAAGTCATGGCGCCAACCAATGATTGACGCAAATATCCGTTTAAACAGATACTAATCGTGGTTAGACGTTAAATGACTTTGGTGAGACCGGCCATTAAATATGTTAAAGTGGGTAGGTTTTAAACGTGTAGGTTCTACTTTCATTAGCCTCCGTGTAGAGCCAAAAGAAACTATAACGCACGAAATAAAACAAATATGCTATTATAAAATTCTCATTATTTCTTAATTTATTTGACTACCTATGTAATGTCCATTTTCCTTAACTAGAATTACAGCAAATTTGGATGTTTAAATAATCCCAGGTTTAAAATTAACCCGCGTTTATCATTTGATTTTCTTATTTTTAAATTCTGCTTTTAATGCCTCGATAATTTATGCCAAAATTTACCTTGTCCTATTGGTAAATTTCAAATGAAAAAAAAAATAATATAAATGTTTATAAAAACAAGTAACGTTCTTATATCTGTCTTTAAAGATGGCAGCAAAAATGGGTGTAGAATAAACACTCTAATTAGATATAATTAAATGTTCATAATTTTCTAAATTTTTACTGTATGTGCAATGTCCAATTCTCTTAATGAGTAGCTCTGACTGTTTAAATCATCCGATATTTAAAACTCCTCGTCATGTTCAAATTCTAAAGTTAATGGTAAAACACTCTACTTAATTTATGTCGAAACTTAACTTGCAGAATTGGTAAGTTTCCACTGAGAAAGAACATTTGAAAGCTAGTGAAAATTAAGTAACGCTCTTACTTTTGCCTTTCAAGATGACAACAAAAGTGGGTCCATCAGAAGACATGTAATCGGATCTTTGGGGATGTTCTGTCAAGTAATCGAGTACGACTCTGTTTGCTCTGTCGCAGATAATGGAGAATCAGATGAGTTCACTCTGTTTGCTTTGTGTTCTCTGAAAGGGAGGCTTTCCTTTGGAATACTAGGGAAAAAAGAGATTTTGAAAATACCAATTAAAAGTACATTGAAATAATAGGTAACTGGTATTAAGAATTTCCAATTTAAATACTCTTTAAGAGGGATGGAACTATTAAAATTTTGCTTGTGTTAATTATTTTCAGATTTTTTTATTTTAAAACTTTTCAACTTTTTTTCTCCTTAACAATAACAACCCTAAAACTTATAAATATTTATATACGAGTAAATACACCAGCATGATGGCCAATAAGATATATTATTAGTCATGGAAAAAATCATCCCAATTATCTATAGATGCAGTGTTGTATAGAACAATCATAGATGAAACAATTAAACATTAATGAGTTAGAAAACAATGTAACACTTTTAAAAAAAGTCTCTTTAAAAAATATGAGCAGAATTAAAAGTATACTTAAAAGTAAAATAAAAAAATGTTACATTTTTAACTGAATACCATTAAAATGTCTCGTTTTGCTCTGTGTTTCATAAATTATAATTTTGTAATTTAACTTTTTCACATAAAATTTTTAAAACAGTAACTATATTGCATCCATGTCTAATTTAAATTTATGAATGGTAGAAAAACCTTTTATTTTTTACCTATTATGGAATATAATTTGTTGTTATTATAAAATAATAATTATCACATAATCATTTAATCATTAAAACACCCTAATAATATTTTGCTTTCAATTAATCTTTTTAAATTGTTCCTTAAAACGTCGTTTTTCAAAACTTCATGCAGAAAAATTAATAAGAATTACCCAGAAAAATATTCGCCTTTTAATTTGTTTATAGCATATGAGTTTTACTAATTTATATGGGCTCATATTTAAAGTTATTGCAGTGTTGGGATAAAATAATTTAATGATATGTAACGTTTTACTCTTTGAATACAAATAAGAGGAAAAAAAATTGGCAAATCATTTATAAAATAATGTTGAATAAATGGTTTAAGAGGTGCAATTTTCATTATACATTAAATAAAGCATGTTTATTAGAATAAAAATATTACATATATGACTACTTTATTAAACTATTCACGAGAAAATGTCAAAGAGCAAAAATGTAAGTGTTAGTGCAATTAAATGTATACAGATAACTGTGATTCGAATGTTTCAACAGAAATGTGCATGTATGGTAAATTGGACACAACCCTTAAACAGGTCATTTCCAGTTCTTTTCTTTCACCCTTTCGGGTGTTACGTCCTACTAATAGAACCTAAAATATTATCCTCCTCTACTGAAATATTTGTAACGATACCCCCAGATTCTCGTGTTCTATTTAATATTACTTGTTCTTAAAACGTGTATTTCATGACTTTCCTAAAAGACGTCTATATTTATCTGAAAAGACTCATGCTACATGGATTCCGCAGAGGCAAGATCTGCAAGTTCTTCTGTGTAAAGTTCAAAAACTTAAAATACGTTTGTGCCCAATAGAAGTCCATTTTGCTTGCTCTGATTTTCAATATTATATACAATTTCAATGTAATTCCAAAATATTACCTTTAAGGACATTATTCTAGATAATGTTAGGTGTATTTTTTTTTTATCTTAAATCATTATATTCGTTATCAGGCAGTATTTAAATATGTGGCTTAAACCAAACTGGTGGTGGTCGAAAATAAATAAAACTGAATGCAAGCATTTTAGAGAAACTATTTATGTGTTCTAATGAGTCAAAAATATTTTTTGAACTAAAAAAATTTTTGGTGTAGAAAGATTTAACAATTTGAATAATATGATCAATCTTTTCCAAGCAATCTAAAAACACTCCACAGAGTAAATGGGATGGATTTCTGGGTATTTTTCATCTGCAGAAATACAATTTTTACTTAGCAGAAATGGTAAAAACACGATTCTTATATCAAATACAGAAAAAAATTTATCTAGTGAATAACAGTTTTAAAAAATTATAATAAAAATGTAAAATAAATTAAATGAATATGTTTTACTCTTGTATGTGCATGTATATAAGAACTAAGGAATATTTTAAATGAAAAATTTCCTAGAACTGCTAGAAAATTTAAAGTATAAGTTTAGTTTAAACTATAATTATTAATTCTTTAGAACAACGTTTATTATGTAGTTTCAGCTAAAATATAGTTAATCATATTTATTCATTTTATTACGATTTTTCTAAATGAAAATCCGTCTAAATGAAAATCTTGACATCTTTCTGAACGAAGTCATTGAGATATGTATTCACATGTTTCACAATAGAGAAAGGGATGTTTCAAAATTATAGAGATTTCGTAGTTAAAGAATATTTGGATTCTAGATGAAAAAAACCAATGGTTATACTTTGATGTGTGTGCCGTGAACTTCGCAAGCTAATGTTTTCGATTTTTGTCTAGAAATTATTATAATATAGTAATTGTTATAACAGCTACTTTTCATTCCTGAAACAAAGATTGAAATCATTATTCATTCCTTTTGATGTTTTAAATTATGGCTAACACAAAATTTTGTTTTAACATTATCATTTCCAGTGATTTCCCTCAATTTGTCTAGAGAATAAATGTGAATGCAGTCATTCTTGGACTAATTCATCTTTTATATCATCTTCGTAATACAGGACCTACAGAATTTTATTTACGCTTTCCATAAAAGAAAAATGGCTATTTCAGCAGTAATTTTAGTGCATGATTCTAAAATATTTCTGTTTTAGATCAAAGAAAAGACTAAATTGTTATACTTTGATATGTCTTTCTTGAATTATGTAATTTAATGTTTCATCCTTATTTATATTGCTTTTTCATTCCTGAAACAAATACATAAGCTGTTGAGTTGTCATTTTGATTGATCAAAATATAGCTCACCTTGAAATCAACTTTATTAATTTTAATCATTCGTGATTTTCCCGATTTGTTTCTATATAATAATCGTCAGTGCAATCACTGCAACAATAAATCACTGTACAATGCTTAAATACACCCTCCTATATGTAGAAATGATATAAATAGAAATTTGAGGAGGTTTATAT
The DNA here is from genome assembly GCA_032207245.1 of Pardosa pseudoannulata. Classification (NCBI taxonomy): domain Eukaryota; kingdom Metazoa; phylum Arthropoda; class Arachnida; order Araneae; family Lycosidae; genus Pardosa; species Pardosa pseudoannulata. The sequence goes on along the minus strand of CM063502.1, from coordinate 76,423,766 downwards.
TTCTAAGCTCTAAAATTTCTCATTAAAATATTTAGTGGCATTCTGTTTATTTAGTCTAAGAATAGTAAATAATACTTCTCTGCTAAATCTAAGAAACAACTGAATTATTATTCTTTGGCATGTCATTCATGATTTTCGTTAGCTATTTTTTTTCGATTTTTTTTCTTGCGGAAATGGGATACAATAACAATAGAGGCATGTCATTCCTGAAATAAATATGAAAACCATTAATTTACCTTTTTAATAACTCCTTAAAGTGTTAACACAGGAATGAATTTCTTTAATCTCTCACGATTTCTTCCGAGCTTGAATAGAGGTTTGGTTTGGTTTGGTTTGGAAAACTACGGTCTACTGTTTTGCACACGAGGGCTAATGAGACCGGGACCTACAACTTAAAGGCGATTCCGAACGGCTACGAACATCCATGCCATAGTGGGATTCGAATCCACGAACTCTGGTACCGACGAGGGCTTGATTAGAAAATAATTGTGAATGCAACGACTCTAACACTAATTCCTTCTTTTAGTGATTTCCTTAAGTACTACACTTATTTTTGTAAAGGAGATAAACAGAAAACTGACAAGGTAAATAAATTTATAAGCTAAAATATACCTTTAAAATGTTTGTTGCTCTTTTGGGTATTTCGATTAAGAATAAAGAAGAATATTTCTGTGTTAAATGAAAGAAACGATATAGTTATTTAAACAGATCTCTCATGAATTAAGTAAGCTAATTTTCCTTGTTATAACTTATCGAGCTTGGATAATGGTAATAATGATAACGGCTTTTCATTCTTGGTGTAAGCATCAAAACCATTAATAGATCCGTTTGATAATTTCAAACATGGCTACACAGAGATTAATTTTAAAACTCTTAATCGTTCGTGGTTTAATCAGAGACTCTACAGCTATTCTGACAACAATTCACTGTACAACATTTTCCTAAGTACACCACCCATTTGTTGAAATGAGCAAAACAGAAAACTGTAAAGGTAAATAATTCTATGTGTTAAAATATACCACTAAAATCTTTGTTGCTCTTTTGTGTATTTCGATTGAGAATAAAGAATTTAAACTGATCTCTCATGAATTGTGTAAGCTAATTTTCCTTATTATAACTTATCGAGCTTGGATAATGGTAACCATGATGACGGCTTTTCATTCCTGGTGTAAACATCAAAACCATTAATAGATCCTTTTGATAATATCAAACATGGCTACACACAGATTAATTTTAAAACTCTTAATCGTTCGTGACTTACCCAGAGAATAACTCTGCAGCTATTCTGACACTAATTCACTGTACAGCGTTTTCTTAAGTACACTACATATTTGTTGAAATGAGCAAAACAGGAAACTGAGGAGGTAAATATTTCTATGCTCTAAAATATACCACTAAAATCTTTGTTGCTCTTTTGTGTATTTCTATTGAGAATAAAGAAGAATATTTCTATGTTAGATCAAAGAAACAACAACATTATTTAAACAGATCTCTCATGAATGGAGTAAGCTAATTTTCCTTATTATACCTTATCGAGCTTGGATAATGGTAATCATGATGACGGCTTTTCATTTCTGGTGTAAACATCAAAACCATTAATAGATCCTTTTGATAATATCAAACATGGCTACACACAGATTAATTTTAAAACTCTTAATCGTTCGTGACTTACCCAGAGAATAACTCTGCAGCTATTCTGACACTAATTCACTGTACAGCGTTTTCTTAAGTACACCACCTATTTGTTGAAATGAGCGAAACAGGAAACTGAGGAGGTAAATAATTCTATGCTCTAAAATATACCGCTAAAATCTTTGTTGCTCTTTTGTGTATTTCTATTGAGAATAAAGAAGAATATTTCTATGTTAGATCAAAGAAACAACAACATTATTTAAACAGATCTCTCATGAATGGAGTAAGCTAATTTTCCTTATTATACCTTATCGAGCTTGGATAATGGTAATCATGATGACGGCTTTTCATTTCTGGTGTAAACATCAAAACCATTAATAAATCCTTTTGATAATTTCAAACATGGCTACACAAAAATGAATTTTAAAACTCTTAATCGCTCGTGATTTTCCCTCAGTTTTATCTAGAGAATTACTCTGCAGCTATTCTGACACTAATTCACTGTGCAACGTTTTCCTAAGTACACCACCTATTTGTTGAAATGAGCAAAACAGAAAACTGAGGAGGTAAATAATTCTATGCGCTAAAATTCGTCACTAAAGTCTTTAGTGCCGCTTTGTTTATTCCGCTTGAGAATAATGAAGCGTAGTTTTCGTTCTTCCCCCAATGTTTTTGCTTAATGTTCCTTAGAAAAGGCATTTTTATTCTCGTGATGGAGAAAAGCGAGCCAAACTGGGGGATTAAACAATCCAAAATAAAACGAAGGCGGAAACTAGAAGTCCAAATCACTGCAGAAAATAAAAGAAGAATAAACAAATCTCTTTACCTGAATGGGTTAAAATCTATTTGAAATTCCTTAATCGAAAATAATGAGTTATTTTACCATTTGGCGTTTTTATTATCCTTTATGTTTAGTATTATTGAAAATTAAAGATTGTATGTTTATTAGAAACTACTGCCCAGTTATTAAAATTAAATTTTCATACTAGAAAATTGTGTCTTATAATCTTTTTATATACTGTTCCTTTTGTATAGTAAACGTTTCAAAAATATAGTAGTTTTTATATACTCATGCCATTCTTTCAATATTATTTCTAAAATCCCGTAATATATATCTACACAAATTATCCTCTCTTCTCTCTAGTGAGTAAGAGAGAGAGAAAGAGAGCGAGGTCTTTCCTTGATCATTTTTTTAATAAATACTTTGTTACTATATATTCAGAGTAGTGATTCTACGATATACTCATGCCGTTCTTTCAATATTATTTCTAAAATCCCGTAATATATATCTACACAAATTATCCTCTCTTTTCTCTAGTGAGTAAAAGAGAGAGAAAGAGAGTGAGGTCTTTCCTTGATCATTTTTTTTAATAAATACTTTGTTACTATATATTCAGAGTAGTGATTCTACGAAATGTTAGATGCTCCGCTAGATCATCCGCTAAGGAAGTAAGCAGCATATATATATATATATATATATATATATATATATATATATATATATATATGTGTGTGTGTGTGTGTGTGTATGTGTACATACATACATACAGGAATACTTAGATGTGTAAGATTATAATTTATATATTTTAAGAACTATACGTTTATTATAATATTCAGGAATAAGCTGCATATATGCATATATATATATATATATATATATATATATATATATATATATATATATATATATATATATATATATATATATATATATATATATATATATATATATATATATATATATATATGTATATATATATATGTATATATATATATATATATATATATATATATATATATATATATATATATATATATATATATATATATATATATATATATATATATATATATATATATATATATATATATATATATATATATATATACAGATACATATAATATTAACATGTTGTAATTGCATTCGGTTGAATTCTACTAATTTTAAAAATGCAATGTTCGTAGTTACGTATATACAAATACACACATAGTTATTCAGACACTTTAGTGTTATGCTGATAAATATGTTTAAGAAGACCATAAAAATATGAAACTTAGTATTTAGTTTTTCTACTCTACCTAAAATTTCTGAACAATCTTCTATGATATAGCATTTCTAATTTGTTTTAAATGTAAACAAAAATATATTATATATAAATTTATGAAAGAAAAATTTATAATACCTCATTATAAGACACAAAAGACCTTTTACGTGTTTTGTCCAGTATTCGGTAATTAATTCCTTACTTCACAAAAAAAATTTCTGACAGATGAAAAGAACTAAATTTTTGTACCAGCAATGTTAAAAGAGAATACAGGTGAATCTTTTCATTTATATAAAAGGTAGGCTGAAAAGCCGACATCAATAGTTTCAATTTTTAATTTCAAATCCATTATAATAGGAATTTTTCATAATGAAATTCTATTGTTTTCATGAAATATTTTAATAGTACTTATACATTTCATCTTTGCATTATATTTTCCTTTCGACGAAATATTCCAATTCTAATTTTCCCAGTTTACCCAGGAAATAAAAGGAATGCTAATTAGCGAAGAGTATATGAACTAAATTGTGTACAGAACCCAGATTAAAATTTTAAATAACAGGATAAAATATTATAATTAGACTTCGTGTATAGGTAATACCTTATTTTATTTAAATCTCATAAGTGTAAATAATTTATATGGGTAATTCCGCATGCTGTGGTGAAACCATATTTACTTGTAAATTATTTATTTACGAGGAAATATTGGATTATATTCGGGCCCTTTTACCTATAAAATCTCTATTACCGAATATTTTAAGTAATTTTACTGTTTAGTAGTAACAAATAGTAGTATAAATTAAGTAGATATTTATAAAGTAAAGAAATTCATTTATAAAAATACACATATATTAAACACAAACTGACGATAATAGTGTATAAATACACAAATATTGACTCTGATGTAATTTTTAAATATTCTTTACTGTATTTATGTCATAAAATTTAAAAGGAAGTAGAACTTACTTATTAATTCCATCGTGGTTTTTATTTTTACGTAGTATACCCTCACTGAACCATTATACTATTAAAATTAAATAACTAACAAAGTATTGTGTGTCCATTATTTATTCTGTAAAAAATTCAAGGTATTTTAATATATTCATCTGTCTGAAAGATTGAGATCCGTGTTAAACTTAGTGCTTGTACCCTAAAGAAACTTTCACTTAAAATTACCTACATGGTAAAGAACCTCCGTTACTTAGATTTTGTTTAAATGAAAAACTATCTAATTTAGTCTTTCCTACCATGTATAAATACGTATGTGCATATGTGTCAGTAGTGTTAAATAAAATAGAGTAATATTGTACAATTAAAAACATATAGCCGCAAAAATATTTGAATTAGTTTTTACTGATCATTTTTCTATGGTTTTCTTTATGCAACAATATATTATATACAAGAACAATGAACAAATAATAGATTATTTTAACTAATACTAAAAACAGGATAGATAAAATGTATATATTCAGTTGGTAATGTATACATTCACACTAAGATTGTCCCATTTATCTTCATAAAGATCTTGCTGTAGCCACTAGATTGCCAAAAAGAAGGAAAAGAGAGAGCTAAGAGCAATCATCAAAACATGCAGAAACAAAAGTCAGCAGGGAGGAAATAAACAAATTTCAGTGAAAGTTTTCTCAGTGTTAAAGACATTTTTGCTATAATTCACGGTACTTTTAAACAGTTCTGTTCAGTTTGGAAAAGAAAAAGAATATTGTCTACTTAACTTCTGTGTCATCTTGCATGATCTTTAGCTCTAATCCAATGTCAAATTCTTGTCGATATAAAAAGTAAAGTATTGGAGTAAACTGACACAATATACTTCTCTTTATTGGCTTACAGAAAATTTACTTTTCTACAATATAAGTGATAAATCAGGGGTGTATTATTTTTAAACTTTATTTGTACGTTACCATAAGAAGTTAATAAATGACTCAAAATGTAATTAGAGACTTTTTACATTACAAGATAATTAGATTTTAAAAATTCCTTTTCGGTTTTGTTTTGTTTTTTTTTTTTGGTCCCATGATACGCAAGGTAATTGAAAGCTTAATTCAAAATTAGTGTTTTTTTGCTAGGAATAAAAAGTCAAGTGAGAATTTTTAAAAACTAAGTTGAACTGCACAGCTTATTGAACTATATATTTATTTAATTATTATTGTATCAGACTTAAAAGCCAGTCTCAGTGACCTACTGTCATTAATAAATATTTTATAAATTTTAATAGTTATTAAAAAAGGTATTCTATATTTCATAATATCTAGTAAAAGTCAGCTGGAAAGTTAGCTTTAAATTATTATGATTAGGAGGAAAGATACCAGCTCAAGTTCCACCTTTTACATTTGTTCATAACTTTGTCTCTCGCCAGAGATAATCAAACTATGAACTAAGTTTTCTCAGTGTTAAAGACATTTTTGCTATAATTCACGGTACTTTTAAACAGTTCTGTTCAGTTTGGAAAAGAAAAAGAATATTGTCTACTTAACTTCTGTGTCATCTTGCATGATCTTTAGCTCTAATCCAATGTCAAATTCTTGTCGATATAAAAAGTAAAGTATTGGAGTAAACTGACACAATATACTTCTCTTTATTGGCTTACAGAAAATTTACTTTTATACCATATAAGTGATAAATCAGATGTGTATTATTTTTAAACTTTATTTGTACGTTACCATAGGAAGTTAATAAATGACTCAAAATATAATTAGAGACTTTTTACATTACAAGATAATTAGATTTAAAAAATTCCTTTTCGGGTTTTTTTGGTCCCATGATACGTAAGGTAATTGAAAGCTTAATCCAAAATTAGTGTTTTTTCTTAGAAATAATTAGTCAAGTGAGAATTTTTAAACACTAAGTTGAAATGCACAGCTTATTGAACTATATCTTTATTTAATGATTATTGTATCAGACTTAAAAGCCAGTCTCAGTGACCTACTGTCATTAACAAATCTTTTTAAATTTTAATAGTTATTAATAAATGTATTCTATATTTCATAATATCTAGTAAAAGTCAGCTGGAAGTTAGCTTTAAAATATTACGATTAAGAGGAAAGATACCAGCCTTAGTTCCACCTTTTACATTTGTTCATAACTTTGTCTCTCGTCAGAGATAATCAAACTATGAACTAAATTTTCTCAGTGTAAAAGGCATTTTTGCTATAATTCCCGATACTTTTAAACACTTTGGAAAAGAAAAAGAATATTGTCTACTTAACTTCTGTGTCATCTTCCATGATCTTTAGAGCTAATCCAATGTCAAATTTTTGTCGATATAGAAAGTAAAGTATTGGAGTAAACTGACGCAATCTACTTCTCTTTATTGGCTTACAGAAAATTTACTTTTCTACAATATAAGTGATAAATCAGGGGTGTATTATTTTTAAACTTTATTTGTACGTTACCATAAGAAGTTAATAAATGACTCAAAATGTAATTAGAGACTTTTACATTACAAGATAATTAGATTTAATAAATTCCTTTTCGGTTTTTTTTTTGGTCCCATGATACGTAAGGTAATTGAAAGCTTAATTCAATATTAGTGTTTTTTCCTAGGAATAAATAGTCAAGTGAGAATTTTTAAACACTAAGTTGAACTGCACAGCTTATTGAACTATATCTTTATTTAATGATTATTGTATCAGACTTAAAAGCCAGTCTCATTGACCTACTGTCATTAACAAATCTTTTTAAATTTTAATAGTTATTAATAAATGTATTCTATATTTCATAATATCTAGTAAAAGTCAGCTGGAAGTTAGCTTTAAAATATTACGATTAAGAGGAAAGATACCAGCCTTAGTTCCACCTTTTACATTTGTTCATAACTTTGTCTCTCGCCAGAGATAATCAAACTATGAACTAAGTTTCTCAGTGTAAAAGACATTTTTGCTATAATTCCCGATACTTTTAAACAGTTGTGTTCAGTTTGGAAAAGAAAAAGAATATTGTCTACTTAACTTCTGTGTCATCTTCCATGATCTCTAGCTCTAATCCAATGTCAAATTCTTGTCAATATAGAAAGTAAAGTATTGGAGTAAACTGACACAATCTACTTCTCTTTATTGGCTTACAGAAAATTTACTTTTATACAATATAAGTGATAAATCAGGGGTGTATTATTTTTAAACTTTATTTGTACGTTACCATGGGAAGTTAATAAATAACTCAAAATATAATTAGAAACTTTTTACATTACAAGATAATTAGATTTAAAAAATTCCTTTTCGGTTTTTTTTTTGGTCCCATGATATGTAAGGTAATTGAAAGCTTAATTCAAAATTAGTGTTTTTTCCTGGGAATAGATAGTCAAATGAGAATTTTTAAACACTAAGTTGAACTGCACAGCTTATTGAACTATATCTTTATTTAATGATTATTGTATCAGACTTAAAAGCCAGTCTCAGTGACCTACTACTGTTAATAAATCTTTTATAAATTTTAATAGTTATTAATAAATGTATTCTATACTTCACAATATCTGGTAAAAGTCAGCCTGAAAGTTAGCTTTAAATTATTATGATTAGGAGGAAAGATACCAGCCTTAGTTCCACCTTTTACATTTGTTCATAACTTTGTCTCTCGCCAGAGATAATCAAACTATGAACCTAGAGTTTCATCTGGTTCCGCTCTCACAGATTATTTACTCGGCTTGTGGAATGCGCATCCAGTGATTCTACACTCATTTCTATTAAATAACTCTGAATAACATTCCACAGGTGCCTTTTCGAGAATAATACGTTTGTCTTGCTCTACATTTCATGTAGAAAATGAGCTGCGAATTCTCATGGGTGGAGTTCATCTCTCTTTTGAATTGCATTATTGTTAGTTTGGCAATAAGTGTATGGCTTTGGTAATTTTAGCACATAGACCTTATTATTTTGTTCACTCATGTTATTTTCTCTGTAATTAAAATTATACAAAATTATCAGTGTAAAATAACATACTAGTGTAATGTTCCATAATTTAAAAGAAAAACATGTTTGAATTAATTCAATTTATGCTACTTTAGGTGTTAGAAATATGTTTATCGAATATGTTTGTGTGAAGAATTGAAATTAGTAACTGTTATTTATAGTTTTATTACAAACTGCTTTGGGGTTATTTTTGTATTTGTTAATAAAATCAATTAAATTTAAATGAATGGATAACATCTGAATAAATACTTTCTTGTAATAGACTTTTAAAGAGTACATTTAGTGAAATTTTAATAAAACTACAAAAAAATCCAATGCAAACATTTCTGATACTACTGAAAGGTATGTTTTACTCAGTGATACTTTGATCAAGTATTTATTCGCAAAGTAAAGTAGTACATTCGAGAGGTAAAATACACTGTAGAAAAAAGCTATATTTCTTTATAAATAAATTAAAGTCGTAAATTTCAGAATACTGGTATCATGTGTATTCTTTTTTCTGGTTTTTCTATGAGTAATTTAATAAAAAATATTAAAGATCTATTCAAATAACGAATTTAGAATATTTGGAAGGACACAGTACTTTTTTTTGTAAATTTTCATTATTTAGAGCCACATGTAGCTTAATCCAACAATAGATAAGACACTAACTAAGTATGCATACTACTGATGACATGGGAAGTGAAATTTCGTGAGGGAAAAAATAGTTCCAAAAACCGTCGTAGGGGTATTTGTAACAGTGTAAAAAGTAAAACGTGTTACAAAAAATTAAATAATAATGATGCATGAAAATTACTGTGAAATGTCACGCTTTATTCTCTACATACACTTCCCGGTGGTATATTCGGCAAAACTCAGCATAACGACCGTTCTCAGAGACTTCATCGTGTGTTCTGTTTACACAACATTCTCTATGGCCGTATGCAACATATCACAAGAAATAGTCAGCGTTGTTTGTGGTGTGTTGTCCTTTAAGATACTTAATTTTGTGTCTTCACCAACATTAATTTGTGATTTCAAATAATCCCAGAGCCAAAAGTAACTTTATATGGGTACGATGTAGCCATACAACTGTTAAACCGTGACTAAAGGCTCTTTCATCAGTATGAAGTAATGGCGAAACACTGCTGTACCTTAACATCAATGAGTGGTAGTGCATCACCCTGCATAAAGGTTATCTGATTGAGACATTTACTTTGTTAAAGGTGTAGAATGCCAAATTAGTCAAGATGTCGTAATATCTTTGTACTTTAACAGCAAATGTTACTGATCTTCTTGGAGTGATGGTCTCAACTTACTTATGGTAATGCCATTTTACAAGAGTTTAGTATTGTCACAGTATGTTTAATAATATCCGAAAGAATCTCAAAACTGTAAAAAGACTTTATTCACTTAATCCTTTTTTACAATTTAATACGATTTGATATATTTTCATGAGTTTTGTTATAGTATAATACAGAAAAATATAAAATATAGTAAAATACATAACTGCAGCAGGATAATATTTTTCCATTAGTAAATTAATTTTGTATAGGAGAGAACTAAATAAACTATATTTGGATAATTTTAAAACAATGCTTCCTCGATGATAATTAAAAACCCTTTAAAATTAACAATATATATTATTTGATTAAGACACTATTTTTATTTGTACCTTTGATGATATTAAAACTAGTTTCAAAATGTCATTAATACTATTAAATGATAATTTAATATTTTGTCATAAAATTTCCATCTTCTACGCTTTGTATTCCTAATGATATTAAGCTCTATACACTATTGTCAAAGCTTTTCAACTTTTTTACTGCACATCCCCTGTTTGTGCACTTAATTCCTGCTTTATATATACGCATACATACAAATAAGTGGCTCGAGAAAAATCCATCAAATTTAAATAATCTTCTTACAACTCTCAGAGATAATTTTATCCATCCTTCTATAGATCATCTAAGTGTGCCGTTGACGATCAATAAACATTCTTGTCAAAGTCTCTTAAAACAGTCACGCTCTCTAGGTATGTAATTGATGGACACCATTAGTTCATCTATGTTAGACACTGTCTCTTCAAGGGTGGGCATAGCTCTCGATATGTTTATCACGTAGCCGTAATATATGTATTCTGGCTGGGAAATACACCCCTTTTGATTTACAATCAATAGTTTACATACTGGATATTCTCAGAAAATAAATGTGTCGTTCTTTAAAGTTGCATGCAGAATGTCATTTTCTCTGAATTAGTTCTGGTTTTCATATTTTTTATGCTTGGAAGAAATATTTTATAAAAGTAATTTAACTCCGATAAAAATTAAATCTTTTACTATATATTTCTTGTTTTTATTTATACGAAAAATTCTTTTATTATTACAATAAGTTTCACTTTAATTTATCGTCTGGAAAATTAGTTTAATTCCCTAAGTGTATCCATTAAGAAATAATTCAGTGGGCATTTCATTATCCATTAAAATATATTAGATTACGCACATATGATCAGCTGGTTTAAAGGAGCACAGTATCCTATTAAGAATGTTATTAGTAGCTTCCAGTATGCTTATAATTATCTTTGCAATATATTTTTGAGATACTTTTATACCATAAACAGTTCTGCTAATAAATTTTAACCTATTAAATAAAATCAGGAATTGAAGAATTAATTCAGTATAAGTGCATTTTCTTCGTAATCAGGCATGATTATACTAATGGACTTTTAAATAGTTTTATATTTTTTTTTTGTTGGGGGAAGGTTCTTACATATTAAAAATGCATATCAGAACTACACGAATTACTTATAAAGATAATAATTATACATTAAATATTGATTTTTAAATCATTTTTCAGTAATATAAGAACATATGAATTTGTCTTTTGAATAACCCAAAAAAAAGTTGCTCTTAAGAAAAAGGAGAGGTATTTATAATCTGAAAGTTGTGGAACATGAAACTTTGTATATCTGCTTTTTCTCCCGTCACTCTACCGTCAAACTTTTTTTTACTTTGCCGAGAAAAAATTATTTATAAATACGGGAGTGAAGAAGTGACGAATAAAGTTGATTCTGACATTATATCAGTATTTCTCTTCTTGTAAGCTTCTTTACTGAAGTTTAAAAAGTAAGAAGCATTATACTGAGCATTGTAAACTTTGTAAAAGTAATATTTTGCATAAGCTAAGTAGAATGTTCATCTATAAGTTTACCGTAATTTTATTTTTAAAAGTATCTTTTATATCCATTTATATTAACAATAAAGTTAACAGTAAAGTTAGCTTTAATAGTACAAAAAGTCTCTACAAGTTTATACAATAATTTGGATGCCTTTTAGTATAACTATGGCTCTTTCAAGACAAATTTTCATATTATTTTTGTCTATTAAAATCCAGGATACTTTAACAACAATGAGTGGTAGTGCCTCGCCCTGCATAATAGTTATATGATTCAGACATTTATTTTGTTAAAGGTGTAGAATGCCAAATTAGTCAGCATGTCGTTATATCTTTGTGCATTAGCAGCAAGTGTTACTGATCTTGTTGGAGTGATATTCTCAACTTACTTATGGTAATGTCATTTTACAAGAGTTTAGTATTGTCACAGTATGTTTAATAATATCCGAAAGAATCTCAAAATTGTAAAAAGACTTTATTCACTTAAACCTTTTTACAATTTGATACGATTTGATATATCTTCATGAATTTTGTCATAGTATAATACAGAAAAATATAAAATATAGTAAAATACATAACTGCAGCAGGATAATATTTTTCCATTGGTAGATTAATTTTGTATAGGAGAGAGCAAAATAATCTATATTTGGATAGTTTTGAAACTATGCTTTCTCGATAATAATTAAAAAACCTTTAAAATTAAAAATACATATTCTTTCATTTAAACACTATTTTTATTTGTACCTTTGATGATATTAAAACTAGTTTCAAAATTTCATTAATATTATTAAATGATAATTTAATATTTTATTATAAAATTTCCATCTTTTACGCTTTGTATTCCTAATGATATTAAGCTCTATACACTATTGTCAAAGCTTTTCAACTTTTCACAGAGAACGTTTATAGTAATACTCAGTATAACACGTTAAGTAATGTATCTTAAAATCTTTTTATGAAAAGGAAATCAATAACATTTCTGAGTAATAATAGAAATATCTTTCCATTCTGTTATCCCAAAATCATTCATTTAAACTTTGACTGTTCAGGATCGATAAAAACAAGCTTTTAATAGCCTTCGAAACTTTTCCCTATGACTCAACATGTAATTGATGAAAATCATTAATTCAAATGTAGATGTCATGTCTTTCTTTTTTGAACGCTGCTACTCTTGTGTACATGAACATCAAGTCACTTTATGTATGAGGTGAAGAAAATCAATAATATAAATATGCCTCCTCCTTTTCATTTCTTTTCTGGGATTATTAAAGAGGTAATATTCGTAAAAAAGATCATAAAACGTCTTTGAACATTATCATTCCCGTTAATAGAAGTTATTTTTCTTTATTGTGAAATTTTTCGATTTCGAAACGTACAAACTTTTAACTATTTTGCTAACAAAATTTTAAATTTTATTACGATGCATTGATACGTTTTTCTTTATGCTGAGATTGCAAACGTATGCAACGCGCATCTACTACCTTTTAGGTTACTTTATAAATTTTAATGTATCATTAGTAACCCTCTGAATATTATTGTTGTAATGTACTTACAACGCTAAAACCAGTGTTTGTTTACAAAGGGAAACACAGTAAAAATATGATACCTTATATTTAGATTAAGACATTTATTCTGTACACTGTTTACAAATTGATATACTTGATCACCATATAACATAACCAGCAATTATTTATGTTTTATATTCGTATTTACACAATAATTCTGACAATTCTCTTTAGTTATGTGTTATTCCTTAATCAAAATATTGAATTACTGAGGCCTAAATAACCGTCATAAATATGTTAAATCTATTTACCTCCGGATATTGTAGGCTCAGGTTTTCATCAGGTTGTAAAGGGCGTAAAAGGTCGTCGGTACTGGCATAGCGGCCGTTATTTTGTGCGTCTATAGTGGCATGTGGGTTATGGGACTGGATTGCTGGTCCGGGGTCTCTGGATGTCCAGCAACTTTTCAATCCCGACTTCGACTCCTTTTTCTTAACTCTCTTTCTCAACTCATCACCTCGGTTTTAACGCCCCTTTTTCTTCTTTTCCAATCGCTTGTGCGGTGAAATTTTCCCACATCTGCACCCCTTTCGGGATGCAGGTGGCCTCATTAAAATAGCCCCTTTTGTGAAAGCTGACATTATTTTTAGCCCCTTCCCCCATAACTTACGGTTACATCTCTGTGTGAGCTTGACCGTTAAGCTTGTGCCATTCCGTGATCTTTAACTTCTCCGCAGGGGTCCCTCAAACTCGAAGTCAACAATTGCATCTAAATTCTTCTTGGAAATTTCTCCCACAGTTGTGCATGCACGTGCTGACCATCATGGGAAAGTACCTCGGTACAATTATAATTAAAAATAAGAAATTCATAAAATTTATATAATAATTTGCCATTAATTATACTCGGATTGATATTTAATTTATGTAATTTCCTGATAGAAGTTAAATGTTGACTTACAGAAGAAAATTGCTTGAGAGAGCAACTAGTTTCATATTCCGAATTGCTCAAAGCTACTTTTTATATTTGTCCCATTGAAATAGGCTGAAAAGTCCACAGCATTTATATCATACATTTATTTCTACAAGTTCATTAACCTTTTGGAAGAAGGAATAACTGAGAGTAATAAATCTGTAATATAAGTAAAAGTATAAAACACTATATTACTTAATCATATTAACTTTTAATAAGTTAATGAATTTCCTGTCAGTTTAGACAGTATAATTTTATCATAAGATATTCAAAGCACAAATGTCAAACTACTGTCAGAGTTTGAAACATTTGCTTGGACTTTGAAAATAACTAATTATTGAAACTGATGAGAAGGCGACTACTTTTCTCCATTAATAAGTTACTCTTTCAAAATGATTGCAGTAGCACCAGAATAAGACAGGGAGACATCAAATATTGTAAAATTATAATGTAAAATCTGTTTATTAATTTAATGAAGCTAATGCGTTCTGACTTTATTTCGTTACGAAATAATCTCTTGCTTCTAGAGTAATGTATTTAAGGAAATGTGCTTTTATATTAATACTTCATTTAAGACTTTAATATGATGTTTTTTTAACTTTTGTTCTCTCTTTATTCTAGCAAACTTTTGCTTAAAATTCTTTGGGATTTTAGGGGATACATATTTAGTTATGATAAGGTAGGCTTAGTTACCTGAACAATTAATAGTTTTCCGTTTTTTCCTACAAAAAGATTGGTATACAATACAAATTGATCAAAAAAATTCAGCATTAATGGTGTGGAAGTGAATAGTAATGTATTTAATGAAATGCGCTTTTATATTAATACTTCATTTGAGACTTTATGACGTTTTTTAAACTTTTGTTCTCCCTTTACTTTATTCTCGTAAACTTTTGCTTAAAACTCTATGGGTTTTTAGGGGATACATATTTAGGCATGATAAGGTAGGCTTAGTTACCTGAACAATAAATACTTTCCATATAGTTTTTAAATCAAGGGAAAATGTTAACTTAGCCTTCTTTTTCCTACAAAAAGATTGGTATACAATA
Organism: Pardosa pseudoannulata; assembly: GCA_032207245.1. Lineage (NCBI taxonomy): Eukaryota > Metazoa > Arthropoda > Arachnida > Araneae > Lycosidae > Pardosa > Pardosa pseudoannulata. The sequence goes on along the minus strand of CM063502.1, from coordinate 76,408,490 downwards.
CAAATTGATCAAAAAAATTCAGCATTAATGGTGTGGTAGTGAATAGTAATGTATTTAAAGAAATGCGCTTTTATATTAATACTTTATTTAAGACTTTATGAAGTTTTTTAAACTTTTGTTCTCCCTTTACTTTATTCTCGTAAGCTTTAGCTTAAAACTATCTGGGGTTTTAGGGGATACATATTTAGGCATGATAAAGTAGGCTTAGTTACCTGAACAATTAATACTTTCCATATAGTTTTTAAATCAGGGGAAAATATTAACGTAACCATTTTTCCCTACAAAAAATTGGTATACAATACAAGTTGATCCAAAAAAATTGGTATACAATACAAATTGATCCAAAAAAATTAGCATTAATGGTGTGGAAGTGAATAGTAATGTATTTAAAAAAATGCGTTTTTATATTAAGTTTCATTTAAACCTTTATGACGTTTTTTAAACTTTTGATCTCTCTTTATTCTCGTAAACTTTTGCTTAAAATTCTGTGGGGTTTTAGGGGATACATATTTAGGCATGATAAGGTAGGCTTAGTTATCTGAACAATTAATACTTTCCATATAGTTTTTAAATCAGGGGAAAATATTAACTTAGCCATTTTTTCCTACAAAAAATGGTATACAATAGAAATTGGTCAAAACAATTCAGTCTCAATGCTCTGGAAGTGTTGATATAAACTTTCCTACATTTCTACTTACTTAAAAATGATAGATGCACCACTGAATACACATACAATTGCAGTCGGTGTTCACTAAGAAATAGGATAAGACGGTAACTTGTCTACATTATAAAAAGACTTATTCACAAGTGTTTTTGGCAAGAGAAAAAGAGGTAAGAACAAAACTACTCTCTGACTTCCCGAAATGTTAGAAATCTAAAGAATGTAACAACTGCATGAAAAAGCTACAGTTCTTGTCTAAACGGTGAAACGACAAATTGAAAACCACTAACGGGCGGTCTCTTTGAAGTCTTGTACAGTAGAAAGTGAAATCCTTTGTTTAGTAACTTACAAAAGGACTGATTGGTGGCTCCCTTTCACTGCTAAGACTGTAATTAAAAAAATGTAACTAAATAAGTATAATTTGTTGAAATAACTCTGAAATGTGACAAAACATTTTATATCTTTATTCATAAGATAGTATCGGAAAATGCATTACATAACACATCGAAAGTTTGGTGAGAATTTCGATTATATCAAATTAGAATCTAATATTCTAAATACAGACACGGAGTGTGTACAAACTTCTTGAAATATGAAATATATTTAACTGTGTTCACACAATACAAAGCTTCGAAGCACAATTCAAAGTAATCATAACAAAAGGAAATCATTGTTAAACTGATATCTGTCTCCTGGTGCTTCTAGAATTCGTATGTCATTACTATGTCATCTGTTCCACTGTGAATTAATAAATATCTAAAAAGAGGGTCAGTAAGTTTGAAAATTCTAATCTTAATCTCTCAAAAAAATGTCTAGAACTCTCAAAAAACACATGCAAAGCGATTGTTTATCTATTACATAAGCTGTAGCTCAGTGTTCAATGTCACTTCTTTTTGTGGTTTGATTGCTCTTCCCTCTTACAAGATAAATACCTTATTATGAATACATACATATATATATATATATATATATATATATATATATATATATATATATATATATATATATATATATAACTCCAAAAAATAGCGTTAGCGTGATTATTGAATGAAAAAACTCATATTTATGTCAACGGGAGATTAATTTCTTCCCGAATTTTAACACTTTAAATGTATACGTCTGTAAATTAAAAACTATGAGGTGATCTTGTAACACTAAAACTTAGATATTTTTCTCACCTGAAAAGATCCTAAGCTATTAGTTTCAAGATGCATGATATAAAATAAGCTTAATAGTGTAAAAGAAACCGTTTTGTATGTATCTATGACGCACACCTTTAATTTTATATAAAAGTGTTATTTTCTGTTAGAAAAGAGCAAATTTTAATTTTTAGCACTTCTATTAAATAAAAACATTTATTAAATTATTTTGTTTAATTTTATTTAAGTAAATCAGTAGTGTAATTATTAAATCCTTTTAATTCTTATAATTTAATTAATTTGTAATTAACAGCCTATTAAATTCTTTAAATTCCACAAATGACGATTTAAATTATTTGAGATGTTAAAAATAAACATTTTTAGATCATTTTAAATTTTAAAAATAAGTCTTTATTTATTTTTTTAATTGCTTTATAAAAGGAAACCACTTTCTTATTAATCAGTAGAATATATTTCTTTTAAATTAACATCTATATAAAAAAATAAATAAAATCTTTTAAAAGAAGTATCCAAATTTAAAAAATCTCTTCAAATCATAAAAATTAAATTACCATCAGATTTGATCTGCAAACGGGGAGATTTTCCAAAAATATCTCATACGTAAACAAAAAAAAATCCTATCTCTATTTTTAAATTGGTAAAATTATTTTTATTTTCATCTTAAAATAAAATCTAGCATACTGTAAAAATATTTTAAAGACTCTATATTTATATGTATTTGAAAATATTCTTTAAAAAGTTCGGAATAAAAATTGCCATACCTAGAAAACTGTTCGTTTGAAAGTTAACTCCACTTCCAACTTTACCATCTGAAAATTAGTCAAATCAGTGCTATAGTTTTATTTCTTAAAAATAAGTCTTCATTTATTTTCAAAATTGCTTCAGAAAAGGAAATTAGTTTCTTTATTAATCACAAGCATAAATTTCTTTTAAATTACCCCTTGTATAAAATGTAGAACGGAAACTTTAAAAAAAGTATCCGATCTTATAAATCTTTTTAAATTACAAGAATCAAAGAACCATCAAAATCTATCGCTAAGTGGCGTACTATTATTGGAATGCTTGATAAGTTATAAAAAATTACTTATCGATCTCTTTAAACTTTTGACTAAAATAACATTTTTTTTCATTTTTAAATGTGATATATTGCATTGTAATTAAAGTCTCTATTTTTATATATGTTTAAAAGTACTCTCGTAAAAATGTGTGAAATAAAGGTGTGTCATATTTTGAAAGCAAGTCCTTCAATAAAACAATTCGGTCCTTAAATTTTCTATTGGAAGTTAAGTCATATTAGTCATACGATTATCTTCAAAATATGCATCCCTTGCTTAACATTCTTCGTTAGAATTTCTTCATAAAAGAAAATTATTATTTATTAATCAGAAGCATCATTTTTTTAAATTACCTGTCGTATAAAAAGAAGAAGAAAGCATTAAAAAACTACACAATCTTATATTCTCTTTAAATCAGAAGAATCAAATAGGCATCAAAGTCGATACTTAAATAAAAACTATTCACCAAATGCCTGATACGTTATCAAAAAGGTCCTTATAGATCTTTTTTAATCTTTCAGTAAAATAAATTTACTTTCGCCTTTGATATAAAATCCATAACGCTATAAAAAATTACTTTTAAAATCACAATTTTTGTATGTGTCTGAAAATACCCTCGTAAAACTGAAAGATATAAAGGCTGCCATAATAAGCAAAACGGCTGTTCGAGAGTTCCATCTCTAACCAACTTTCAGCCTGACTTTCACAAACCAACTTTCCGCCTTATAGATCTTTTTAATCTTTCAATAAAATAAATTTACTTTCACCTTTGAAATAAAATCCATAAAACTGTAAAAAAAAATTATTTTAAAATCACTAATTATGTATTTGTCTGAAAACACTATCGTAAAACTGAGAGAGATAAAGGCTGCAACACTTAGCAAAACGACCGTTCTAGAATTCCATCCCCAACCAACTTTCCGCCTGAAGCCAAGCAAAGTCAAATGAGAGTCGTACAATCATATACTAAAAGTAAGTCTTAGCTTATTTTTAAAATTTCACCATAAAAGAAAAGTTGCTTCATTATTGATCACTAGCTTAATTTCTTTACAATTACCTGCAGCATAAAAAGAACACAGAAATTTTATAAAATCTATGCAATCTTACGACTTCTTTAAATCACAAGTATCAGATAGCTATGAAAATCAATATTTAAAACAAAATACTAATCTTCAACTGTATAACACGTTGTTCAAAAACGTCTGCATTGATCTTTTAAGACTTTAAAAATAACTTTTCAGTCCCCTTTAAAATGAAATCCATCACATTGCGAAAATGATTTTAAAGCCTCTATTTTTGTATATGTCTAAAAACACCTTCGTAAAAGTGCGAAAGATAAAAGCTGACATATTTTGGAAGCAAGCCGTTTAAAAGTTCCACCTCCATTTTTCCCACCTACATCGATGCAATGTCAAATCAGTTCCATAAGCTCATTTCCTAAAACTAATTATTTTTCTTTATTTTTAAAGTTTCTATAAATAACATTTACTTCATACAAAAAAAAAATTAGTTACTAGTATTAATTTCTTTATATTACCATCTATATAAAAAGAACACAAAAGCTTTTTAAAAAAATCCAGTCTTATAAATCTCTCCAAATCGCAAGAATTAAATAACCATCAAAATCGATTTTTAAACGGAGGAACTATTCTTCAAATATCTGATACGTTATCAAAAATGTCTTTATCGATCTTTTTAAACTTTCGGTAAAAATAACTTTACTTTCACCTTTAAAATAAAATTTAACACATTGTAAAATTGATTTTGATGTTTCTATTTTTGTATGTGTCTCAAACACCCTCGTAAAAAAGTGCGCGAGATAAAGGCTGCCATATTTAGCCAAACGGCCGTTCAAAAGTTCCACCTCCAACCAACTTTCCCACCTGAAGCTGAGCAAAGTCAAATGAGCGTCATAGTTTCTTTTCCTCGTATCTTTTGGAGTCGCAAGCGCGCCCTGCGCCCTGTCTGGTTGGTGACCTTGTGTGCGTTCGGCATCAGTTGGTCTGGGCGGCGCCACTGCCTCTCTCAATCCCACTTACTCTTCCTTATCATTCAGTGGAAGGATGCTTTTCTCTTTCCTCTCCCCGCGTTCCAAGAACTTGGCATTGCGTAACGGACGATAGAGGGCCGCCTGCACGTTGCGACACAAGCTCAAGTTGTTTGGGATTTTGGTGGCCTGTTTACGAATAATAACACAAAACATAAATAAAATGATCATTTGAGAATACAAAGAGAGCTGACATTGAAGTAGGTTATTTTTTAGTTATGTAATTACGTGTTGTTTTGATATGTTAACGCGATCAATTTCATTTTATAACTTAAAGTATTGATTATGTCACATTTTACTATATGATCACATTTTTAATTTATCATTTATAATTAATTTAACTAACTGTGTATTTAAAAAATATATGAAAATGACAAAAGTTCTGTAAGAAATTTAGTAATTTGTAATATCTTATAGGTATTTATTTATTTCCTGTCATTCAGTTGAAATGTATGAAATATTCACAGTGAAATATTTTTAGTTATTAATACATAGTCTAAATCTAAACAACACTTATATGTTTTTCTATATCATGGTCATTTGTTTCTTTAAAAGTATATAGTAAAGCGATTTACGTTCTCCAGAAAATTAGAAATTATTAATGTTAAATATATTGGCTTATTTCCTGTCATTCAGTTTAAATGTATGATATATTTACAGGAAAATAATTTTTAATTGTTAAGTATATACTCTAGATCTGAACAAATACTGTAAAGTTTTTTATATCATTGTCATATCTTTGCTTAGAGAAATATTTGATAGCGATTGATGGTTTCAAAGAAATTTGGTATTTTTTAATGCTAAAGTTATTTATTTATATTCTATTATTCCCATTAAATGCATGAATAATTACAGGAAAATAATTTTTAGTTCTTTAGTCTCTTTTTTTAATCTAAAAAAATTTTTAAAAACTTTTTTGTGCATAATGTTTTTTTACGATATGTGTACTTTTATACGGTACTTAATATTTATTTTCAAAGGAATAATTAGGAATTGTTTTATACAGACAGTAATTAAAAATTCTGCATTGCTTTAATAAAATGAAAAAATATATTGTTATTTGAGTAACAAAAAACATGCAGAAACAATTGTGCATTTTTTCAAAAATAAATTGTTTTTGATATCAGAATTTTATTATATATGGCATTAAAAGTGAAAAATTATTAAAACCTTCAAAACTATTGATTACACTACTTTTTGCTGGTATATCACATTTCCGTTATATCTTTATGATAAAATATAACAAACAAATTGTTAAAAAATATATGAAAATTATAATAAAAATATATGATAATTTTATTATATTTTTATATATATTTTTATATAATAAAAATATATATAAAAATATATGATACACCTTTGAGTATCTTTTTTAAGGTATCTTTTATTATGTTGAATGTATTTTGCCGGAAAAATATTTTTTTATTTGTAAAAATAATATATACTATATCTAAACAAAATCCTGATGACTATTTTCTATTTCATATTTTTGAAGCTATTTGTATGTTTATAAGGTAGTTAAACTTTTTTTAATAATCGTATTTTAATTCATTTATTTGTAAACAATATTTTTATTTACAGATAGTGGTTGACAGTTGCATAGCTTAATTTAAATGAATTAAAATCCCTATTTTTGCATAATATAAGACAACTATATTCACTTTTGCTGTTGTATTTTAAAGTATTGTGTTAAGTATTTTTATAGAGTATTGTGTTACCACCATAAAACTGCTTAATATGTGACATAAATATGTCAATAAGTGTTTATTTTAATATTTTGTTTTTAAACATTTATTTAAGTGTTCTTTTTATAGTAATGTAGTATTTTCTTTAAATTTATTTTCCCCTCACCACCTTATTTTATTCCTCAGTTTGTTGGTATAAAATATTTCATTCATTGATATTATGTATATTTTTAGATTTTCTCAATATTTTATTGAATTTACTTTATTTCTTCTACAATAACTTTTTATTTCTATTAATATCATACATAATAAATTAAAGGTGATACCTCTTGAAACTCGTAAATATTCTACAATTTTCTATACTACAGTTTGTAACTCTGTACGCTTTTTGGATTCATAGAGAAGTATGATTTTAAAATGCATTGACATAAGTTAGTATTCAGAAAAGGGACATGCTTTTAAAAAGAAATAATGTATTTAATAGTTGATTATACATAACTTATTTCGTAAAAGCTCAACAAATATATGTAGTTCTTATTTTTCTAGTGATTACTACTATATCATTGAATTTTACTTTTTTTCGAATGAAGAATTTTTTAAATGTCAGCTGTCATATTAAAATTAAATATATTCGCTCATTATGTACTTTTGGACGTTATTACATAACACCAAATATACTTATTTAAGTATGGTATTAATTTGTTTCTTTAAAAGGTTAAAATAATCTACTTCTAATTTGCAAAAATATTCTACGTGCAAACACTGAATTTTATTTTAGAAAGATAAAGGTAAAGAGATAATCCATTTGTACTCCAAAAGTCAAAAATATATGACAAACAATTCTGAATGGCATCTTTTCCCTATATTAAATTGGATTACGTTTTGAATATTTTTTATGTTAAATGAATTAATATCAGTTTTTTCAGCTATCTTTGATTAACAAGATTTTATGTACTGTAAGCATTTTGATTTTCTTTTATTATAAAATATTATAAAATGATTTAAGGATATAGTTAAATCTGTTAAATCTAATATATAGTTAAATCTGTAGTTTTCTAATTAAGATACGTAACATAACTCAATTTCTCACATAGATGCTTGCTAATTAATATAGTCAAAAGGGAATAACTTGGTCTTATACGCTTAATCAGTTGTTCCAATAGAACATTTAATACGCATTTCTATATACAATAAGATGAACTATTATATAGCATAAAACTACTCGGTTATTACTTTAGCGGGAAATGAAGTATTACTTTTGTTCTCTATTTTCATTGTTCCCAGAGACTTTCGATTGTTTCCCAAAGTGTTTATGGATATTTATGAAAATTACTCTATAAATCTTTCAAAAAAAATTCATGTATGTTTTTTGTAAATACATTAAGAAATGTACCAAATTTCAGTTTTTTATTTAAGCGTGACTAATATTTCCGTAAGAGTTTCTTCTGTGTGCTTTCTGAAAGCATTATATTATTACATTGGTAACGAATCCTGTTTCCAGTAAATTCAAAATATATTATAGAGGGTAACTATTAAGCGAATTAATTATTCTTCCTTTTTCTGAATTATATTCCTTATTATTACTTATTTAGAAAGATAGTTTTTATTGCATGAATGGAAGACTATTTTCTTTTAGCGGATTTATAGCTGTCACCTTTAGTACCTTTTAAGGAAATTTTCCCTATCTGTTAAGTTTTGACGTTTTAATTATTTGAGTGTTAAGAAATATTGCAGGTGGGAAGAAATATTGCAGTGGGTGCTTTTTCTGAATTATATTCCTTATCTTTACTTATTTAGAAAGATAGTTTTTATTGCATGAATGCAAGACTATTATCTTTTAGTGGACTTATAGTTGTCATCTTTAATACCTTTTAAGGAAATTCTTCACTATCTGTTAAGTTTTGACGCTTTAATTATTTGAGTGTGAAGAAATGTTGCAGGTGGGAAAAAGGTCATGACTTAGCACTGCATATCGCTAACAAATTTATAGGACTCATTTATAGAGCATTATTTAAATAAACGCTATAAAACACCATTTTTACCAAGAAAATCATCCGTTTCACCCTATTAATCACTTAGAAATCCCTTAAATACCATCAAATACAAGTTTTTATGGTATGGTTATAAAAGTTTTATTCCTCGTTAAAATATAGCAAGACAGATTTCAAGAATTTATGTTCTGACATTCTGACATAAGCAACGAGTGTTGAGCGAGATTTATGAAAAATTAAAATGCTGACCATAAACACTAAGATAGCACACTTCATTAATAAATTATGGACAGACAATACACTCTTTACATTAAGTGTCAGTGGAGAGTTATGATCATCCAAAAAGAAGGCACACCCATAACACAATTAAAGCACTAAACTCTAGACTAGCAAAATTAATACAAAAGGCTTTGGAGTCCATGATGGATATTCTCGATAAGGATTTATTTAAATGAGGTCACATGTTGTTGAACTTAATAAGTTTTGGAAATTTAAGTGTTGGTTTCATTCAGCATCTGTGAGAATGCAAGGATCCATTTGTATTTATTCGTTTCAAATTCGGAATATCCGACAAAATATGATTGCGATTAAAGTATCATAACTAATTATTTGGTAGGAGGCTCATGTTATTGCTTTATTAAAATTATCAAATGAACCTATAAGTTTTAAAAGTTCCATGAAAATGAAAAATTAAGGAGTTAAAGTTGTTAAAAAAGTTGCTTAAATTTGGGTAAATAGTTTTAAAATCACATGACATTGCTACACAGTGAATGAATCTAACGTTATGCGAGGTCACAAAGCAAGTTCATCAAGTGACTGAACTTGCTTTGAAAATAACGTTAATTATATATATATATATATATATATATATATATATATATATATATATATATATATATATATATATATATATGTATGTATGTATGTAATATAAAAATTTAATACTTTAGTCCTAAACTAAAATTACTGACTCCTCTATGAAAAAATCACCAACACCGCAATTTCGTCATCTTTTTAGTGGAGTCTCGGCGTTAAACTCTTTTGTTTTCTTCCTGTTGATGAGCTTTACTCGCCAACTTATATTGCTGATTAAGAGCATTTCTAATTTGCTGAGTTAACAAATTCCTTTCTCACACTGTGGCGTCCCCAAGGTTATATAAGGCTGAGCGACCATCCTTTGTTGGATTTTTGCTGTGGACGTTGTTAAATAAAGTATGTGAAATTTATCCTGAAAAATCGTATTCTTTTTCGACCACGTTACATCCTTGAAGCAGAGCAGGCCACTCTATGCTTCATATATGTGTGTGTGCGTGCGTGTGTGTGTGTGCAATCCAGGAATTATATAATTTCTGGACAAGGTGAAGCCTAATCAGCTAGCAGTAATAAAGATACAGTAGAGCCACATTGAAGAGAACGGCAAAAGTTTAATTAAAAATTATTTTAGAGCTGATAAACCAGACATCTTTACTAGTCAACGACAGACAAAATAAAGACACAAAAATCAGTCTTCTCTAACAAAGCTTCACTCAAGAGCGAAGACAAAAAGAATTTTTCCAAGGGACAAGAAACTTAGTGAGCGAGTTAAACTGTTAAGATCGTGAAAAACGCGCAGCCATTTGACAGCGACAACTGAAGAACGTGTTGAATAGACAGAAAATTTTCACGTATAGGATAGAAAGCTTTGGAAAATGTATCGAAAGAATTTTAAGTCGAGAACACTCCTTTGATTAAGACATTTAGAAGCTGAGAAAAAGATTTTAAGGAATTAGAATGGGAGAGAGGAGTTATTTTTAGGAAATATTAAAGTTTAATAATTTTGATATATTACATATATATACATAATAAACAATCATAAACTTATTTTTAATTATATAATAATGAAGTATCTTATTTAGTATAATTATACTCTTCGAGAGCAGTGCCTGTAGAGATTATGACTAAAGTTCATAATAAATTTCCGATTTTATTCTACAGAACCCAATTTTCAATCTTTCAAGCCCAATGCATAAGCAATCTATACAAAATTTAAATTGTAAAGTAGATTATTCTTCATAAATTTGAATTAGATAATTTTATTATTGGAATATCTGGTATATATATATATATATATATATATATATATATATATATATATATATATATATATATATATATATATATATATCTTTGTTATATTACTACTTACATTAAGTGACGGGAGAAACATTTTACCCTAAATATCTATAATTATTTTTTAAACTAGGCGTTAATAACCTATCAATACGTAAATACATCAACAGTGCTATAATAAAAATCCATTTTAAAACTGTAAGATAAACTTAAATAAACCCCCGCAAAATTATTATCGATTTCATCTGGAATATTTTAAAAAAGATTTCAGTTTTGAATCAATATATTTTAATTATTCTAGATGATATATGAGCTTTTACATTTAATAGATTTCGTAACACTTCCTTTTATTGAATCTTTCAGTTTGTATCACAATATTAAATTACTATAAAAATGCTAAAAATAGTATCAAATGATAGCAATAAACTGTCATTGATTGATTTTTTTTTCTGGAGTTTTCATTACCCAATTAAATGATATCTCGGTCGAATGGTCAGCAACTATATTTATCATGCGCTCTTAATCTAGTTTTTTATGTGCGCACTTCAATAATAAATAAATATAAAATTTTACAATTGAGTTACTTGGGCAATTTGATTTTAAAATGTAAGCGTGGAACACTTATTTATTAGTTTTTTAAAGAAAATCAATGTGAACAGCAAATAATTTAATTATTTGACGTTTTAGCACCATTTTTAGGTTACGTTATTTGATTTTTCTTCAAACATTCACGTAGATTATTATAGTCAATATTTATAAATACAACAAAAGAAAAATATATTAAAGAAGAAATAAAAAATTAATCGGTATATAATCAGTTAAATTACGCACACAAAACTAAGAAAAATAATATTGAATTTGTATATATGTATTTTGAGACAAGATGATAATAGCGTTTTAATTTCAATAGCTGTTGTTAACTTATGCCTCTTGGTGAATCCAAGCATGATTGAGCCGGACGCTACTCGTATAAATGCAAATGTGACGCGCCTTTCGTTTATAACTAGCACCACAAGGTTGAAAGTACGACTTATGCTCAGGTGAGACCTCTTAATTTTGAAGCAGGAACCAAGCAGATAACCCATAGACTTGGCCTGCCATACCCACAGGTACTGACTGAGAATTTGGAGGAGACTGTGACATATATTGCGTTTCCCAGTCACCTTTAACGAACACGCCGGATCTTAGGTCGGTGCGAGTTCCGAACCCACAACCTCTCTTTTACGAGATCGTTGCCTTTTACCGACTGAGCTACCGCGCCTCTTTAACCCTCTGACTGCTCATCCCGCGATTTCCACGGGCAATTCAAATGTAGCAAAATTTGCTCATCCCGCGATTTTCGCGGGCATGTGTTTTTCTTCCTTTATTAAGAAGCACATTCTGCCTTTTCACTGTTTAACCAGTGAAATAAATTATACACACTATTAGACATTTAATTAGGTAAATAGAATTATATGACTAGAACTATTATAGTTATATTAGATAACAGAATGATAGATAGTATGTTATAAATAGAAACTATGTTAAAGTTGAAATTTATTATAAAATAAATGTTTTATGTGATAACATCTGAAATTAGTTTTTCTGAAAGCTTATTTTCTCATGATAAAAGTCAATATAAAAAATATTTTCTAGAAAAGAATTAGTATTTCAATTCTCCAATATATATATATATATATATATATATATATATATATATAGATATATATAGATATAGATATATATATATATATATATATATATATATATATATATATATATATATATATATATATATATATATAGATATATAGATATAGATATATAGATATATAGATATATAGATATATAGATATAGATATATAGATATATAGATATAGATATATAGATATAGATATATATAGATATATATATATATATATATATATATATATATATAGATATATAGATATATGTATATATAGATATATAGATATATGTATATATATATATATATATATATATATAGATAGATAGATAGATAGATAGATAGATAGATAGATAGATAGATAGATAGATAGATAGATATACTTAAACTATGCAAAAAATAAGCAATTTTTAAAGAGATCTCGGTTTACAAATTGAGCAGTCAGAGGGTTAATTGCAATTGTAACGAGAATCGGAAGTAATTTGTTTCTCCTCCAGGAAAACTTTACCATGATTATCGTTCACCCGTGGTTTTCACCAATTTCATAGAAAAGCTATGTTGGCATTTTATTATGTGAAATGGTAGAGTTTGGTTGGAAGTGATAAGATTAATTTTTTTAAACTCTGGGGCTTATTAGGTTGGGACTTACTGCTGGAAGCCAATTACGCAGGACTGCCAAAACTCATGCCAAAAATTGCTTTCAATACCACAAACTACGTTAACTAATAAGAGAGCTACTATGGAAGGAGGATGGGTTTTTATATCACAGGTGGACTCCGCATACGATCTCCGTGAGTTTTTCTGTGGCCTTCATAATAGCAATCTGATCTATTAATATTTAATTATTCAGATAATGACATTTAGAAAATTAATGAAATTGTATTGTCACTGTAAGTTTTTATAACGTAATTTTCTACTGTATCTCTTTATAAACTATTAAACTTATTTAAAAATATCTCTACTTCATTATCTTCATTTCAAATGTTAATATCATTTCAAATAAATATTAAGCTGTTTATTTAAACAAAAATGAGATTAATATTATAACAAGTTATCACCGTTGTAAAAATAAATTGTGTCAACATTTTATGTTAAATAATAAAGGATTTAATGTTTTTTATATAACGCGATAAATTAGTAATACTGACCATAACATACATAATTTCTCAAAACTGGCAAAAGTATATCAACTTAGGATGTCACCTTAAATACTGAATAATTTAAATGCCTATTATGGTAAAAAGATTCTTTACCTGTCACATATGCTGTTAGATGTTTAGCATTCCTCTCATAAGTGAGCACACAAATGCAGCGAACCCATACTCATGGATTTCGAGAAAGTGTCTGAAACAACTCTAAATAAAAGAAAGACACTTGAAAGATATTTGCAATAGCCATCTAACTTTAAACAGAATTCTAAAGCTACTTGAAATCTATTTTAAGCTATATGTTAAATTCTGAAACAAAAGTAAAAGCAAGGAATTTTTTTATGATTTTAGGTTCTTCAACTGTTGTATTTTTTAAAGTTATTAAAGTAAAATTTCCTATATAGTCACTATTAAGCTGAACTGCATAAGATTAAGTACCATTTCTTAGTTTTTTACAGTTTTATATAGAACTTTATTTTTAAAAATTCAACAGCTTTCAAAGTAAATAAGTTTTAAATTTTAAAAACAGTTTCACCCGCGTTTAATTATTAATTAACTTGTAAAATCTTCACTTTTAGGAGATTATTTTCATCGTGATTCAGTATTACATGTTCAGCGGTCAAGGAATTTTCATAATTAAATCACATTTTGGCAATTAGTTGTTTAAGTTTAATAAAACCTATTTTTCCTGTTGTTATATTTCTATGTTTCACAGATTAATTATTTTTTACTTTCATGTTTTAAAAAAAATTTAAATACAACTGTTATTGAAAAGAAATTATTTCCCCTCCCCCCCAAAAAAAAATTTAGGATGGAAGTTTTCTTTCTTATAAAGCGTTTACTCTTAACTACTAAAAACTCTTTTGGAGATTATTTTATAGGAGACTTGTAAAATAAATAACTATGGAAATATTAAAGGGAGGATTTCTTTTACTACCGAATCCGTATTTCACATATAAGAGTGAAAAAGCAGGTTAAAAACACTTAAAGGATTTCTAAAATTTTGACTGTTTTAACAGATTGTTAATGTTTCCTTTGTATTTACTATTTTTTAAATTGAAACATAAAATTGTCAAATGTAACATAAGTTTTCTAATAAAGTGTGGGTAATTATTATAAAATAAATTATGTAATCTAAAAAATATTTACTCAGATGTTGCAATACACCATTTCAAACATACAAAAATAAATTGGTAAAAACATTGTATTTTCTTTACAAATTGCCTTTTTTCTTTTAAAGGCTGTAAACTATTTTTCACAAAAATTATATGTACATAAATAATTTTGTACTATGTATGGAATAAATCACTTGTGGTATCCTCATATTTTTAAAAAAATATTAAAACCTAAGCTTATTCCTGTGATAATAAAACGTTTCTGATTAAAATCACATTAAACTTTTTTCTATGTTAAACACTTTCTTTACTGTAAAAGTCAGGTAAATTCTCGATAGCATATTAAAACTAATTTGAAACAAAATGTAGATACTATTTATTATAACTTCAAATCTCATTATGAGATTGCATCTGCCGGCGTTTATTTCTCAGCGATATGATTATAAATTGATATCTCCCAAGTAATGAAAAGTAAATTATATTGTCAAGTTCATTTTCCCAAATATCGAGCCGTTGGTAATACTGCAACTAAATATTTTTCTTTCTCTCGTCGCCCGAATAAATCGAAGTCCATTTATTGACATGCAAATACTCCACGATCGAGATTAATTATGCGCCTTAATGTGACGATAAAGTCCCCAGAACAGCAAAGTTTTCTATTTTTACCGCTGCTAATATCTTTGAAAATAATATTTTGAGATTCAGTAAACTCAATATCGGGAGTTTATATCATTTAAGTTAGAAATTGCATTTCTACCTTCTAGGAGCTAAAAATTTATAGAGTATGATTAAATATTGACTGAAATATTTACTGTATTTTTAATTGCTTCTTCTTACCTCCTTGTAAGATATAAAGGATTAAATGTAACTTCTAAAAACTTCTATGTTCACATTTCTCTTTTCGTCTATACGTACTACTGCATACTTTATTTTTTTCATTGTTAAACCGTCCTTTAACAATAAATGGCAGGTAAAATTCTCAATTACATATTGAGATTAGTTTTAATAAAAACTATTACAGTTTTCATTATAATACTTCAAAACTTATTATGAGATTGCATCTACCGCCGTTTATTACTGAGGTGATAAAGACGATAAAGTCCACATGACAGCAAAGTTTTCTATTTTTTCCGCAGCTGATATCCTTGAAAATAATATTTTGAGATTCAGCAAAAGCAATATCGGGAATTTATATCATTTAAGTTAGAAATTACATTTCTACCTTCTATGAACTGAAAACTTTCTTTACTTAGTTTGATTAAATATTGACTAAAATATTTACTGTATTTTTAATTGTTTCTTCTTACTCCTTGTAAGATACAAAGGATGAAATGTAATTTCTAAAAACTTCGATGTTCATATTTCATTTTTCGTCTACACGTATGACTGCATACTTTGTTTTTCTCCGTTAAACAGTCCTTTAACAATAAATGTCAGGTAAAATTCTCAATTACATATTGAGATTAGTTTGAATAAAAACTATTACATTTTTTTATTATAATACTTCAAAACTTATTATGAGATTGCATGTGCCGCCGTTTATTACTTTGCGATCTGATTATAAATTGATGTCTCCCAAGTGATGAAAAGTAAATTATGCTGTCAACTTCATTTTCCCAAATATCGAGCCTTTGGTAATACTAGAGCTAAATATTTTCTTTCTTCTGCACTCCCGAATAAATCGAAGTCCATTTATTGACATGCAGATACTCCACGATAGAGATTAATTATGCATCTGAATGTGACGATAAAGTGCATACACATCTCAGGAACGCTTTCCATTTTTACCGCTGCCAATAATATTTTTAAAATAAAAATTTTCAGGTTTGGCAAAAGCAATTTCGGGAGTTTATTTCGTTTGAGTTAGAGATTGCATTTCAGCCTTGTATAAACTTAGAAATTTGTTTATTTGAATAAATTAAATACGTACTGTATATTGAACTTGTCCTTCACATTCCCTTGTACTAAATAAAGGAAGAACTTATAATTCCGAAATAGTTTGTTTATATTTGAAGAAAATAATCGCTTTTACTATGTCTGAATCAATTTTGACAAGTTTTGGACTTACGTCTATAAGTACGTAGAAGAAAACTTACTTTTTTAATTTTAAAATACCTCGATTTACCTGGAATACCTGGAAATGCATGGAAATCCTGTAATGAAATACCTGTCCAAAATTTATTCAAGGATGGTGAAACATCCTTGAATGAATTTTGGCTAGTTTAATTTTGACGTCAGTATCCACGTACGTATCTTGAAAAATTCAAAAGTAAGTAGAAGTTGAATGTTG
Organism: Pardosa pseudoannulata; assembly: GCA_032207245.1. NCBI lineage: Eukaryota > Metazoa > Arthropoda > Arachnida > Araneae > Lycosidae > Pardosa > Pardosa pseudoannulata. The sequence continues at coordinate 76,391,563 of CM063502.1, read as the reverse complement.
CATTTTTCTATTCAAATCAGTCTAACATCTAATTATGCTCCTCCCTTTTTGCATGACACTAACGATTATTAACGCTTTTACTTCCTGCACTTTATACAACGAAAAATCTTAATATAACAAATATAACAGCAGCCACTAGATCTAACTACTTTAGTTTTACTCATTGTTTAAGTCATGTATACTACTAACACTTGAATACTATTCCACTAATTGTTAAATAATATTGAAAAAAATTATATTATTGAAAACTAATATTTTATGAGTTGTGTAACTGTCAATTTTTCTGATGAATCGAATGTAGAATATTGATTTGGATTCAAATAATGAAGTTTAAATGAAATGTAGTAAAAAATGTGAATAACTTAATAAATGTAAAGGAAGTAATGTCAGATTTTTGAGCATGTAACACCAAAACCTTCGAGATTTATCAGAATTCTTTTTGAAAATAAGAATTTAAATTATTGCTATATTTTACAGTTTTCTCAGTGAGTACCATGTTTTACATCTATTCTTATAATACACAGTTTTTAATTAAAAGTATATTAATGGGTGTGTTTAAAAATTTTGGAACATTGTAATATTATAGAGGTATAAATGTTAAAGGCACTACGTTTATTTGTTATGTTTAATACGTTTATTAGTAAGTCAAATTTCTAAAAACGTTTTAAAAATATTTTATTCGTGAAGAATATATCATATTTGTTTTATAGTTTATGATTTCAAAGGCATATAATGTTTTAAATTTGACTAAAATGTGTGTAATCATAAAAATAAATATGCAGTGCTGTGCACATTAAGATAAAAATAACAATCATTTATATTTTTAAACATTTTCTGCTAAATCTAGAAAGATTTTATACATACTAAGAGAAGATTCATTATAAGCGAACAAGAAAGTTCGTTTTATAGCAAAAATTTCCTTTACCTAAAAAAAATATTAAAGTTTACAGAGGATGAAAATAAGATTTTATCAGCCGTAATGAGATTGTATAAATTGTAAATTTTTTGTTATTTATAAGTTATAAATTAGACAAAAATGAATATAACTATTTGTTTTAGTAATTTTCAGTAATCTTTATAAAGGTTCATTAACACTATTTTACATTTTAAGTATTGTAAGTCACCCTATTTAAGTGTCGTGAAATGTAACATTTAATAATAACTCCAGGAGAAATCCCTATGTAAAAATAATTATGTCTTCTACTTGAAATAAATACTAAAGCAAATATGTACATAATAAATATTCTGTATTAATAAGAATTGGACTAATGTCTGTAAATTTTAATTCTTTATAAACAACACTACATTTATATTTGAGTTGGAAAATATCTTTTACATTTGCTGAACTGAAAGATAAATAATATTACTGATTATAATCGTTAATATAAAACCTGCATACATATTTTATAATTATGTGTTAAATTATCAAAAGTTTTAAAACTTTTGATAATTTATTTTCAATTTTGCAGCTTAACTAACTCACCCATAAAGAAGTTTATTATGTTATAAATATATAATTCAAAAAATAAGTAAAATATACAAAATAATGTTTTATTAACTTTTAGTAGATTTAGCCTCTTTAATTTTAGCAAATTTCTTTAATAATTTTTAAGAATTACGTTTCCTTAAATGTAAATATTTAAAAACTTTCAACTGAGATCAATATATTAATGTAATAATCCTAGCACAAAATGATATGTATAAATAAGTATGTTTTTTACTTGAAATAAAAAGTAGAACAAAGTTGTAAGCAATAAATATCGTAGATTCAAGTTAATTAGCTTAATGTCTGTAAATTTTAACTCTTTGCAAACAAAAGTACATGCATATTTGATTTAGTAAATCCAGTTTTACTTTTATAAACATAAGCGTTGCTTAAAATTACTGTGTATAAGTGCTGATTTAGAAGCTGCATGTGTATTCTTCCCATCACATTGTTTCTAAGAAATATTTCAGCAATATTTTTTAAGGATTTCATACTGAAGTTTCAGAGCATAAAAGAAACGAGTTCTGGAAGAATTTTAGCCATTAGTTTAATTATTACTTTAGCTGCTAATATAAAACTTTGGTTTCCTCCTGCCTTTGTGTTTTCCCTAAGAGGGTTATTAATAATAAATAAATTTCTCACTTGAGCTTAAGAACCATTAACGAAGTTTTTGTGCAAAATTAAGCTGAAGTATTAAGTTTGGAAATAACCAAAATTTGTTGCGAGTTGTTTCAACACGAAAAAAGCCTTTTTAAAATGTTAGTAAATTCCCGAAATTGACTTTTCATTGGAAAGAGGAAGTCTATAGTTATCTTTCTATTAGAACATGGAGGTTATTTTCACTGAGCTGTTTAAATTTGAACTTGTAGATTAAATTAAGTTAATTTAAAAATTATGTTGTAGACAAAAATTACAAGCAAAATTTATAAGCAAAGTATATATTTGTCACAAATTATTCTCACTCTTAAATCCATCGGGGTCTAATACAGTATTAGAACATAGAAGAATGGGAGAATGAAAAAAAAGTAAAAGTAGCTTCTTTTAGGATTCTAAAATATTTAATTGTTTTAAACTTTTAACGAATCTTATTAGAATCATCTCTCGTAATCTTTTAAAATATTTTAAATTGAGGAAGTAGGAGGAGTATAGTATTAAAAAAAGTTAAAAGAAAAAAAGGAGGAATATAGTATTAAAAAACTTAAAAAGAAGCCTTTCAATTACAAGGCAATGAAATTTTACTCAACACTCTTGCATAACGTATTATACTTGGGAAAAACGTTTCTTTTGATAATATAAGTAAAAACTAAAGAAAATAAAGTATAAATTTGTAATTGCGAGTTGAGTTATATATTCATTTATTTAAACTTTCATTATCTACTTTATAATTCAAAACAACGCATAAAACCGGAGGTTTTGAAGTGATTCATATTAGAATTTCAGTTTTTGCTTTCATTATCGGAGGTTCTTCAAATTTGACTTCATGATTGCTTGCAGAGTCTTTTCATTTTATGTGTTATTTTAATTCTAATTATTTAGTATTGCATCCTTAAACAAAGCAATATTGTTGACTTGAATACTTTAACATTCAGTACTTGACATTTTAGTTAAATCTCCTTTGGAGAAGCTTACATTAGTTGTATGGCAAGAGCTTTGTACCGGAAATTCAAACAAGTTGAGTTCATTGTATGACATTTGGCTTTATATGAGTATTAGAGTCTTATTGTAGTTTCCATCTTAAACTTTGAAGTTCTGTTCTAGGCAATACGAAGTATAAATGCAGTGGAGAACTTGTATATCATTGTTAATGTGATAAATTCGTCAATTTAAATTTTTTATATTTATTATTGAAATTTATTTATCTTAATTCTTTTTTATATACTAATCTGTTAGCTTACAGACTTTGACGAACACAAAGCCACAGTCACTAACATATTTTACTTTCTACTGAATAATAATATTATTATTGTTGTACCACTGTTGGAAAGTCTTTATTACTTCTAAAGTTTGCAGTAATTTCAGAAGAGATATAACTAGGAACAATAACTAATTTAGGCTTAAACTTTACTGTGGTTCAACAAAAATAATTAATGTTTCTAAAGTGTTTGTTACTTATTATGTAGATAAATATTTTCAGTGGTTTTAATAAATACATTCAATCATTCGTAATTATTTAAATTGACAACACAACTAATTAAGCCATTGTACCAGGAAAGCTCTAGTAATCAGTTCATTAAATTAGGGTAGCTTTTTTAATTTAAAGAGGTCAGTTTTCTGGTAAATTATAGTTTAATGAAGCAAGATATTTCAATAATTTGTGATTCAATAATTTTATTGAGTCTGATTTTAATTTCATGAATTCAAATAACATTTCAATTACTAATAGGCATAATTAGACCGAAGATATTTTAGAAACCAAACAATGTTTATTACATTCTGTGAAAATCGCTTGAAAGTTTGTGGGCGTTAAATATAGTGATTAATGTAATAATTTGTAATAATGGGACAAAAATATATTTAAATTTATCGGAACAATAATAAACAAGAACAAATTCAAGGTATTTAAAGTCAAGTATTGTGAAAGTATGAAAACATTTTACCACAAATTTAAAGTTATAGTTAAGGATATTTTTAAAGAGAAATAAAGTTATAAGTACGTTAATAATTAGAAATTAGAAATTTTAAAACGTCAGACATAGATGCCTAAATAAAATTAATCTACAAGCTTCATAAAACTAAAAGCTACAAAAAGCTAGTATAGAAATAATTTGAGTCATAATAAGTTTAAAATACAGCTATACTTAACAAAAATCAAATAAAGTAAATGATATTATATTTCAACTAGAGCAGACAGTGCAAAATTGCAAAACTTTCAAATTTTTTTTAATTTTTGAAACGTAAAATAATCTATATAAAATCATTATTTTCGTAAATTCTGTATTAAGACAAGTACAGCCACTGTTCACATGGTTAAATTTATGAAATTTAGAAAGTTCAACTTAAAGTCTTAATCAATATAAAGATTGTGTATAATGCTTTAAATAAACTACTAAAATTTGGGAATGAATACGAAATGTTTTAACCCCTTTCTCTACGTTGTATGCTATGCGTTCTTTTTTTCTGTCTTTTGAGCTTGTACATGCTTGCTATTACCTTTTTTACCATTTCTGAATAAAACTTGACTAGCTACAATGTCAGTAACGTCTTAAGTACATTCATACATACGTATGTGTCTCACGTATATCAACATTGATTAGCCCTAGAATGCTGAAATTTTATAATCAAGACTGCTGTAAAATCTAGTTGTGCATATTTGTTTTAAATTACAATTAACACTCTATATAATAAAATATTTCAATTGAACGGTTGCTGTAGAAAGTAGAAATTTTGTATTTAGAAGTGTGATAACTTTAATTAATTTCACCTTATGAACTATCTACCTTAAAAGAAATTTTCCAGATGTGGGTATGTCCCTGAGTCAGAAAATAAATAATTTTTTTAAAAAAATGAAGAACTTATTCGAGAAATACACGCACACACATACGTCACACGGGATTTCAACCAGTGGACGGTCAAATTGGACATCCGAAACCCCAAAGCAAACAAAGGAGTACATTAGATGAAATGGGAGGGAGGAGATTGGACAGAAATCTGTTCTTTTATGAGAACATGCCGCTAGCCTAGAAGGAGGAGGGGTGTTTAGGTAACAGGCTTGCATTCGAATTACATAGACTGGAAGACACTATACAAAACTTGACTAGAAGCAAAAAATTTAAACAGATACTGCTGGGCTTACAGGTAAATACAAAAGAGTAGTAACAAAAGTGTAGTAAAGTCTAGATGTCCTCCTGAATTTGCAATCTGCACTTTATATAACGAAAATTTCATTATAATGGATATTAATGTTACCAATCTACACCATATAGCAGTATCTGAGCTCTTATCTACGAATATGAATATATAAAACTAATTGTTGAATACAGTTCTACTCGTTGTTGAATAAATAACAAAAAAGTTAAACAACATTAATAAGTGATACTTTAGCAATTGAGTAACTGTCCACTTTGAAATGAAGGATCTCATCTGACATTCAAATAAAATACGATTAAGTGAAATGCAGTAAAAAATATGTTTGATTTAATAGGCGTAAAAGAGAATCACGTAGTATCCAAAATTAGATTATTAATTCGAAAAAAAGATCCAATTAAGAAAGGTATAAGGCCTTTTTTAAATATTCGCCAGGCATATTTAAATATTCAAAAAATGTTAAAAGCCGATAATCGATATCTTTAAAGTTCAAAGGTCTTTAATCTCCTCAATGTAAATCATGACACAGGAGATAAAGCAAGATGGGTATTCATCTTTCTCTTGTATGTACGTTTATTCCAGTATTAGTAAACATAAACTCTTAGCGTAGAATAGATTCTTTCAAAGATGTTTTATTTTCTTAAAATAAGTGGACAGCAAAAAAAAATATTTTATGTTTAAATAGCCAAAAACAAATTTATTTGATTATTCATTGCAAACGATTTAAATGCCACTCAGTCTTCAAATTTAATTTAATTTCTAATTTAAAACTTGTTTAAAATCTTTTTTAAACGATGTACTTTTCAAACGACGATCTATGTTAAGAATAAAGTCATTCTGATCTTTTTCAAAAACGGGTCAAATTTTATTATTTTTTATTATTATCGGGTAAATCTCTAAGTGGGAGGCCTCACATTAGTTTGATTTGATTTGATTAGGTTTGGAGCTATACGGTTTACTTTTTTTTCAAAACGAAGGCTAAGGCGTCACATTGGAAGAAGACATTATTAAAGAAGTACTTAAAATGTGAAAACAATGAACAGAAAAACTTCACAGTTGATCTTTTTGACACAGTCGTTTTATTCTGTTTAATCACATTATATTTATCAAACTATTCTCTTTTATACCATGTGGGATTTCCATAGTTTGTTTTAATTTTTTTAACCACTGAAATAGTACAGAGATACAACTAAATATACATATATATGTAGTATATCAAAATTTCTAACTCTACATTTCCTTTATCTAGAGAATATAGAAAAAATATCTGCGGAGTGCAGGTGGTTTGATCCCAGCAGTGGTTATACATACATATATATATATATATATATATATATATATATATATATATATATATATATATATATATATATATATATATATATATATATATATATATATATATATATATATATATATATATATGTATATATATATGTATATATATATATATATATATATATATATATATATATATATGTGTGTGTGTGTGTGTGTGTGTGTATGCTTGTTTGTGTATACATATCTTTCAATGTAAAAGAAACGTGTACATAGTCTACGTATAAAAATAATTTCTTTCGTAGTTTTAAGGTGGGGGATAAATTTAAACTAAATAGATTAACTGTAGTTCTGAAGGATAACTAAAATAGATATCCAAAATTCTCCTTATTCCCCTTCTCATTTTATTACCTGATTTCCGAAAATAAAATGTCCCCAGAAATGAAATGTCAGGAGTGTTCTCCAACTTAAATTGTATTTACTCGTCTCTCAAAACTAAACCTAGATTAATTGCTAATTTTCCATTAGCCCCACTTTTCAATTGTCCCAGAAAAATTATATCACTTCAATTTAAATTTTTGACAGTGACCTAGCTTAAATAATCGAAGTTCACTCTAAGCTCCCTGCTTATACATCTTTAACATCTTTAGAACAAAATAACATGATTCACTCGCTCTGCGTCAAACATCGTTGATAATGTATTAGTCTTGGGTATTTTATGCAGAGCAATTGCAATTTACAGACTCTCAGTTAAGTCGATGTGATTTGATCCTCTATAAACATATTGTCTTCAAACGCTGGACTTTCTTTTGATAGCTTAATGGTTAAAAATTGAATAGGAGTTGAATAGTTGGATAGCGGTAGAATTGACCCCGGGCAACTTATATATATATATATATATATATATATATATATATATATATATATATATATATATATATATATATATATATATATATACTTCTTGACTACCAAATTTTTCGACAAAAATGTGCAAAGTCATACACAGGGTCATTGACACAATAGAAAATTAGTTAACCAGCGAACGCTTAGAAATATAAATTTTATAGAAATCTAACTGTTTATTTCTCGTCGTTTTTTATGATAAAAAATAAATTTATAAAAATCAACGTCATTTTAAGAACTGTCAGGGACACTCGGGGCATACATTCCTTACCACTGGTCTAGATCGTCGATGGGTGAACCAAAAATTTTCATATCTCTAAGGTTAAACATTTTATTGCGATATGTTCATTTTATGAGTATTCTCGCACTTTTTTTACTTTCTTGTAAAGGAAGTATTACAATTATGAAATTTTTCACTGCTCAGATTTCAAGTTTATTTTCACTAACCTGAATGAATTATGACAAATTTCAGTAATATGTCTGAATCTAATTACAAAGAAACTTCATTTAGACCATTTATAAACTAGTCATGGGTAGTTTTCTCTTGACTCCTCAGAAACGATAACCCGTATAAGGTTGATATTTTGGTATTTAGGCCAGATATAATTGTGCACTTTCTCTTTTGATTACAATATGTTCTCTATATAAGGAAAATTTTCAATATAACGTGTACCTCTGTGGGAAATAACTGAAAAATGATTAGGAGTGAATGTTGAAATATAATATGTCTAACTATTGTAAGATATAGTTATACACTACCTCTTTTTATTGTATATTTAACGAAAGACACATTTGATTAATGCTGTGGGGCATTAAATATATATACGTATGTATATATATATATATATATATATATATATATATATATATATATATATATGAGCTTATGTATGATAATGTATTTATATGTGTGTGCGTGTATATGTATAGATATGTGTGTATGTGTATACATACACACCTTTCTTTATATAGGGAGTATAGAAAAATATCAGAGGAATGCAGAGGGCTTGATCTCTGCTGTGACTCACTGCATATATATATGTGTGTGTGTGTGTGTGTGTGTGTATGTGTGTATTTATGTGTGTATATACATCTTTCAAGGTGAAAGAAAATTGTACAAAGACAACGTTTATGTAAAGGAAGACCAATTTCATCTGTAATTTTAAGGTTGGGGATAAATTTAAAGAAAATAGATTAACTGTATTTCTCAAGGATAACTAATTTTTAAAAAATGTAGTACCAGCCTCGGGGAATTCATTTGAGTGTAGGTATTTCACGAAAAGTACTGTATTTTTTTTTAAATTGCAACCCAAGTCACGCAACATTCAATGAAAAAAAAATGCTGATTCATTCACATTTCATCTGAATCGAAAAATAATGTCTAGAGTACATGCTTTACCGTATATTTAAGCGAGCATTATGTACAATTTAACTATTTTTATATAAAAAAAAGTATTAGAATTATTCAAAGTTCCTTACATTTTCTTTTACGTTTAAACTTTTCTGAAATATAAATTTCTTAACCACTTTTGTACACACACGCACATAGACATATCATGTGAAGGGAAACTAAATTTTTTAACAGACTGATTTCCGTCTGTTTGCCTTCATTATGGCCTGTATCACGCGTGATTTCGACAAATACAAATCATGCATAACATTCGTAGGGATACGTAGCCAGTAATCTTTTAAAAAATTACACTTTCTGAATTTAGCTTTGGAAGAAAATTTGTCGGAGCAATTTGCTCTCCTAGGTACCCTACAAATTTTCAATTGTACTCAGATTAAGAGAATAAGGTCACCAGCGATGTACTAAAGGTCATCAAATCAGACTCTGGTAATTCCAGCAGTGTGAATATGTTCATTGTCGTCCTATTACACAGGCTGAGAACAGTCATCAAATTCGAAAGTATTTAATTGAAATACTAACAAACGCGTTCCGCAGGTGCACAGATTAATTGAGACAATGGTGAGGCATAGCGCTACACAGCATCTCTGGACCTTTCCCATGCTTAACGGTTAGCAACAGACAGTAAGCTTTATAGGTTTGATGCCGGTTTCTCTAAACATAAAAACATCCTGTTTGTCTAGAATATTATAAACGACAAGTCGTCTAACTGGGTGACACCCTTCTAATGCTGTGTCTATGATCATGGTACTATTTTTATGGTTTCAAGGCATAGCATGATATCACCATTGGTTTCGGATTCTCCACTTTACCTTCTATGTTTTTGGCAAAAGTTCATGGATAGCGTTTCTCGATACAACATTCTGTAGATTTGTGTTTCTCTCAGGGATTAGTGCCATATCTAGGATTGTGTTGCTTGAAGTCACAAATTGAGTCACAAAAGTTCAAGTCCTTTCTATCTCTATCAGTCCATTGATGTTTTTAGAAGATGCCTTTCTCGGTTTCTTGTGAGCTAACATTACGGCTGCCACGATATTTCGACAACCAGAAAGGAGAGTGAATTTTTTTTTTGTTACAGGCCCCTACAATCATTTCCTTTTCGGAATGTTTTAGGTCAGCCATTAAAAATCTTGAAAGCTCCATATATTCTATATCCGAACGCAATCCCTGCTAAGAATATGGGAACATTCTTGACCATTCACTGGCACACTTCAATTCAAAAGTGCTGGAATACACAACACCGTTTTCCTCGAATGTTTTTGAGTCATTGAAGTTCACATTAATACAATTCCTGTAAATTTGTAGATATGCATATATACAAGAATGCACACATACCTATATGTACTAAACGAAGATATTATAGCCTCAAAAGTATGCTTATACTTTTCGGTAAGACTGCACGTGTATTTGGATCTCAGTGATGATATGGATGCTTGTAGTCTTTTGTAATCCTCTGTAAGCAGGAGTTCCTCGTAGAATTAGTACTCGTGAGTAGAAATAAACCAATCCTAGGTTTGCTTATTTCAATAACTAAAGTCATCGCTCTCTATTCAAAGGTTTGTTAAATTCAAAGATTCAGTAACTACAGCTTAAAGCAGGCTAAAAATCTTTATAATACCTTTTAGCATCATTGAGATTCGAAAAAAACATACTTTAGTACCAAAAGTTCTAATCATTTAGCTATTATCCGATTTTAAGAGAAGGAAGGAAAAAATATATACGGAAAGCAGAACAAAATAGAACGAAATGATTCCTGCTTTCTAAATTTTATTTTTCTTACATGTGATTGACATGCGTTTAATTTGTGCTGAGGTATATTTGCTTTGTAAAAGCTTATTCAGGAACACATTTTTTAACTTTTAAACATGCAAGTAAAATAACATTGCAAGTCCTTTCCTCTATCTTATTTTATTTTTATTATGTAAATACCAATACTAAAGATTTTACTCCGATTTTGTGTTTAAAAAATGTAAATCAAGGTGCATCAAATTAAGTTTTGCATCTAGATTCCATTTGAAAGAATTTCTAAAACTCTTTAAAGCAACAATTCTCCTTCAAATGAGCAGAAGTACCTTCATAGAAGATACATCAAGAAACGTAATTAGTTTTCGGTACTGAAAAGGAAATAGGTTCAGATGCAGTCATCTTTAGTATATTCCGTAAGAAACAAAAAGACTAAAGCAGAAATTGAATATCGATTTATCGAGAAATAATTGCTCACAAAACAACAAAAAGCTAGACAGCGTCAGAATGAAATTTTAAATTAATTTTTTAAACAAGATACCAAAAAAAATTAATTTAAAATTTTGTTTTAAGCGTGAAGTCATAAAATCCATTTAAAGCGTCTTCAAATTTTTTTTATTATTGTATTTATTTTTTAAAAAAGGTTCTTAATGGAAAAATAAATAACCCTTTAAACGCAGGCATAAGCTTTTAAAGTTTTACTTATTTTTATTAACGTTGCGTTTAATTATTTATTAATGGATCTTAATGAAAAAATAAATAAGTCTTTTAAAAGAAACTTGTGAAATCGCTTAAAATCTTATCTATTTCATGCTTCAGAAAGCTTTAATTTTTAGTACGGTTATATCTCTTTTCTATGCTTGAACCTGCTTGATTCTTTTTTACACTTGATTTAAAATTTTATTATTATTCTTATAATTATTTTTATTAATGAACCCTAATAAAAAACTCATTAATTTGAGATGCGATAGTGTACACCGTTTTTATTTAAAAATTAATTATTTCATTAGGTCGAGTGTCTAGGAAAAAAGTTTTTCTAGACTATTCATGCTTCCGATTACGAATCAGTAATCTTCCTTCCTCATCCTCAGAACTATAAACTATTATTAGCTTGCATTTCCTGATTAGGACATCCAATTATTTTCTTGCGGGAAAAAAATTACCTTTAGATTACAGATTGGCAGTTTCTTTCTCTTTGATGTTTTAAAAAATGGTTAATCAGATGAATCACTGAAATATGTCGCATGAAGGTATTTATTTATCACCGAATTGAAATAATTTTAACAGAAAGTTTGGATATTGCTTGCTTTTCTTCATGATGTTAATTTTATTTGTTCAACTTTAATAGCGTAAGCATTTTGGTAATTAAAGAACTGTATAAATTATGAGTAATTCACCAAAAATTGGTCATATATTTTGTATTTAAATTATACTTTTTTTGTAAAAGACCTAACATAAACTGATGGGCATAGAACATCTACTTAAAAGAGTAGATCTTCCTACACGATGTATTGTTATTGTAAAAGACCTAGCATAAATTGATGGGCATAGAACATCTACTTAAAAGAGTAGATCTTTCTACATGATGTATGTTTTCCAATTAAGAATCAGTAATATTTCTTCCCCATTTACAGAACTATAAACTATTGCTTGCATTTCCTGAATACAACAGTCAACTATTTTCTTAGAGAAAATCTACTTTAATATTTAATGGCAGCATATTTTCTTTCATATGTTAAAAATAGACTATTCCTTGAAATAAGCCTTCCGAAATTATGTATCACCAGTTTAAAATATTTTAATGCCTTATAAAATAATCTTTATTCATTCATTTATAAAGGAAGTAAGTTATTGCAGTAATACTGATGATTAATAAACTAGTCCTAATGTTATTTGGAAGACCATATAATTATCATGTTAAATTAATATACATTTTCTCAGAAACTGCAAAACATATTCATTTGAAATTTTTATTTATCTAATATAATTAAATTCCAATAATATAAAGTCAAATTTAATAACAGATATATCTGCTTTAGTTTTTTTTTATTGAAAATAAAACTTACTTTTTAACAACAAAAAAAATGCGTTACACAAAGGAATCATTTTAATTTAAATTTTGTCCATATGTTACTAAAAAATGTTAAATTCCGATTGATCAGACACATATGTAAAATAGTCAGGTAATGTTACAAATAGTAATATGAAGTAGTTTATATAAAAAAAAGGTACATTACAGTTAAAAAAATAAGAATTTTAAGAATTTGGAGTTTAAAGTTTAGCAACATACCTAATGGAAACGTCCCTGCATTACAGAATTTATTTTCAAATTTAAGGTTTTTTTCTCTTGCTGTTGCCATATATCGCTCTAAATTTTACTATCACGGACCAGACTTTTAAAAGTGTTTACCAATATAAACTTAAATCCAACCAAAGTTAGCCAGAACACTTGTCTTTATATGATTACCATTGTTATAACAAAAACAAAAAATAGCGTTGCAAAAATCTAATTGAGGCCATTCTGGAGGTATAAATGGCTTTTGATGTACTTAAATCTAGGTAACATTATTTACGCTTTTATTTGTATTTGTCATAAAAAAACACTTTAAGAGATTTAACAGGGAGATATTGCGAACTATTCGTATCATGGCTTTAATATATGCCAATAAAAGACTATTTTCATGTTTAAAAAGTTCTTCTAAAGTAGGCTAAAAGTAGCTAAAGTAGGCCATCCTAAAGACTACACGAGCTACACTGGAAGTTCATCTTGTGCCGACGTGCCGTGTTGTTTGCATACATGTATGTAGGATAGCAGCCTGTAAAAGCGAATGTTTGAAAAGTGTCCAAAATATAGCCAATTTGAATTTTAAAAAGGCTATTTTAAAAAATATTTTTCAGATAAATATGTACTATGGTTCTTTAAAGCCAATGTCAAGTGACTTCGAACATCCATGCGAGCAGTAAGTTTTGAACCCATGGACTTAGGAACCAAAAGACAAAGCTCTAACTGCCCGGCTATCCTCTGAAAAATGCACTAATATCAAAAATAAAAGTTTTAAAATGTCCTCCAGAGGCGGGAGGAGTACAATACTCTAACCATTTCGTCCATTTTAAAATAGAAAAACAACATTTATCTAATATGGAGACTAGATTCAAATATTTAAAGCATTAAAGAAGGAGTAAAGGTATATAATTACTATTATGTACATTTCAAATTACAAAAATTAGCATATTACACTGTTATGTTTATGGTATGCAACTGAATTTAAACTGAATGTAACTAACATTTATCATGTATAATTTAAAGTCCAAAATATAGCCAATTTGAATTTTAAAAACTATTTTAAAAATATTTTTCAGATAATATGTACTATGGTTCTTTAAAGCCAATGTCAAGTGACTTCGAACATCCATGCGAGCAGTAAGTTTTGAACCCATGGACTTAGGAACCAAAAGACAAAGCTCTAACTGCCCGGCTATCCTCTGAAAAATGCACTAATATCAAAAATAAAAGTTTTAAAATGTCCTCCAGAGGCGGGAGGAGTACAATACTCTAACCATTTCGTCCATTTTAAAATAGAAAAACAACATTTATCTAATATGGAGACTAGATTCAAATATTTAAAGCATTAAAGAAGGAGTAAAGGTATATAATTACTATTATGTACATTTCAAATTACAAAAATTAGCATATTACACTGTTATGTTTATGGTATGCAACTGAATTTAAACTGAATGTAACTAACATTTATCAAATATTTTATGTAAGGTCTTAATCCGTTGAGTCTCCCCAAAGTGAAAGTTTAAAACTTCATCGATTCATCCATTGCAGCATTCCCATATCGATTACTTTTGAACTTTAAACATCTTTACCATTCGAAGGGAATTACACAAATAACATTCATCAAATAAATTATTACAGAAAAGCTATCTTCACATTTCATTTACTAATTAATTTCCTTGTTGGCTTATTTAAGTTACGTAATTAGTTGAATCATTTTTGTACCTCGAATCTCTTTTCATATATATATATATATATATATATATAATATATATATATATATATGTATATATATATATATATTATATATATATATATATATATATATATATATATATATATATATATATATATATATATATATATATATATATATATATATATATGTATATATATATATATATATATATATATACATATATATATATATATATATATATATATATATATATATATATATATATATATATATATATATATATATATATATATATATATATATATATATATATATATATATATATATATATATATATATATATATAATATATATATATATATATATATATATATATATATATATATATATATATATATATATATATATATATATATATATATAATATTGTATATATATATATATATATGTATGTATGTATGTATATATTTATGTATATATGTGTGTGTGCGTGTGTATGTAAGTAATTATAGAAAGGCGTGCAATAAATAATTCAGCAAATGTATTTCAATCAAAGACAAAACGCACGAGACTTCCATTGCCGGGGAGATCACACCAGAAGGAACCGTGCAGGTTTTTCTGTGTGGTCAGCAAATTATGTAATTTTGGAAGTTATGAGTTTTTTTCTTACTTGCTCCGTGATTATAATGGCGTGCTGGTGCACCCCTTTTGTCATAAATTGAAAATCTCCAGGAAATAAAAGTTTTTTTTGTGATACTCGGCTGTTGATATATTCAATATTGTATGTCTTCAAATTTATATCTTGCGACTACAAAAGAGATAAATTAAACTAAATCTAAACATAAAATCATCTTCGATCATTCTTTGTTTCCTAAGATGTGGAGTAGTCTAAAAGTTGTGCTTCGTTACATGTATGTATACATATATGTATCCATCCGTGAACTGTGTATGTGGTAAATATTTATAATTAATAGTAAATCCAAATATTATCCAAATGAACATTTGAATTTTCTTCTAAGGCATGGTAAATAGATTTACCACCAAAGCCATTATTTCTAAATATTTATGGCAAGGGATGGCAGACATTCTTGAAAGTAGAAACAAATTTTTAAAGGATAACTATGGTATCATAGAACCATTTATATGTATGTACAATATTGGTACAATATATAGAAGCTGAAGTGATAAAAGCCTTAGACGCTTATGAAAAGAGCCACATGCGGCTAGCGATCCGCTATCTGTCTATACCTGGTCTATGGTAAGCCATATCGCCAAATCTCATTAGTTCTTTCATTTATTAATAACTTCATAAATGACAAAGAAAATTGATAAAAGTCTTGACTTAGCTGTGAATGATGAGAACATTAGGAAGCCAATTTCTTCTGTCCATAACTCTTAGTTCATTTGATTAATTTTCATTCATTTGTTTTATAGAAAGTAGAATTTGCAATAAATGCCTTATATTATATAATAATTATTAAAATAATAAACTGTTCTACTTTTTAATAATAGTAGCCAGTGGGTATTGGTTATCATAAGTTTCACCCGAAAGGATGTTAAAATCAAACTAGTTTAATCTAAAGATTTAAATTATTTCATTTTCTTTACTCAATTTCAATTTACAGAGTAGTGTAATATACTATTGATAGGGAAAAAATGCCATATAAAGGATTAAGATAGTCGGGTCGTAGTGGCCGATATGTAAATCAGTCATAAAAGATAGCAGTATATTTTGTTTGAAATTAATTGTTTATCAATTTCTTAACCTTCAACTGCTATTGACGTATTTTGGGAGATAAAGTTATATGCAGCTGTTTATTTCAACGATTTTTAAATTCCTTAAAATCTAGTAAGGGATTTCATACGCATGCAACAGAAAGACACCGAAATAAGTACCGATTATTATTTAGAAAGACGAAATATGTAAGACCCTACGACGTTGAAATATTATTACGACTGTAACATACAAATATGGTGTTCCCACCAATTTATTTTATAGGTATGCTAGTGGGTGAGAATATTAACATATTACAAAGCCTGTTCAAAGCGAAACAAAGTATAAGAAGAGAATTCGCCGATTTGAAAATTTTGCATCTGCTATAGACATGTATAAATATTGTTGGTTTGAAAGTTATCCGTGCGCAATTTTTCGTTCCCTAGATAAATTACCTCTGATAAAATAGAAAAATGAATTTCGATTCGGATAATTGAGTTCATGCTAGGTTTAGGAAATGACACATATGGCTGAATAGGTAGGGTACTGCCTTTTGGTACCAGAATCCATGGATTCTAATTCTACTACTTGCATGGATGCTCGTAGTCAATCGGAACTGTAAAATACGGTTATGTATTTATGCGGTCTGCTAAACCAGCTAGTGGTTATTTTATTATATAATACAGCAATCTCATTTTAAAAATTTTTATTCTTTTCATAAAAAGCTTCCCTTTCATTCCCTTTATTACTTTACAAACCATTTTGTAATGCTTTTAGATTATTACACTGCTGGTAAATTATAGGGAAAAGAAAAGAGCGGTAGGAGTTCTTAAACAATCATCTCTGACAGACAAAAAAAAATTAGAAATTCTTTTTAAATTTAACTGTTTCTTCATTTTGACAGTTCATGCCAAAATAATTGCTGTGAAACATACGCAAAGTTTGTAGACAGCGTGATAAAACAGACACGCTAGTAGGGAATCTAATAGTGGATTTTTTTCATGGATCGAATATCGGAACAGAATACTAATAACTTCAGGGACTTATTTTATAAGACATGAAGTGTTACTAACGGCAGGAAAATAGCTCGAACAAGATCTAAGTGACGGAAAACGGTACTCGTGTTTATAAACATAATAACCAGTCACAGATTTGATCCCCAAAAATATTTCTTTCAATTATTACTTTATGAGATCAAGTTATTATTTATCTTACATAGATACTACTTGGATATTTTATCATAAAAGATGGGTTTAATACTTAAATACCTTCTGCTCATGTTATTTTCGATATATATTATGTACTATAATTCTTTCACTGGTAAATATTCTGATTTATGCTATTTCATTATTATTTCGTTTCAAAATGTCTCTTCAGATATTTTTATATCAGCTAAAAATTAATTGAATAACTTTGCTCTTAGAGCAGTACAAAGTAAAGAGTGATTTCAAAAACATACTGCAATATAATTTACTTTTTTACAATTAAATAAAAAATAAACTATTAAAAAATAAACTTTTGTAATACCTTTTATGGTTCATTTCAGTTTTAAATAAGTTTAAAGAGAAACAAAATATATAATATTTTAATTATTTAATTTTTTTTTACATTTGTCACTCTAATGAAGTTTTTTGAATGGAGGATTAATAATATTAAACATCAGACCGTAAATTCAGGTGCATCATTAAAAGAAACAAATGAGCTATGTGTAGTGGATTAATAAATTCACTTTATCTAAAATTTTTAAAAACTTAAAAATTTTACTTTTAAAATATTTAACTTATTTTTAAAACAATATATATTTGAATTCTATCTGATATGGATAATATAGATTTATTATCAGAAGTTAATAAAAAGCTATAAATTAAAACTATATATTTTACTTTCGAAGTGTTTAAGAATAATTTAAATGTAATTCACAATAAAATGTCTTTGTAATTATAAGACTTAATATTATAAAAAACTTTTGAAATTTATTTTACTTTTTTTCATTATTATAGCAATTTTGTACCAAATGATAACTTTGTTCTAACTTTTTATAAAATAGAAATCCTTTTGTAACTTATTTTACTTTTTTTCATTATTAAAGCAATTTTGTACCAAATCATATCCTTATTCTAACATTTTATAAAATAGAAATCCTAGTAAGTTTCAAACTGTTCCTATACTAACACTAAGCCAATTTCTTTTTAATTCTCCAACTTTCTTAGGAAAATGGTAAGATATATAACTATTCTTCCCTTCTTTCAGTAACCACTGTTAGTAATTTTTGAAAAAAAAAATCCAAGCCTGTAAAAAATAGTCTTTGAAATCTTTTCTTTTTGAAAACTGCATTTGGCATTTACGAATTTAACTTCTTTCTTGGAATTGAAAGAACTCTGATTCTTTTGTAGATGTAGTCTTAGAAAATTACCTTCTCCTATATAAAATGAAAGCATTAAATAGCACTATTTAAAAATGTTTGATTTGTACTTTTCCTAAATAAAATTTTGTAAAGGTAATATGCTCTATTTTACTAATTATTATGTCCTCTTTAGTGATGATATCGTTCTTTATAGTTACAAACAATAATTCATTTTTACAAGCTACAGTTTGCTTTGTTTTAAAGGTTAAAGGTAAAAGAAGCTATTTTTAAAATATTCTTAAGTGTTTTAAGTGAAAAAGAAAAATTCTGAGCACTTGTGTAAGTGACAGCCTTGTCATTTTCTTCTATGCCAAAACCCAAATAAAAAGTTAGCAAAAATTCAACTCTTCATTCTATGTGCCTTTTTACATAATTAGATAGTAAAATACAATATATGATTTTGATGATACATTACTCCAAAAAATGTCAAAGCTTTTCCTTTCTAACTAAATAGTATAAAGCTCTAACTAAATAGTACAAAGCATGTGTTAGAATGCAAAAAATTGAGTTGATTTTACAATTTTACTTAAAGTTAAAATAGTTACAGTTTAAGCAAATTGTTTAAAAATAACTGTACTTATTAAAAATAATTTATAGATGAAGTAAAGAGACTTTTTTTAAATTATGTTTTTGCGACCATGCTGTTTTTACAGTTGGCTTTAAATTGAAATATATAACTTTTATGAGTTTGGTTATATTTATCTATATATGTATGTATCTCTCCCTCTCTCTCTCTCTCTCTCTCTCTCTCTCTCTCTCTCTCGATATATATATATATATATATATATATATATATATATATATATGTATATATATATATATATATATATATATATATATATATATATATATATATATATATATATATATATATATATATATATATATATATATATATATATATATATATATATATATATATATATATATATATATATATATATATATATATATATATATATATATATATATATATATATATGTATTGAATTAAAGGTTATAACATCTATAATGCTAAATGTGAAAATGTTAAACATCCATTAACCGAAATTCACGGAATGTTCAAAGCTCTCTTTCGCAGAAATAAACCATTCTTTTGTAGTTTTCCCCACTTTTAATTTTTATCTAGGGGATAAAATGAGTTATTACGCTTTACATTTACTTAAAATATAGACTTACATATGATTTATCATTTTTACTATATAATTCAATTGGAGAAGGACCTAGATAAAAATAATTTGAATTAATTTTAAAAAACAATCTATGAAAGTTTGATGCTGCAGGTATTTAATCGTAGTTATTTACTCAGTGTTTCATTTACGATTTTCCCTTAATATATTATTAACATGTCTAGAATCGTGTCTCTGTTTAATACTAAGGCATTTAGCATTGTATAATAATCTGCATATAAAGTTTTAATGGTATAACTTTGTTATGAGAGTTCCCGACTTCATTTCTTAACTTTAAAATCTTGTTTGCTTAGCAGAAATTTAAGTGCCTATATCAAAATTTACTTCGTAATGATTTCATAGAAAGAGATTTAAAATTCTAAAACTTTATGCAGAAACTATCATGCTATGATAAATTGAAAGGAATTTAATTACAGTGATTAAAGCTATTACCTTAACTAAATAAATGCCGTACTATTAAATTATTTAATCAAGATAGCTAATGACTGTAAAATTAAATAACTTTTCTAGA
Source organism: Pardosa pseudoannulata (assembly GCA_032207245.1). Classification (NCBI taxonomy): domain Eukaryota; kingdom Metazoa; phylum Arthropoda; class Arachnida; order Araneae; family Lycosidae; genus Pardosa; species Pardosa pseudoannulata. The sequence continues at coordinate 76,371,139 of CM063502.1, read as the reverse complement.
TAAAGTTTTCTGTTATAATTCATTTCTAAATAATTTTAATGTTTTACTAATCTTATATTTGCGGCAGTCAATGAAAGTTAAAAAAACACATCGCATAATTTTTAAAATATGTTCGTGCTTTCAACACAATGTTTTAATAATAAACATTTAAAAAAATTCACAAATTCGACTTAATTAAAGTATAAATAGTGGAGTAAAATGCAATTCTAGTGCAATTTTCATTAGTTTCCAAAATAGCAACGAAATTAGTTTCATCAGTTTTTGAAATAACAACGTTTTTAGCAACGTTTTCGTATAAAAACTCCAAGCCATCAATACAAAATTCCGATTATTGTATTTTAATAAAATTTAAACAGCACGTAAGTAATCAGTTTGCATATTTTAGAAATGAAAAGGTTTTCAATAATTCAGAAAAATTCTTCATATATTTTTTTTTCTAATTTTCAATTTTCTAATTTAAATTTTCCTTAAAAAACCCTCATCCTTTTTTTAAAGTTCAGATATTGTTTCATAACAAGTTTAATGATAATAATATCTATAATAATGATAATAATATCTATAATAATTGATTTTCGATCAATAACAAAAAGGTCATACGTGTACTGTTTGCGTTGGTAAGAGAATAATTATCAAAAATGAATGCCATTATTTTTCCACTATTCATCTCTCTGTATAATATCAAAATAAAAGAAAATTGTAAATTTTTATTCTTAAAATGGTATTCTAGTTTAAATAGAAAACAAATTTCAGCACAAACTTATAAAACTAGAGAAATTTCAAGGCAGGAGCTGCGTATTAACGGATAAAATTTACTTTGAAAGTTTTATATTTTTATAAATAGTATTCTAAAAACTTAATAGTAAAGAGACAAAAATCATACAGAAACACATAAATTGTTTCTGCATTTACTTTTCGACAAATCTGATATGTGCTATTCACAGCTATAGTTTGTTTTTGGTTTGGAGTGTTACGGTCTACTTTTTGCAACACGAGGGCTAATGACACCGGTACATACAGCTTAAAGCCTATTCCGAACGGCTACGAACAACCATGCCACTGTGGTAGTCGAACCCACGAACTCCGGTACCGAAGACCATCACCCTAACCAATCGGCCATCGTTCGGCGCTCACAGCTTTAGAGAACTAAGTCAAATTCACAAGCCTCATATGAGGCATAGATGCATAAGATAAATCACTAAGAACAAATATATGTTGAAAAATTGTTTGAAACCATTATTTATTATTTGAATTAAGAGCCTCATATGAGGTTCAGGTGAGCCAGAGTGCTATAAAAGCCTACTATTTGTATCCAAAATTTCCCTTCTTGTTTATTCTTTGTGCTATAACTTTGACAATAATAATTGCAGAAACAATAAAGTATTTCCGAAAACTTAAATGCAGGGCAAATAAAATAGACAAATAAAGAAAATCGAAAAAAATTACCGTAACAAGAAATATAAATTCGTACTTTAAAAAAATATATATCTTCTACAAAAAATTTCTTACTTTCAATGTAAAATTCAAACTGAACCAGTCATTTATTTTCTACCACCGGTTATGCAAATGCTTTTTAGAGTAGAATGAAAGGTGATTTTTTATCTTATTATTGAATACTTTAAACTTCTGTCCTGGATAACGAATTATGACTGAACGAGTTGATTTTCTGCTATTGGGAGTTTTTAATTTTCTAGTAATTATTTGATTTCCTCTGAATAAAGAGATTTATTTCTGCATAAAGAGCATTTAAGCAATATTTTAATGGTAACTGTCTAATAATAAGTTCTTTAAGAATCTTTCATTAGACTGATTTTCAGCATCATATGCAAGGTATCAATATTATGGTGTGTTTAATGATAAAGAATTATTTCTTCTTTTATTATATCTTTTCATATTATTAATAGAAAAATGTATTTTTCCTATAAGAGGTGGATATTAGATCTTGAAAGATTTAGGTATTTTAAAGATTATAAGCGATTTCCAGGAAATCGCAAATGTGTGTTAGTATTTCATAATCGTACATATGGACTAATATGACACGATCCTTTAAAATATACACCTCTGTCTTAACAATCCTATTTTTTAACATGTAAATTACCGATTTAAAACACCCTGCTCTTATTTAGATTGGCGG
>CM063502.1:76361508-76364008 GCA_032207245.1 Pardosa pseudoannulata | reverse complement strand
ATACATGCGATTGGAGAAAGACCAGAAAATACTTTGTGCTATAGTAACCTGTAATACTGTATATGGTAATACTGTACGATAGCAACATATTGGAGTATCTAAAATGTGGGGGAGGGGGAAACTCATCCTGGAAATTGACAAAAATCTAAAATTTATTTCATATTTTCTTTTTATTTGTAAGTATATGTATTTCATTCGTTTTTCTATGGGTGTTCACGTACACATGTTTACAAATGGAAAAGCCAGCACTGGTTTAAAGTAATAAGTTTTCTTCATTAAAGTTTTTTCGCTGAAATTTTATATTCATTATTCAATTGTCTTACTTTTATCCTCGTAAACTACAAAAGCACCGGATTCTTCCCCATTGGAAACTTTCGGAATATTTTTCAGAGAATTTTTTCCCTTCTTCTTTAGTCCCCCTATTACATTTGATGGTATTTCATCACATAGATAGGGATACAGGTGGATCTGAGTAGTGTCAGTTTAAAAAAAATAGAACACTCTGTATGTTTGTAACTTTAAAATACGGCTTCAACTCCACGTAATTTAACTTAATGTTGATGTGGTGTATTTCTTATCCATTTTAAAATGAATATTGTTTATTGGTAATTCAATTGTTCATGTCCAGTGACTATAATTTTGCCACTAATGGCAATTCACGTCCTGAAATTTTTGTTTCTGAATGTGGTAACATCATCACATATATGTGTTATCATAACAAAACAGGAATAGAAGAGATAAGTATAATTTACATAATTCTGTTAACGTTTTATTTATACTCTATTTTGATGTTTTAGTTCTTTCATATTTGAACCTGTTCACATTAAATTTTTATCCTTAACGATACAATTCTCTAGCAACAAACTTCAAAATTTCATTACTTTTGCCAGTACTCAGTGTTAAAATCACAAAAGTTTTGCCAGTCACGAATATGTTAATAGAATTTCCAAATAAGCAAACTTGTTTTCATTTCTTTCGATCGAGATTTATAGCTTGTTATTTTTAACTAGTTTTTTCAATGTAACTTTGTTCTAAGTGTAAAATCTGGGTATTTTCTTTAACTAAAACAACTGTTTAAGATCCAAAGTATAATACAATATTATTCGTCAAATACTGTTATCTCGCATTTTCGTAAAAATAGTGTGGTATTTTTACAATATTTTTAACATTTTATTCCATATATTCCTGACAATTTTACTAGGTATAAGTTTCCTTCTTTGTTAAGAAAAGCTTTGATCTCAAAATTGAGCTCTCAGTTGTATTAAAATAATATGCCTCCTGTGACAATGAGTTCTAGTATATTCTCGGACAACTAGTTTTCTTTTATCTGAACTTTCTGATTCTATCTCAGTAATTCCATAGGGAAAGTGCTTTGCCAATATTCAGCGAATACCAAAGGTTTATAAACGATTTCCGAAGAGATACGTCTTTGGTGACGAGACCTGTGGGACCATGAGAAGAGGGATTCCCCATAAAGTTTTCACAGTACAATTAGATATAAACAGTTAGGGAATTATTGCCAATTTATCGAATAACAAGAAACTTAAAGCAGTAATCGTATAACTAAATTTCCTTAATTACATGAAAATTACTTGTTTTCCTTTTACTACTATTTTTCAGAATTCGGTTATATGATATTTAACACTAGTAGATTGAATATTGTATAACTAAACCCTGAAATATACCAATAGCTTATTAGTTATAGAATGTTTAGTGAACTCTATTTTTTTCTGCTTGTTTCTTTACTATAAACTTAAGCTCAAATACTTTTATTAAAAAAGAATTAAGACTTATGGAGATTTACATCTTTTTCTCTTCAAAACATAAAAAATATAGAAAAGGTTCTACCTATATACATATATATATATATATATATATGTGTGTGTGTGTGTGTGTGTGTGTGTGTGTGTGTGTGTGTAAATTATATATATTAATACATATATATATATGTAAATTATATATAATTATGTATATAAGTTTAAATGAATTAATCACGACATTTAGTAGGGCTTTTTAAGTTTGGACCAATCAACTTCTTCAGAGGCATTAAAGTATTGTAATTAGAATTTCAAATACATGCTGTAAAATTACACAAGTTCAATAATGTGGTGAAACTAAAAGTTTTTTTTTTCTTTTTAATAAGAACATATTGAATATAATAATTTCTTTTATGAAATATCTTCTCATTTCAAATAACTTGAGATACGATAAATACTTCAATCAGTGGTAAAAATGTCAATACTTTTGTCAATACAATTTGTGTAAAACAATCATATTTGATATAAAACGATAAAAGTTCTACAAACAAAAGATTTTCTCTCTTAAATAAAAATTTAGTCTCACGCATTTAAGATAGTTAAGAAAGCTTTTGTTTCTGAGTTGTTTTGAAACGAGATTTATTATATGGCAATCAAATATTTCAGTAATACTTGCTAATGGAATATTTTAGCCCCGGTAAATTTAGATTACAAGAGAAAAAAAGTAGTAATGCGTCATATAT
>CM063502.1:76199008-76356508 GCA_032207245.1 Pardosa pseudoannulata | reverse complement strand
TTTAGATTTTTAAAGTTTTAGAATGACATGATTGAAATTTTCAAATGTATTAAAGTATCTCGAAATAACAAAGTATTAAATTTTATTTAAATATTATGCTTAATACAAAAGTATTTCTCATAAGCTGCTTTCCATATTTAAGAAGGAATTTCAATGGATGTTGTATGGTTTAAATTTTTAAGTTGTTTAAAATAAGTGTAATAATATATATATATATGTATGTATGTATACATATATATATATATATATATATATATATATATATATATATATATATATATATATATATGTATATATATATATGTATGTATATACAGATATATATATATATATATATATATATATATATATATATATATATGGTCTGTGTGTGTACTTTGAAACAAATGCTTTACAACCATTTCTTTATGAAATATAAATTAATTTTTTAAATATTGAAAAACAATATAAGTTTTATTGAGTAAGTTTTATAGGATTTAGAAACATAAGTTAAAAGAAGTTGTAGCTCACAATTTCTTATGTTTTATATAATTCCTAACTTTAAAACTGATAATTATTAATTTTTTTATCAATACAAAGAATTTTTATGTATATACCTGCACTCATATTATACTAAAATTTAAGGTAAATTCGGATATTTTCATAGCCACTGTTTCTTATATAATTTTAAAATTCAAGAACAGGTAAGGCTGCATTTATTTTAAGTATTGAGTCAAAGTATCATTTCCTCGTGTAACAAAGCTATAGACCGTAGAGCTCCAAAGTAATATTTTCTTGAACTTTGCCAGACAAACTAAAGCTGATCTGTCTGAAGTTTGATTTTCATTTGAGTAAAGGTCCAATTACTGGCCTCATTGATAGGATTTGATACATTGCATTTTCTTGGTTTCCACCGAAAATTGAAGAAATTGAGGTTTGATATTCCTTCATGATCTACAAAATTGAAGATTTCTACTTTTACGATGAAAGTGTAGATTGACTCATTCTCCTGAATTTGTCAACGAGAAATACAGCAAAGATATTTCTTAAATCAACTTTACTAAGATTCAAAGATTAATACCTAATCTTCACAGCTTTTGAAATTAGAAATAAATATTGGCAAGATAAAATGTATTTAGTATAATGTAATTAATGAAATGTTTTACAGTAAACTACGTAATAGAGTATTTTTTTTATAATAGTTATTTCACTTAATTTTTAAACTTTGCTGTAAGCAATGAATTCAACTTTCATCTGCAGGTTAATTAAAAACAAATTAGTTTATAATTATACGTATTTAAATTACATGCGTTGAATACATTCATATCCTCCAAAGACCGTTGTAATAGTAAGCGATCTATCAAAATGTATTTCCGTTTGTCTTTACGCTAAGCTTAGTATAATTTGTCTTTCAAATTCAAAAATTAAGACCTCCCTCAAAACAAAATTTATATCAACTAGTATCTGTGTCTTAAACAGTGAGCTTAAATCTCTTAGAAGCTAAATTTGGTACATCTGAATAACTAAAGCTATCTTTTTGATAAGTTGGTAGAAGTGTCGAAAAAAACCTTGCAATTTACTAAGAATTATGTTTCGGCTGAGTAGAAAATTCTGTTGCAAAAACGAAGACTTATCAGAGCAACTTAAAGTGTAAAGTGCTTAAAACGGATTTCAATTTAAATTAGGGATAGAGAAGGTCACATTTCACTTAAATTCTCTTTCTAATGATTCTATGATGGGCAACAAGGAAAGATATAAAGTTTCTCCAAGGGAATTACGGTTCAAGTAGTATATTCTGGATTTAACGAACTAATTAGAATAATGTTTTGTTCATTAAACTCATATTTACGTTAAACGAAAGGAATATAAGTGATTATTCTAGTATTTAGAGTTTAATGTGTTAATACTATAAGAAAATGTAATGCAATTTAAACTAAACTGTTGAGATAAGCGCTTATTACTTGTGACTTTAAGGAAGCAAGACATTTATAAGACTTTTCGATATAATTTCAGAATAGGGAAATATATTTCTACCAAAAGATAATGTGTAACCGATTTACATTTTATTGCTGGCATCTAGTATAATCCCTGTAAGAAATTTTGTTCATCTCTGAATTTTGGAGTATTATAAGAATTTTTTTTTCGGAAGGTGTGAGTGCTATGGTTCGATGTGTGATACTGTAAAATCTACCATATTTTGTTAAGGAAATCATACTCAACAATCTCGTACAACCTTTTGTGAATAAAAATCATTCTCAATAATATCTATATCAATCTCTTTTATATGTGATTAATATATTCGTATCCCCTTACAAGCACTTAATTAGTTTCTAAAAGCAAATTATCTCTCAAAAGTTTTCACTAAAGGAAAGATATAAAGCTTCTGTAAATGAATTATGGTTCCAATAATAAATCCCGTATTTTAAAGGACTAAGTTGAACAACATTCTGTTCATTAAACTTTTACTTATGTTACAAGACAAGGCTATATTTGATTATTCATAAATTTAAAACTTATCAGGTTAATACTATAAGAGTATTTAATGTACTTTAAACGCATTACATATTCTTATGGCATTAACCCCCATTTGTAGTAAGTGTTTATTACTTCCAAGTAATTGTAAGGGAAGGGGGATAAGAATATTGTAAGACCTTTATTATGATTTTTGAGTAAGAAAATATATTTCTACGACATGCTGAATTTTATGTAATCTATTTAGAATTTATTCTTGACATCCAGTACCAAACTCAATATTTTTTTTATAATTGCTAACTTTGAGAATAATATAGCATCTTCTTTGAGAGAATTTTCATATCGTATATTTCGTTGAATATTTTATGTGTTACGACTTTATGCATATCACACACTCCTCTTATTGTCCAATAACATCTACTAGATTTTGTGAAAACCTCTATTTTGTGCATTAGTCGTCATCCAGTATAATCATTTCTTACCTTTTATTAAAAAAATAATAACTACTGATACCCCGCAATGAAGTAAGATCAGATTCCACAGCCAAGGGTAGTTTTTTTTGTGGAAAATAATACAATTTAATGATATTTTAAGATATAAGTACAATACACCAAACAAATATAATAAACAGATATGTATGTGTGTTTGAGATGGGAATATACCAACGATATCTGGGAAAATTGATTAAAGTATTTGAAAAATAAATAAAGATTTTTATTTTTTTTTATTTGGACTAACAGCTGCTTGAAGATTATTTTCTAGTACTGCAGAAATATTGTTGAGAATACGCTCCCAACATCAAAACTTTAATGTCTTGAATGGAAGCTTTCAGTTTGATTAGTATTTAAACACTAAGGTACATGAGAAATCATTGAAAATTAATTTTTTAATATATAATTTAAATGAAATTTTAATTTGTTTTATTACTTCTAGAACTGTAGCAGTTGAAATGTATATGCTTCATCAAATATCTTTTATATTAAACTATAAAAAAAAAGAATTTCTTTTCATTTTGAACATAAAAGAATATCATTATTTCCCATATGTGCAAGATGTGGTATCAATGCATATTCGATTTTTTTACAATATTAGGCTTTTATTACATATTGTAGGCACATATTTTTCAAAATAATACATTCACGTATATATAGGAGAAAACAGATTTTGAAGTGAAGTATAATCGATTAAATCCGTGAAATAATAATTTCTGACCGAATTTATTTGCAGATGTTTAAAACAGAAGAACAAATTACAATGTATTCTATGTTATACTTTAGAACATTAAAAATTGAACTAATCACATACATATATTTTACTAATACTGATTAAAAATACTGTTGCTTTGTCACAACGTAATATAAAATTATTGCATCCTAAGGTTTAATATATTAGGATCAAAATGTTACTGGAAAGTAGTTGACACATAAAATAACTAATTTATGGTATTTATTTTTATATAAAACAGTTTTATACATTAGACAATGTTAGTTTTGTTACATTTCTTGAGTATAAAAAAAAAGAAAGCCAATTCACGGATACATTTTATACAGCTCCAGAACTATATAATAAAAAAATTGTATATTTCCCAAATCTTCTTATGCTTAGTTATACACATAACAGAAAGTCATGATTAAGAAAAAATACTTTTGCTTTGTAGCATCATTACGTAAAATTAACTGAATTCTATTGCATAATAGCATATTGCATCCTAACGTGTAATATATTAATATCAAAACGTAATCGCGGAAAAAGACAGCCTACAAATGATAAAATAATTAATTTAATTCATTTATTTTCTTATATTTGAAAACGTAGGACTAATTACATGATTTTATATTGCTTACATTTTGTGTGATTAAAAAAAAACCAAGAAGAAAACCTAGTTGAAATTCCCTGTTACTTTACATACAGAACCTATTTCCATTTCGAATGGTAAAAACACTGTACCCTTCCTTAGTCTACTACCAGATTTTATCTCAATCAATTAGAATAGATATTATTGGTATATTACCATCTAAAACACACCTATATCTATTTATTATATCTATTTGGTATATTGTAATTGGATACATGTGCTTAGATGTATGGACATCAAAATACAAAGCTGTGCTTTAATATTTTTTTTAAAACCATCGAATTTTAAAATTTATATTTAAAAAATTGCATACTCGTCATCATTTCATGAGTATTATTAATGATCTATATAGAAGTTTTAGTTACATAAAACAAGTAAGTAAATGTCAAATTTATTATACTCATGCTTTTATGCTCATCTATGTTTTTGACAGAAATTCTTGAGCTACCTACCACAGTGAAAATAAATTTTACACTATGCGTTAAAGTATTCAATGAAAAAAATAACATAAAAAATATCGCGATTTATGTGGAAAAGTATTTTAACAGAATGTGTCACCCTTTTATTTAATGAGATTTAAATTGTTCGTGCAAGTTATATTTTTCTGGGAGAAACGTAAAATTTCTAGCTGAATGAAGATCCTTTTGCATTGTCGTATCATTATACTGTCATCCTTCATTACTTTTGAGAACATAAAAAAGTTCTTTGAATTCTTTCCCCAAATTCTCACAATGATAAAGTAAACTTGAACGTTCGCCTCATTTTTCTCGCTTAATATAATCCTATAAGTCTTTTTTTCAGTCTTTCTCTTTTTTTTTTGTGTGTGTGTGTGGAAATTCCTCTGGTCGAAAGAGCACCCGATCCTTTATGTAAAAGTGGTTCTTCGTGATTATTACGCATTTTTCATTGATCGTTGCTCAAGTTTGAGAAAGTGAACGCAAATTGCCTTCTTCAAACAAGAAAAGGTTCGAAGTAAGGCTTAATGTTTAAAATATGAATAAGAGCCATAAATTTGCACAATAATTGAATGTTGCATGTATGAGTTATTACACTATTATGTTTTTATGCTATTAAAAGTAATTCATCTTATTCACCAGGTTAGATTTTTAATTTTCTAGATATACGTCCTATGGAAACACCGACATTTTAGTGCGTTTTTCGTATTAGATATTTGGTAGTAAACCTTTACGAAATTTCTTAGGAAATGCTGATTTTTGAGTTCACACATCAAGTATTCTACCTATCAAATATTAAAAAACTGTTAGAAAATTTTTCATCTTTAAAAAACTATTCTGAGTACTATTATTTAATCGGACAGCTAAACTAACTCTACACATTAGGCCTTCAATTATTTCGAACTTTTATGACATTTTTTACCTTTTATGACATGAAATCCAGTATATCGTGTACTAAAACTTCCAATACTGTTAGGATATTGTGTATTCAAGCTTTTACTTTTCTATTATTGCAGAGGACAAGTAAAATGACTCTACAGTGACTAAATACTCTTAATAAATAAATGACTCTAAAGCATTCCTATTAGGTAATCTTTTTTACAAAATAGACATTTATTGAAATAAAGTTCAATATGTTGTAAACTGAACAATATAAAGCTATTAGAATATTATCTGTATAAAGCACTTTCCTTCTATGTTTTTTAAACTAATAATAAAATTCTTGTTTTCTTTTACATTCATCAATGCGAAATAAATATTTTATTGATTCAGTCCAATGCACTGATTGCTAAAAACAAATACTTTTCAGAAATTCTTTGTCTAAATCTTTTAACTTAAATGTTGTTTTTGAAACTAACAAGTCTTCATTCTTTCTATTTATATTCCGATATATATGATTTATCCCATATTTCCTTAAAATTGTTGTTATTTTTTTCTAATTTTATACAGTTGTATCATTGATACTTAGTTTATTAAAATATAAAGATGGAAATATTTAGTCAAAACGTATATAATTCTTATTTTAAGATAGACACTTTATTAAATAAAATTCAATATTCTGCATATTGAACAATATAAAGCTATTATAATATTCTGGTTTTAAAGCACTTTTCTTCTTTGTCGTTTTTAAACTGATAGTGGATTTTTTGTATATCATATTTCTTAATGCGTAATATAATTAATTAAGTCCTAAGTATTGTTTGCCAAAAATGAAATAATTTTTTTATATGCTTTTTCTAAAATTTTGGACTTAAATGTTACTTTTGAAACTGATAATTAAATCAAATCTTTCTAATTTCTGTTTATTATTCCGTGTGTGATTTAGTCACTTTTCGTCACTTTTTTTTTAATTTTATTCATTCAATTCATAAATTCTTAGTTTATTAAAATTATAAAGCTAGAAAATATTGATTTAAATCGTTTAATATTTTACATGAGAAATAAAATAGTTTTCATCCACAGACGCAATGAAAATGTTATTTTTATTTAATAAAAATAAAGTCTACATTAAGATTTTTTACCGCTCTTCAAATAGAACAGCTCTTATTCTTATGGTACCATCGTTTTATTAATTAACTTTTCATAAAAGAGTTAAATTTGTTTTCATAGTGATGAGTCACTTATTTACTGTGATGCTCTGTCATCTATATTTCTGAGCCATTGAATGTTTCTGTCATACTGGTTCAGAAGTGACCTTGTAATTTGTTTGCCAAAAAAGAAATAATTCTCTTTTATATGCTTTTTCTGAAATTTTAAACTTAAATATTATTTTTGAAACTGATAATTAAATTAACACTTCTTACTTTCTAATACTCTTCCCTACATGATTTGTCCGCATAACTCCTGAATAATTTCGTTACTTTTTTCTAATTTTACACAGTCAATTCATTAATTCTTAGTTTATTAAAATTATAAAACTGGAAAATATTTATCTAAATCGTTTAATATTTTTCAAGATAAATAAAATAGTTTTCATACACAAACGCAATGAAAATATTATTTTTGTTTAATAAAAATAGTCTACCACAAGATGTTCTACTGTTCGTCAAATAGAACAGCTCTTATTCTCACGGTAACATCATGTTATTAATTAATTAACTTTTCATAAAAGAGTTAAACTTGCTTTTATTCTGATAAGTCACTTATTTACTTTGATGCTCTGTCATCTATATTTCTGAGCCATTGAAAGTTTCTGTCATATTGGTTCAGAAATGACCTTGTAATTTGTTTGCCAAAAAAGAAATAATTCTCTTTTACATGCTTTTTATAAAATTTTAAACTTAATGTGATTTTTGAAACTGATAATTAAATTAACTCTTCCTACTTTCTAATACTCTTCCGCATATATGTCCGCATGACTCCTAAATAATTTCGTTACTTTTTTCTAATTTTACACAGTCAATTCATTAATTCTTAGTTTATTAAAATTATGAAATTGGAAAATATTTATCTAAACCGTCAATATTTTACATAATAAATAAAATAGTTTTCATTCACAGACGCAATGAAAATATTATTTTTGTTTAATAAAAATAAAGTCTACCACAAAATTTTTTACCGCTCTCCAAATAGAACAGCTCTTATTCTCACGGTAGCATCTTGTTATCAATTAACTTTTCATAAAAGAGTTAAACTTGCTTTCATTCTGATAAGTCACTTATTTACTTTGATGCTCTGTCATCTATATTTCTGAGCCGTTGAATGTTTCTGTCGTATTAGTTCAGAAGTGACCTTGTAATTTCTAAGAAAGATATTTTGTTGAGGTCATCTCATAGCGCCTTGTTGACCTTTTAAATGAACGTTCATTCACTCTAATAACAAATGAATCGTGCCATAAATAGATACTGTCAAGATCTCTTTCACATTTTGAAAGCATTTACGTGAATTCGTTCTAAATGCAAAATATGTTATTCAATATAAAAGCTTTATTTAACACTTTCATTGAGTCTTCATAAATATCCTCCACTTCCATGAAAAAGTCATATGTCATATTCATTCAAGTCATCTGCATATGACAACCGTGACTTATGCACAATATAATTTCATAATATCATTAAAATAAAATAAAAACAGTTATATTACAATTTCCAATCACGTCCTTATAAGTAAGATATAGTCTGTATTTCTGTCAGCAACTCCCAAATTCTCTGTTTTTATTGTGCCATTTTCATATTCTTTATTCCTTCTATTTTATATTCATAACTCGTATATTTTTGTATTAATTTTTTTAATTGCGTAAACAGTATAGTGTAAAATCGTATTTAATTTTATCAATGTTTTTTAATATTTGGGAAATAGCATTTCAAGAAACGAGGTGTTCAATGTTCGATTATCACTTGTATTATTTACCATTATGTACCAGATTTTATACTTAACTTGAAAATTATTGTTTTTAATGTTTTATGATTCATAAAATTAGATTATCCTACACTTTATTACCTTATATAAATGGTACTAATTTCGTACCTTTTGAAAACTCAATCTGGTAACAAATATAATTTAGTGACATTAAATTGCCTATAAATGTTAACAACTTAATATATTCTGATAGTTCTGTAAATTTCTTTCAAAAAAACTTTTCAATTTCTTCTTCTTTAAAAAGATATTTTGAAACCTGTGTAATAAATCTGAATTTAATTCTTCAAATGTTTACTTTTTTAACTTATTATTCAATCCTATTGAGCATATATCTGTAAAAGAAAATAGTATAAATCTAAAAACTATGTTTGTATATTAATTTTCACACATTCTTTTTCAGATATAGACGAGTGTAGCACAAATAATCCCTGTGCTCATGTATGCCACAATACTCCAGGATCCTATTCTTGCATGTGTCATCTATCCTTTCAGCTTGGAAATGACGGTAGATCCTGTTTCCGTAAGTATCTATTTATACTTTCCGTGTTATTTACTTCATTATTAATGACGTAGATATTAAATTTGATGTAATATGTTAGTTATATGATGCTGTCTACCTATTTGACATCATTTTAAATGTTTACACTTGATATAAGATTTGTAGAATTATCAACGGTCTACACACCCGCTTTAGATGCAGATAAAAATGTAATATTGCAGGATGAGCTTAATTTACCAGGACTTTTTAATGCCCTATGGCTGAAAGTGTACCACATTTGAACTGTGTTAATTATTTTAGATGAGTACCGTTCTATGTATACCATCAGTATGAAACAGCCTGTAGAGGTATGTTTAATCATAACACCACTTACCTATTTAGCAGTTTGGCGATCTTTAGCAGTTTCATCACCGGTATAAGACTATATTCATCCTTTGTAATTATACCCATATTTCTAGGGTCATATATTGCTTTAAATAGAACCTTCGTTAAATGTTTGTCATTTACAACCCGGTGCAATCAGTCATCTAAAATATTGGTCAGCAAATCATAGTCTTGAGACAATTACCTCTTTCGCACAAGGATTGAGGTTTTAGTATATACATCTTAAATGCCACAAAAATTGCTTTTCTAGAAATAAACTGCTGTAAGATGCTCTTTTATCTTCTTTTATTCTAATCGCTACTCCAGCTAAATAAGCACAGTAAGACCTTTTTTTTTCTTTTTAAATAAACGGTATGTCATTTTCTTCCTCTTCCATTTTGTCCATCTGAAAAAATAAACTTAGGACATTCTTATGCCACCGTTTCGATTTGAATAAATTTGTTCTGGTCCTGCTACTTAAAGGCGATTCCCGTGATCGTTCAACCAGTTTTAAAAGCATTTTTTTTATGATTTATAACAATAATAATTGAAATCTATCATAATGGAGTTCATAAGAGGACGTTTTTCAACACATTTCGTTTTTTTTCGTGAGTTTACCTTATTTTTTCCTTATCAGATACACAAACTTCGCTAGCTTACCACTAAACGTGCTCCAGAGTGGTAATATTCTCTCCAAATAAAAATTGGAGTGTGAATTCTTCGCCTTGCTGAAATTACAATAAGGGTGGAAATATAGACTACAATTTTTGAGGCATCTAAAAGTTACTCTTCCCTCGTAATCACTAGAATACCTTAATATTTTAAACAAGAATATAAAGTAATTTAAATGAAATAATACCATTTTTAATTGCTTGTAAAATTTGGTGATCACCTCATGATTTAATTTCATGCCGTTTGCATTTCACGAATAACACACAATTTTTCTTAGCTTCTCACTAACAAAACGCAATTCCAGTAAAAACTCCTTACTAAAACACTGGGGGATAGTACATTCTATTCACTCTCCAGACTTACCTTTTACTCTCAATTTTCTCAACGATTTTCCTCTTATTCTGAAATTTAATATCCCGGAGGTTCAAACTTCTAGTTAATAAATCAAGAGAAAAGTAAGAAATAAACTTAAGCCCATTCCGCTAGTAGCTTTTTCCTTTAATGTATTGCGAAGCGTTAAGGTCTTTACTGATCTTATAAGGCGGGTATTTTGAGAAAAGTTAAAGGATCTGGATAACTCATATAAAAAAGGAGTCAGTAAAAAAAGAAACCATAAAGGAATCGGCGTGTCATCAAGGTCAAAATCAATCTAAAAAGAGCAAATAGTTGGAGAGTAAAAATGATCTTTTATTTTCTTTCAACCTCTATAGTGTTAGAAACTGCATAAAACCCTAGTATGAGAATCGTTGCCAAACGAAAAGGGAAAAGGCAATAAATAAGGAGACTGTAGGACAGATGTGTATTGAGACAAACTTACTCGACCTTGGATTTTAGAATTTGAATGTATTCCAGAACGCAAGTCGGTCGGTCACATGCGGTCAAACTCGAGGTTCATGTGAGAAAAACTATTACTCACAACACAAAGGGACACAGTGAAATGTAATGATATTGTCTGTAAAAATTTATTAAAACTACAGGAGTATTTATTTAAGAGAATTTTTTTGATTGGCTTTTTTAATAAATACGTTTTCAAGTTAATAAAAGGAAAATAGGACAATGTTTATATCTATATCATTGTTACGTTTATATAATGTATTCTAAAAGTGCCAACTGTTACGACTAAAATTACGTCACGTTTGAGATAATTAATCAGAAGTAGTACATCTTAAATTTAAAAAACTTTTGTTAGTCTACAATATGTATTGATATAGTGTTGAAATGTCCCTAGTTGCTATTATAAATAATACAGTGATAGTCGGTCGGCTTTGGGACGATTAGATAGTCTTGAATTAAACTATTGGAGTTTAATTCAAGGCAGAATACAATTATATCTTCTTTACTTTGTGCACATTTCAAGAGATTTTATTCAATTATTGAAAAAATTATTAATCAAAACAAAGACAAAATTTCGAATTTTCTATTTCACTCTTTAAATTATATTTATTCTGTAAGAATATATTGTTGTTTAATTTTTTGGAAAAATACATAAATGTTGTAATAGATAATTTATTTTCAAATTTTTATTTTCTCAACTTAAAAATACTAGCACGATCGCATTGCTCAAAGATTAAAATCATGTATTTGGGCAGTTTACAATAAATTGATTAATTTTATTAATTTGGTCCATTATATCTATAACTTAGCTTACATACTCAGAGTAAAATTACCAGTATTGAAATACAAAAATAATCTTCTTTTCAAGTTGTTAGGCGTCTTATTGATATTATTTAAATAATAATAGAACATATAATCAAAATAATATATTACCTAGTGTATTCATTTACTATTATGAATAATTAATGTACTTGTTAAGTTATTTCCTTGGTAAGATTACATGTGCATGTAATTATGATCCTGTCCTCTTCAAGCATGAACTTGAATGTGAGCTCCAGATTCAAATTATACATGAAAGTTATTAACTTGTAAGTTAAGTGTACTTGTGAGTTATTACCTTGTAAGTTACATGTGCATGTAAGTTATGAATCCTGTCTTTCACCTGAACTTCATGTGAGCTCCAGATTCAAATTATAACAAAATAGCTTGAAATGTTTCTTCAACAAACTTTTGTCACTTATATATCGAATTCATATGTGACTTCAAATTTGGCTTTGATTCTTGGTATGAGTTAGTAGCATAAGAATGAAAAGGTTATGTATCATTATGACAGCATAAATACAGAAAAACATTTTGTGTTTAATTCCTAATTCTTCACCAGTAATAGTTTTTAAACACATTTTATAAAAACAAAAAATATTTATATAGGCATAAAACTAATCATTAAAATTCAATGTTTGTGTTGTTTTATTTTTGAATATGCAACAGGCTCCTCGTTATATCATGCCTCAATATATTACGCATTGGGATATATCGCTTTTTTATATCTCCAAAATTTTTCTGTTGAATGAAAAGAATTAATATGCATGTGTATTAATACATCAAATTAAAAAAATTAATGGAACATCTGTTTTCATTTTTATAGTGATTATTTTATATTACTGTACTTTATTCATTTTATCATTATATTTTAAGTGTATGTGTTCATAAAAATAAAAATTTTACGGTACCGCCTTTACCACCCACAGACAACGGGTATATCACATTATTGGATATATAGCGTATTTTGATTGTCTTCCTAGACGCACAATATGTCCGCAGGGTCTCTGCACACACATTTGCATCCTTCATCCACCCCCTTAGCCATTCATGACTCATATAAGACTCTTTAAGTTTTACTCAATATGATCGAGCTGAACAAATTATTTTTTTCTACATAATATGTAATAAAAATAAAAAGTGAACGAGATGGTAAAACATTTTTTAGATACTAAAGTAACTTAGACAAGAGCTTATTGAAAATTATGAGACTTGAACAATGTAGTTTTTAAATATTGTCCACTGTATTTTATTAATTATTTTGTATTCATTTACATTTTTTTTCTTAAACCATTAAAAGCTACTTTCACTTTTTAGGAACTTCTTAAAATCAGTTTGTTGAATTTTTGTTTTCTTGAGTTTCCTTTGTCAGAGAAATCAGAGAGCAATCCTATAACCAAACTACCAAATTGTAGTGTATTTACTGTTATTTATAATTTGCTATTTGGATCGATATGCTTTTTCGTGCAGGGTGCAAAATTTTACTTTTACGGCAGGTTCATCTACCAAAATTATGACAAATATTTATCTATTATAAAATTTCACTTTACAGTATTGCCTTTACATTGATACCAAAGAAATCTTATGCCAGGGATTTTCTATTTTTATATATGGCATCCTGTGGTGCTTAAAATGACAGCTGATAACTAACAAAACAGTCTGTAATATTCAGAGTTAATGTATTCATCAATACATATTCTGCAGAAATGACTCGGGCATTAATATAAAATGTTATATGTTCCTTGAATTATTTCTGCATTGTAAAATATTTGAGAGTATTTATTTAAATTATTTTCCAAACCAAGCTTTTAAAATATATTTAGATGAATCGGTCAATGATCTGTGAATTACGGTATATTTAATTAAAAACGCTCGATGTCAAAAAAAATATGAATCAGACAGTCTGCATTTGATAATCATATGATACATTAAGTAGAGCCTAAATTTTTCTTTCTTTCGTTATCTAAGTAAGATATGAAAATATATTACACAAAATTAAACATTAGAAACAGCATACAAAATATTTCCCCGAAATTCAAAAACTGTAGTAAATTTTTTTGTTTCTAATCTCTTTACTCTCGTAATAATCAATTTAAAGTTAACAAGCATTCGTTCTCAGACTTAATCCCCAGATGCAAATGACATTTGTATATATTTTCCCCATACATTTTCAAAAAGAAAATATTTTCTTTTCTAAATCATATGACGTCTTTATTTATCTCCAACCCCTAAGAGTAATCCCTTACATTTAAGTACATAATCCATGCGCATATTTTTATAAAAGCTGTTCATCTGCTAAAACATAAGATATCAATACTCTTAAAATATTTGTGTTAGGATTAATGACTGTGCGTCTTCATTCTGTTTTGAGGGTATAAGTTATTATATTAGTAAATATTAAATAATAAATTTCGAAAGATGAAGAAATAAGAAAATGGTATTTTAGAATAAATATCATATATAGTATAAAATATTTAACAGAGTTTAAGAACAATTTTTAGATATTCAATGTCTTTATAATAATTAAAAAGTACTATAAACGTGAATATAATCAGGAAGATTTGGTTTTGTTTTGGAGCGCTACGGTCTACTGTTTTGCACACGAGGGCTAATGAGACCGGGACCTACAGCTTAAAGCCGATTCCGAACGGCTACGGACGTCCATGCCATAGTGGGATTCGTACCCACGAACTCTGGTATTGACGATCAGCGCCCTAACCAATTGGTCAACGTTCTGCTAAATAATCAGGAAGAAGTTTAATCACTTAAACTAATTATACTTTACCAATTTATTCATAATATCAATAGTTCTTGAATATTTCGAAGTCTAAATTTTAGGCATTTATAAAAATCTGCAAATAATTGTTGTAAGTACACTATATGCAAATTTTTGAGAAACATAGTAAATTCAAAATCAACAAAACCTCTCTACAAGATATTCGATACAACGATGAATCCCTTTGCAACGATAATATTTGGTTCCTTTGAAATTGTGTAGGATATAATATCGCCCTCTTAATTTTACAATAGTCATTACAGCAATAAAACTCTCTAAAACGATATTTTTATATCAACTACTTATTGATTTTATTCCTTTGCAACGATATTTCAGTTTCCAAGTATTAAAAAATCCAATAATTTTGTGCTTTGAACTCTACGCATACTTCGTTAGTTGATTTAACAGCTGGAAAAAAAGGTGCAAAAAGAATGAATTATTACTTTCAATAAATAAGTGTTTTAAGTACGTAAATTTTATTGCATACCTGATTTTTTTTTTAAATTTTGTACTCTATATTTAGCAATTTCATCCTATGTTTTCAACTTTTTATTACGATGTCATAAACGCAACAAACTAGCCAACATTTAGATTAAATGGAAGTCTTCTATTGATATTGTCTATTGAGTTTTTTAAATTCAGTAATTCTTATTGGATCCCTTAATTATTGTCATAAAAATAGTGTCATATCGAGGATTTACGGTTATTAAAAAAATTATATAATGATAAAATATTAGGAATCAAGAATTCCTTTGACATTTTGCATGCACATATTAAACCTATCAACACCTCTCTCGCTCTATATGAAACCGAAGCTTGAATAAATTCCATTATATTTGCGAGAAGGCTGATAATTTGCTTTCTTACTTGCACTTAACTTTTCGTTACTTCCAGAATGAGTATCTTCACTATCCCGTTTCATTTTGATAATTTTAACCACTTTCTTTGTGTGTATTTGTCTGAAAGTGGGTAATATGTACATGACATCCATTTTCAATAATTCAAAAATAACAAATCTTCACAAAATGAACACCATAACAGCTATTGAGGCATCATAAAACATATAAACTGATTGTGAAATCAATACTGTTTGCATACAGTAATAAGTGACTACATCGCTGTTGTGTTCACAATATTTAAAGAACTCGGTATTCGAGCAAAATTTATAAAATCATACATTCTCTATGAGTGTTTACAAAAACTA
Source organism: Pardosa pseudoannulata (assembly GCA_032207245.1). NCBI lineage: Eukaryota > Metazoa > Arthropoda > Arachnida > Araneae > Lycosidae > Pardosa > Pardosa pseudoannulata. Next base: position 76,340,722 of record CM063502.1, on the reverse strand, counting down.
TCTAGAGCCTTATTATGGTAGGTAAATGGTTTGATTTGATTTGGAACACTACGGTCTACTGTTTTTGCTTACGAGAGTTAATGAGACCGGAACCTACTGCTTAAAACCGATTCAGAATGGCTAGGAATCCATGCCAGCAGCGAGATTCGAACACGCGAACTCTGGTACTGAAGATAAGCTCTAATCATAATAAAGTGGTGTAATAGAGTAACTATGTTTACATTCATATTTGGACACATATTTCTCCGGAATACCACAGGGTACACCTAAATATAGTCTACGGTGCACTAGTAAACCCTAACGCACCTTTTGAGAAAAACTTCATTATATTCTTAAATTATATTCTTTTTCATTATATTCTTCATTATATTCTAAACTTCATTATATTAAACTATTTATAATATTTAAAAAGCTAATATTTCCTTTATTGCTCTAACACTTAAATCTCGTGTAGCAAAAAGGATCGTAGGTCTCCAAAAGCGAAACTAAACCAAGACCTGTAAAAGAAAGAAAATATTTCGGACCTCAAAGAATTTGAGCTGCTTGAAAAATCTCAAATAGCATTATTAACTTCTTCTTGGATATGCCTTCTTCTTTGCTATTAAATTCTTCTTCGCTACATTTATGAAAGAGTAAAGAGAGTCAGTTTTAATATCAACAAAAGTTAAGTTTAATTTTGAAGTTATATAAAAAGTATATTTTTTACGCAAATAGTAAATGATAGATAAATGCTTATGTTTTCAATATATAATGAATATTACAGATGAAAAACTCAACAGTAAAGTAAAAGATTAAAATTTATAATATTTTGGTTAGCTTTCACCATTTTCTAAATTTTGTTTTATCAAGTTTTATTTTTACAGCAAAAATTCTTCAGAGAATCTTTAAAAATTCCTTTCTCTATAGATACTTTTTCAAGACTAAAGTTATGATTCACATTTCTTTCATCCATACTTTTAGAAAAGTATTTATACTATTTCACAGTTAGATATTTAATATAAAAGAGAGGAAATACGAGGCCCAAGTATTTTGTTAGAAAAAATTTATTTTTTAACGGATTAAAATTTTTTTTAAATGAGATGTTTTTAGAAAATTTGTCTGTGATAAAAGGTGCTTTTCTATATATAGAGAATATCATAATGTATATTATAAAATATACTAAGTCAATTTTCATCATGTTTTAAAGATTTCCTTTTATTGTATAATTATTGGACATATTAAAAACATTTTTTTAAATACATTTAGGAAATGAATAGTTTTTAGCAATTCACTCGATCCCTTTTTGCGAAATTTCACACATATTTCACAATTCTTGTGAAGCATTTGTATAATTAAAATAAAACATACTATTTGAATGTTTCTAGTAACTTTTAGAACTTAGATTTCCATTAAAATACCCATTTTGTCCATGTTTGAATCCATTTTGGCTAGTTTCACAGCGTTTACTGTACGCATGTACGTATCTGGTATGATTTAAATACATTTAAATTTAAAATTTTGTATTTCGGACTCAAGTTACTCACATTCGCCACCAACCATGCAAAGCTTTCAACAGCCAAGACCATAGGCGAGCGGTGAAGAAATACATCCACCATAGTTTATTACAAAATAATTCAAGGATACAGTACCTCAAAAGTGAACAAACATATCAGTAGCATAGTATAAAAATGCAGAATTGGTGATAATAAGAAAACAATTGATATTACAAAAAAATTAGTTGCTTTTGTCTCAAGTTTATTTTTGCTTTCTTCCTTTTTCTATACATTTTCAGAGTGCATATACTGTTTCACACAAAGAAACTTGATTTTTGTATGCAACAACTGCAGTTATTGTATCAATAAAGGGCAATCATTAAGATACAAATACATTAAAAACAGGTACGAAAGTTTTTCTGTTACCAATTTTATACATACTTAACATTTTCGCATGCTATACGTAAATATTTTAATTACAAAATTTAATATAGCAGAAATATTGTACATTTATATATGTGTGTGTTTGTGTATTTGTACAATAGTTCTGACTTTTTAAATTTTGTAATTAAAATATTATATAAAGTAAGATATTTTATTTGCAACTTTTAATTATATAACGTTATAATTGTTTAAGAACATTAAAAAAATTTAATCATTTTTACTATCCTCTCTTTATTTTTCGAAGAACTGGTTAGGCTGACTGGTTAGGACGCTGATCTTCGGTACCGCAGTTCGTGGGTTTGAATCCCACTGTGGTAGGAATGTTCGTAGCCTTTTGGAAATGCCTTTAAGCAGTAGGTTCTAGTCTCATTGTCCGTCTTGTTGTTAAAAACCAAACCAAACCCTCTTTATTTTCAATGCATATATTCCTGTAGTACTCTTATATTACAATAATTAGGACTGAAGTCACCCTCTCTCACTGCCAGCAACAAGTTTTTTAAAAGCCAAGGTTGATTTTGGAAAACTACACCCAATATACTTTATTGAAGAATAATTCAAGGTAACAGAAAGACAAAAGTAAACACACAGGTCGGTACCTGTACTGAAAGACATGTATTTATTTTTTATTGCAATCGGCATTCTATGTATCGAAAAATTTCATTTTTTTCCAATATTAACGCTGCTATATGTACCAAAAAAATTAGCTGTAGAATGTTGAAACTTTAAGATTGCTGTTACATCTAGATGTGCACTTCGTTTTCATATTGTTATCTGCACTCTATATAATAAAAAATCTCAATCTAAGAAATATTAAAACACTGCTAGTCGCCATTATATGGCAATATTTGGGTTCTACTCGTTGTTGGATTAATATTACATACATTTTTATGTTTCCAAAAAAATAATATTTTAGCAATTGTGTAACTGACCACTTCATCAAAGTATTGGATGATCGTATATAACATTAAAATAAAATAAGTGTAAAGGTGTGTAGCAAAATAGTGTGTAATTTAATAGGTATATATATGGTATCCACTTTATACTTTTTATTCTGAATTACATTTTTTTCTCTCTAGGAATTGAAATGGAAGTGGTGAACACATGTGCGGATAAAAACGGCGGATGTGACCAAAAATGTCGCCACGGACCGGGTGGACCGATCTGCAGTTGCTACGCCGGTTACGAGCTCGACGCGGATGGCAAAACTTGCAATGGTGAGTAGTATCCTCCCCAAATGCATCTCTCTCAGAGAAATATTCCAAGGGGTCATTAGCTATGTTGTCTGAATTGACTGAACCCCAAGAGTTTTTGGACCGACGATTCCGATAGTTTATTGCATCCTTAAATCCATTTATTTTTTGCCTCACAATCTCATCGTTCTTCCCTGACAGTCTCTTCCAACGAATATGGCCTGTGATTTATTATCAGGAAGCAAATCATGGCCTTTCAGATTGCTCCACAGAAATGTATCTAAAAGAGTATTTGTAGTTTTAGATATATTTGTATATGTACTGAATAAAACAGGCATTACCCATGTTCCTTCAACGAATAGAGCCAGAAACAGGTAGTTGGATATACAGCTAAAAGTTAAGAACAAACTTAGTAACTTTGTAATAATCTTTTGAAAGACATTCTTTAGTCTTATAATCACCTTTAAGGTTACTGAATACCTTTAGATCAATACTAACCATTGAGGAAATTATATAAAAATACGGACACCTTACACTTAAAAATTGTTCAGACAAACTTTACTTTGTAGTACAGCGAATAATTCGCTCCGATATGGTTCCTAAAAAGAAAAATAATAATTATTTAGTTTTAAATTATTTTTAAAACATTTAAATATATTACATTTTGAGCCAATATTCAAGCTTTTAACTAGAACAATAAATAGGAAAAGGCTATTCAGAGCTTTTCGTTCTATCAGGTGAATTTTGTGAAAAGTAATCCGTGAGTGCAAGCAGTTCATCATTAGAAATACTGAAAGTGTTCATACATTTTCGTAACGATTTTGCAAAAGAACAAAATAAGAATTTTTATTTTTTAATATGTTTAATCTAATAACTCTCATATCTGATTTATTAAACTCTCATATTACATATTGATTTCCCAAATAACAGAGCATTTCTTTAAAAGGCTCTCATTTTGTTCAACTTCAATTATTACGTAGCTAATACATTTCACTTTAAAAAAATAGACATGGAAAAATCAAAACTGGATTAATACTCTCGTTGTCATTATTTCTTCCTTAGTGAGATACTTTATTGCTGTTGTTGCTGATGGTAGAACTTGAAAAGTTTTAATAATAACTTAATGCATATTTTAATCCTACAAATATGAATTCAATTCCTAGTATGACGTTTAGAATTGTTTTAGTAATTAAATTCATATCTATATTCTTAGTCTGATATCGTGTCATTTCTTTTCTGTTAATATTTTTTCATGCTCTTCTCGTGCATTTTTCTGAGGAAAATTTGGAAACTTAAAAGAAAATATTTGATGGTAGCTATTCAAGAAAATTTTAGACTTAAAAGCATTAACTTTATCTTTTGCTATTAATCAAAGCACAAAATCGTGTAAAAATGCGCACTATGCAGGATAATATAAGAGCTTTATAAAAAAATAATAACTCCATAACAGAAAAGTGAAAAACAAGGAAATAATTAGGGATTGCATACAACCGATGCGACTAACGGAGATATCTTGTATTTAGATATTTTGTTTGCGTAACATTACCTTCACATATCTCAAAATCCTAACAATTAGATAAATTAATTGTTTTTATGTTTAGATATCGATGAATGTCGGCGTGGTTTATCCCAATGCAAGCAAGACTGCAACAATAGTCCTGGTGGCTATTCCTGCGCATGTCGACTTGGATACTCTCTAGACAGAGATGGGATCACTTGCAATGGTAAGCTTTTTCAACGTTTTGTTTCATATGATCATATAAGATTCCTGAAAATTCTTCTTTCTCGTTTAAAATAGCTTCATCTGAAATTTAATTGCACTGTTTTCCTATCAGACAAGGTAGAAGGACTAAATATTTTTATCCTCTTAAAAGTAATATATGTGAAGGTGAATAGTATGAACGAAAATCAATGTAAACAAGATAATGTACTACTAGTGTGAACCAGTCACTATCAGTGTGAAATTTGCTACAGGAGCACTTAGCAAGGCAGGCTCGGAAAAACTTTCAAGATGAGGTAGAGGGTGTTAAACAAGAGATCGCGTGAACAGCGATTCCGTTGGAAGTCCGTATTTGCAAGCCGGTTTATTATGCAATACAATCAATTTTTTTAAAATATCTACAAAGTATAATACTGAGGGATATCTAAGTATATATATATGTATATATAAATTGAAAAAATGGCAGTAAGGAGAAACCAGAGCAATACTGTTGTAAAAGTGAGAGCGACGGGCAGAAAAACCATTAATGTTCCTACCATGGGTTTTATAGCAGAACACAGACACACAGCGATCTTGGGTGAAAGTTGTGTGTCTAAAATAACTTACTCCTCACTATATTTCTTTGATCTTTCACATGTATACAGTACATATCTAACAGTATTAGACTTTTTTTTTAATTTTCATTCTAAAGTGAAATAAACTGGTTCGCATTTGCTGACATCCTGTGGAATTGCTCTTCACGTAACCCTTGGTTCAATAGCTACTACCCTATGACGAAAGTAGTTTATGCTCTACATTCCTATGTAATAGCGAATAGTCTTTCTGCTCCCTACAATTCCTGAAAGTTTGTTACACTAGAAGTGAATCAGATTGTGTAACGTTTTTTATTGAATTTTCATGAGCTGTCTGTCCTAAATGGGTATGCTCTAAATTTAAATAAACTAGTGCTTACACTCATTAAACCTGTATTTTCCATAGGAGGCTTAGAAAGATATTACTCTACGATTTAGCTCTATAAAAATTTATGAAAACTACAAATGAACTGTGAAGAGAAGGCATAGCATATAGTACAAAAGAATAAAATTACTGTTTTCCACATTTGTAAAAGCTATTTTTCATAACTTTTTAAGCCCCCAAATGTAATTACATTTCTAGTCTTAACGAGTGTCACAAAAACACTTTTACTACTCTAAACTTATTTGAATTCTCGAAAAATGTCTGAGCTGTTCAACTAGGGAGGCAAGTTAACGAGGCTCTTACCTAGGACTTTTGTCACCCTCGTGTAATTTTATTTTAGTACCCTAATTTTTATTATGATCATAAACAGCTATGAGTTAAAGTTAAATAGCATTATTTAGGAGTACAAAATGGAGCAAAGGTTTTATAAGTTTATATTTTAATGATATGCTGCAAGTCCCAAGAAGATAAGTTATAAGCTATACGAAATAAAAATATATTCTAGCAATTACAAAAATTATAAGTATTTGAATAGTTAAAAATATGCTTTCGAAGTAATAATAAGTGCACTTTCGTAATTACATCAATAATAGATAAGAGCTAAAATTTCAATAAAATAATGTTTATTTATACAAACCATAATATCACGGTTTAATTAGCTTCTACATAAACACATGCAATGGAGTTAAAATATATATTTTAATAAAAAAAATATCAAACATTGAAAATAATAGTTTTATAATCTTTTGTGTATAGTCATATACTACACTTTGGCAGATGAATAATTTTTTTGAGATTGTTTAAACTTTTGCTGTAGGGGAATAATCAGCGTAAAGTGTCCGTACCTATGTATTTATGGCATGGAGCTAACTTTAAAGATGAAATTTAATACAATCTAATTATGATTTTAGAATAGATATATCATTAATACTATTTTTAAGGCTTAGTTGTGTCCTTTAAGTTCATCAGCACCACTGATGTTGAGAAATTTTGTCAGATTAACTAAATATGTCTTACTAAATATGATATAATGCATACCGTAATAACATAAATTTTCATTAAACATCCTTTAGATTTCTAAAATTCTGTATGGATATCTATCCGAAATTTTACGAGAGAACGAAATGTAGGAACGAGTGTATGTAGAATTAGGATGCATACTAACTGTTGCAAATTGCAAAATTAATTTTTTTACATAGTTTAAATGTATTATTTTATTAGTAGTAATCTCCCATATCTTCAGTTCTTTGGTGAGCTTAATGTTGTTCTATATATATTTTACTTATATATTTTTAAATTATTCCCAGTAAATTAATTACTGTTACAACAGCGTACTACCAGTATCGGTTATGTAAGATTTATTAGTTTGCTTCTATATAATGTGCATTATGTGTAACCTAATAGGCTAAAATTTAATTTTATATTAGCAAAACAATTTGGTGGGTAAAAAAATTTACGTAATTAAAGAAGTGTTGTTCCAATAGTTCTATCAAGAAATCAAAAACTTTCCTTTCAGTCAATGGTTTATTATATAGTAGTTTAATTTCATCCCATAAAGTTCTAATAAAATATAATTTAAAAGATCAATTTTGTTAGCTTTACAATTTTGTTAGATTTTACTGACTTTGCATCAGAATCTACGTCTTTTAAATAATGCTGAAAATAAGTTTTAGTTTACTTGAATATAAAATTTTTTACTACAGTATACAAACTAATTATGGAAACTCGAATTTTCAATAAGCGTAACTTTAGAAAACCTTCAAAAAGGATGTTAAAAGTTATAAAACTTTTCTTACTACCATCATATGTTTCTTATCAAATTTTAAATCAAGTCTTAAAACAAACATTTTCACAGCATTTTCTGAAACACTATAATTTAATGAGAAGAATATTTAATTTCTCATACTGAGCCTCAAAGCAGAAATGCTTGTTGGTGCTTAATCTTTTCACTGATTATGCTTTCTGAAGCGCATGAAAGTTAATTCACCAGAAGGGACCAATCACAAATGTAGTTTTAGCTCTCCATTTTTATCTTAAACGCTGATATTTATTCATAAATCTCCCTGAATATTAATCAATCCTGAACAATATTTTAGCAAATTTCTCTTACTATTAACTAGCACAAGCAATTTTGTTGACTTCGATTTTGATAAAAATGTGACTTTTATAAAAATGGCCAAAAGCAGATTTTAAAATATGGAAGTTACATAAAAGTTAACACTAATTCATGAATAAATAGGATATGAGCTGGACTTTTTTATTAATCAATTCTCTCATAAATCCTTCTGTCATAAATATAAAAGCAAAATTTTGAAAGTAAATTGGATGCACAGTTCTCTTTTTCTTGTGTTCACAGAAGGGCTCTAGTATTTTTCCAGTTAATCTGTCACAGTGATATACATCTCCATAATTTAAAACGCAAGAATAAATACGCCATCTAGAATCAGATCATCTCTTTTTAGAAAGGCTCTTCAGAATTGCAATGTGCTTTATTTGCTAGAGGCGGATGTAACTTTGTAAGACCACTATTTTTAAAAGATGTTTAAAATGTTCCTATTTTATATATTGTAGGACTAAAAATATTGTTTCCCCAACAAATTACACCTCATGCATGGCAAAAAAAAGTAACCAATGTAGGGTTTAGATTTTTCATCCGGACAATATCAGCATTATAAAAAGCATGAATTAGGTACTCAGATGAAAAGGATACGAGTCTCCAAAACCATATATTTACGTTAGAAGTGAAATAACTTTTGGTTGCATTTAACTCTTCGTGTCTGTACCACCACTAATTAAACGTTATTTCCCAATTACTTTAAACACGTAAAAAAACAATTTATAAATGAAAAAGTAAAAATGAAAAATTGTCAATAGACTGAATTATCTATTTACAAAAATACAATTTAGATTACAATACAAAGTAAGCAATGTAGACAAAATTACAGTAAAAAGTAACCAATGTAGGGTTTAGATTTTTCATCCGGACAATATCAGCATTATAAAAAGCATGAATTAGGTACTCAGATGAAAAGGATACGAGTCTCCAAAACCATATATTTACGTTAGAAGTGAAATAACTTTTGGTTGCATTTAACTCTTCGTGTCTGTACCACCACTAATTAAACGTTATTTCCTTAATTACTTCAAACACGTAAAAAACAATATATAAATGAAAACGTAAAAATAAAAAATTATCAATAGAATGTATTTTCTATGAACAAAAATACAAATATTTTTATAAATATTAGAAGCAATTTTCATAGAAAATATATTTAGTCAAAGAATTTTGAAACTATCTTTGTGAGCAATCCACTTCTGGCACCTCCACATTTTTTATTAATTTAACAAATCCAAATTTTATTTGAATAATATTTATGTGCATCTAATCAAACGATAAGTGTAACATTGATGCGAAAATTAAATTCAGTATTTCTTTGGTACGAATTCTATAACCAAGTTGTAAAAGTTACAATATTGCATAATTGCAACACTCAACAAAACCATCTTTAAATTGATAATTCGTCCGTGTAATTGGTGTTAATTTTTGGGTATGTTGCAGATCGGTAACATGGGGATACGTAGGTCTAAGTTTAAGGAACAAAATGATCATATAAAACTAGCATTGTATTTTGGAAAACTGGCAATATATAGCTGTTATGCATTAAAATATAAATAGTAAGTAAATTCTTACGTTGACCCATCACTAAGACATGCAGCAGCATGTATACTGAAGACCAGAGGTCACGACAGTAACCACAATAGCTATTGAGCTACTGCTGACCTACGAGAGTTCCGTCATGGTCCGTGCTAATGTTGTCAAACCCGATAATGAGCAAACACTACAAAGGTAAGCTTGTCTATGAGGAATAACTGAAGACCCAGATCACTCAGGTGAACCCTGGGTGTGTGAAACCCGTGTATACGTAAAGGAGGTATACCCCTGAGGTTCTCTGTCATTTAGCACTACCCAGAAGACACGTGAAGATTGAACTCAAGGCCACGGATTCGACAGACGTTGTCTCCACTATATAATGAGTAAATGAAATTAGACTTCTTTAAGCTCCAATTTTATGCACCACCTATGATTTCTCAACATTAATTGCAACTAAACTGCGTGGTCTATCAACTTGCATTCTTTTCAACACTAATCGACTCAAAAAATTCGATACTTTAGAGGCAAGGAGAAGTTTTTGGAATTTCTAGGAATAACATTTTCAGGGTCAGAGCCACAATTAAAAAATGTAATCGCTAATAAAATGTTATATATTATTTATTTTCTTCCTTTTAGATAAGTTTTTTCCTTTGTACATACAACAGTAATTTCATATATTATTCATTTTTTCCACTCCTTTTGAATATAACTATGTCTCATGTTAACATATTTGTTTATTTGTATATAATGTAGAGAATATAACCTCAAAAAATCTGTAATGCTCTCAAAACAGACATAGATACATATCTTTCTTTTTATTTCCTTGGCGTGTATACTTTCCTTTGCGGTTTTTATAAAAGTTAACTCATTCTAATATGTTTACGGTAGAAAACGGGATGTATATAAAGTTACATCAGTATAAAAGAGGAAAATAATTTCTTGGTATTAATGAAATTTAGTACTTTGTTGTTCATAAAACAACGCATTTTTCAGTATCAATACAATAATTAAACACTGAAATCGGTAATATAACATTCCATACATATTTTCGTTTCTTTCTTTTAGATAAGTGTTTTCACTTACACATATAACACGTTTAAATTACGTTAAATATTATAATTTGTTTCAATTTTAATGAACCTAAAAAGTATGCTTCATATTAATACATGTGTCTGTTTTTATATAATATAATGGGTTTTACCGTGATAAACAGCGTTCTGAAAACTTAATAACAAACATTTTTCGTACATAAAATATTTCTTTACATTTTATTGGAGTAAATACTTCCCATTGCGGGCTTTATAAAAATGAACAGCTTATAAGATTTTTACGTTAGAAAACGGGAAGTATATCTCAAGTTATATCCGTATAAAAGTGGGAAATAACTTCATGCTCTTAGTGGAATTCAGTATTTTATTCTTCATAAAACGAAACGTGATGCAAGAAACAGTAGATTCACTAACTTATATGAGAGTATTATATAGCACATTCAGCATCGTAACTAAAATACCCTCAAGATATAAATAGAACACACTTCATGTTAGTTCACTGAGTTCATCTAAGATACTATCCGAAAAAACAAAGTTAGATTCCGAGAGTCTTCCTTTGGGAACACTTTAAGGTTTTCCCAAAATGAAAATTTAACTGCGGGGAAATTAAAATGCTTTTCTTTCAAAAGTGTGCTTGCTTTTTCCAGAAAATGTCTGTCTTTACATCATTAGTTTTAAAAGTATTTCACTTTGCATGTAAATGTAACAGAAAGTTTGTGAATGCACGTATAATCAAAAATGGTAGAATTTTATAAAAGAGAATGAGATGTTTTCGTACTAGTTTATATGATGAAGACTATATATTTAAAATTAAATTATGTGTAATTTTAAGTAAATGTTAACAATTTGCAGTGAAATATAATTAGATACAATGGGTATTCATATAGATACGATTTGATACTTTAATAATACATTCTTTAAATGTTACGATTAAAAGTGTAAAGTAATTAATGCGTGTTATATAGAAATTTACATTAATAACTAATCAGAAGACAAAAAATTGTCTTAGGAGGTAAACTTTTGTCATAATTATAGATTTCCAGATTTATAGTAACTTTATATTTTTCATATAATTTCTGTATCTGTATTTTAAAGTGAATAATTTTTACCTTAATAGCCGAACGCTGGCCGATTGGTTAGGGCTCTGATCGTCGGTTCGAGGTATCGAATCCCACTCTGGCTTGGTTGTTAGTAGCCGTTCGGAATCGGCTTAAAGCAGTAGGTCCCGGTCTCATTAGCCCTCGTGTGCAAAACAGTACACCGTAGAGCTCCAAATCAAATCAAATCTTACCTTAATATCATAAATGCAATTTCGAAATTATATTGAAAGCTGACAAAAGAAGTGAATTAATTTCCCTTTTGTAAATTTTTTATTATATAAAACTGAAAATTTTAATTTTATTTTTGACTTACATGTTGTAAATTATTTGAAATCGCCATTACTTATTTAGAAGGCTCTGTAAAGATTTTGTAAAGTATGAAGCGAGGTTTTTATATTTATTCTTAGTTTTTACAAAAATTTATAAAACTTTCAATATCAATCAATTACAGTCTTCACTTTCTTTATAGCTGTAGCTTTATCAAAACAACCTCGTACTCGTCTTTAAATGCGTCGTCATTTGTTATTTTTAAAAAAGATGTGTTAACTTAAGAAAATTATTAATTATCACACTCAGAAAAATCAGAATGTGGAAACCTTAATTAGTTTTTAAAAGCAATCGCAACGTAAAATTGAAGCATTAAAAACAAACATTTTGTATATTGGTTATTCCCTTTCTTTATGACAGATAATTTATTTTTACATATCTAACTATAACAATGCCTAAGAGTAGATCATAAAGAATCTCTAAGAGGAATTGATAAATTAAGAGACATAAACGAGGAGCATAAGTTTGTATTCACCTGGTGGTGGAAGTATCTGGATCAGACGTTTCCAGCTGGCAGCCCTCGAAAACTTTTATTTAAAAAATATTTTTTAGGTGCATAGTGTTTATTTTTTATGAAATTCAATAAAATACAATACAGAACTCTACTTACAAATTTGTCCTTGCTTTGTCTTCTAAAATTAAACTTAATAGAACTGGAGGTATATAACCGTTAATTGGTTAATGCAGGTGACTATCCAAAATACTCTCACTAAATAATCATTTTTTATTAATTTTTTTTTAATATTACTCATTTTAGTTCATCTTTAAGTATATTCTTCTTGCCATTTTTCAATAAATTTATTTAATTTCTTAAATTGATACTGATGTGAGATTGTCTACAAACTTCAGCTATTCGGGATATAATATATTTCTGTTTATTTTTAATTTCACTCTTTTACACAATTGTAAAATAATTAATATTATAATAGTTTTAATAATTTTGCTTAAATTTTAAAAAGCTATTTTTCTGCTTTGATTTTCCACTTTCTCATGCTTATTTTTACGCTTAAAATGTACAAATAGTCATGAACCCCCTAAAATGTATTTTATGGACAGGGGCTACCAACTGTTCTGAGGAATTAATCCTCTGATCTTAAATTAAACTATGCATATTATCTCATACTGTAACTTCTGTCTTACTTAAAAAATTTTACGAAAATTAACCAATTATGTAAGTGCGGCCCGCAACCATATGTAAAATTTTCAAAGTAGCCCTCTAGTCCTCACAAGTTGGAAAAATCTTATCTTGATTTATTCTCATTCCTTTTTCTTTGTTTCAGATTGAAAATACAACTTAGAATGATAAAAACTTTTCACATAATACGGCCATAACACTGCACAAATTTGTATGGGATTGATTTTTTCACATAATTCAGTAATAGTTTGCAGAAAAGGCGAAAATGTCAGACAAAATCGCATTCACACGTAATGAAAGCAGTCTGATTTACGAACTATCTGCAAGAAATAAGAATGTATTTTTAATAGAGAATTTTACAAAATAAAATAAATTAATTTTTCTCTGCCAAAAATAACTCTATCAAAATTTATATAATCAAATTTAAAAAATCAAAGTTTTTCTTTGTAATTCACAACTCTAAGATTCGATATTCTGAACTAAAAAGCATAAAACCAGCTTATCGTGTTTATGAACACTGCTGTTAACACCGTTGTATTTTTCTGAACAATGAAACATAGAGGAGAAAAATATTTTACAAAAACCACTTTTAAAACTATTTTAAGTTTTCCATTAGTTTGTCAAATAGGATACGCATACATAAATTCCATACATTACAACCTCCACTTTAGTCCGCGAGTGATTTTTTTGCTAGAAAGATATTCGGTAGCCATGTGCCAAAACACACTTACTTTACTAACTAACACATGCTTAAGCAAGGGATTTAGCATATTCTGACATTACTTTAAACTCCATGACTTAACAGAAATTTCATTAGAAGCTTTTCACTTTACAGTCTACAGTTACAGTTTTAGCTACAGAACTTACACATCTGGACTTAGTTTAACGTTGTTCTGGTCCTATTAAAAGGATTACTTATTCCAACAATGTCTATTTCTCAGTTTATCATACTCTGTACAGATTAAGTCTTGTCAAATTACAATTAAAACTCATCATACCGTAACATATGTTTTTGATTTTATGGAGCGTTGTTAAACAGAAATATGGAACCAGGTATTTGGTTTAAATATGTCTACTGCAAACAATTACCTTGAACATTTAGTTCTACTTCAAGATGTTTTTCACATGGTATTCCTAGGCAGAACATAACTATCTGAGCTCTACAAAATGGGTTGTTTTACTTATTTAACTAAAAAAATAAATGCTTCAAATGTGCAAAGTATAATCGAAAATAATTATGCGTATTGACTGATTAGTTTATTTTGGTAGCATAAAAAATGACGCCAAAAGTTTCTTCTTAAGAAAATCTCCGATGTAAATATCTCTTGATTACTTGATGTACTTATGGGATAACTCGCTTTCGACTTATGAATTATAAACGTGCATTAAAAATAAATCTACACTCTAGAGGATTTTTAAGATTTATTGTGAAAGTCTGTCATTTTATCAGGGTCGTTACATTTTTTTTCTTTCTGTCAATGCCTGATTCTATTTTATTTTATTTTACTTTTTAGGCAGTAAAAGAAATGCTGCCAAAAATTTCCCTAGCCTTATTTCTAAGCGAATCTCCGATGCAAATATTTGCGATTACTTGATGTACTTATGGGATAACTTGTTTAATGAATTATAAACATGCGTTAAAAATAAATCTACACCCTAGAGGATTTCCGACGCATATTTTGAAGGTCTGTCACTTTATCAGCATCGTTAAATCTTTTCTGTCAGCCAGAAAAATATTTTTCTAACTATATCGCCCGAAAAATTGCTTAAAATTGTTTTCTAAATTTATGTATCAACTCTCGTCTATTTTTATGCTTAAAAACTCAATCTATAAATATTCAGATATTTCAAACTGGAGTTTTTATCGTCATTACGGGTAGTTGTAAGCTTAAGTTTCGTTACTAGCAATACCGAAATTTTTAATGGTCATTAAATATCCAAATTTTTATGCGAGTTAAAATTTTTGATTACTTAACCATTAACAAATTCCCCGTTATCTTAATTTCTAAATTATATTTAAAAATATAAAACTTTTCCATTATAGTTTTTATTTTTAATTTTAACGTAACATAAAAGTTTCTTGTCAGTAAATTGTTGAGATAATCAATATCATTAAATTATAGTTAGATAAACGAGCAATACCGTAGTTTGTATTTCTATTTTTTAATTAATTATTATTGAAATTTACACAGTTGGTTGTAGTCTTTATAAAATATAATAATCAGGGTTAAATTTGTTTAGAAGTTTATTACTTGTCGTGTTAAAACTTTCGTGGAACGTGTAGTTTAATTTCATATAAGGTCAATTTTCATAAGAACTTAGTTACATATTTAATATTTTTATCTATTTAATCCCCATTAAAGTTAGATAACTTATTTTTTAATTAATATTTTTGCATAAAAGTTTGATAATGTTTGAAAACTACATTTTTCTTACAGTAAATGTTGACTCTCAGTACACTGGGTACTTCAAAAGTTTCTTAATGTTCCTGTTTAGCAAATATAGGTATAACACATATAAAATAGAACTTTTATTAGATGCATTATAGAAAAGCAGAAAGTATATGTGGTATAATAACAATTGCCACATTATACGTCAAACTAGGAAATATATGCCAATATATGCACATTCCTATCGTTTATTGTACTTAGAGCCACTTATTGTAATAGGAGCCCCCATTATAAAGAGAGTCATATTGTTTTCCACCCAATATGGAAAGCCTAAACACCATTGTTACAATTATATCACAAATAGTTGCATCACAGTTACAATTGTATTTAGTTTTATTATTTACATATTCTACACAAATCGAGTGCTATGTATTGTATAGACATAAAAGAAGATATGACTAAACAAAAATAACATCACAAAATAATTATTTTTAAATTTGGTAATAAAAATAAAATGATAAAAATGCAATAATAAAAAGCATTCAATTTAACGAAACCCTTTTAATCAAATCTTTGAAATTTGGCATAAGATTTCTAAAAAACGCTTCCATTAAATCTGCACAACAAAATATAAGCCAATTTAAAAAGATCCGCTGGAAAAGGTTCTAAAATAACAAAAAAAATTATTATAATTTTCATTGTAATTTGCACTGTAATTTGTTTGCAATGTGCGAGTGTAAGATTCGTGTTGTCCACCGTTCATATATACTTTAATATGAGTATAACAACTACCACAACTGGAACAAATCTAGCAAGACTTAATGCATTGGACTATAAATACATTATGATATTTGATTCTGTGAAACATGTGGCTGAATAGTCAGATTATATTACCGGATTAAGTCATCTAAAAAGATGACAGTAACTTAATCCATTAAAATAAACAGATTAGCTTATACGCATCGTTTCTTCTCTGCCGGGTGTCTGGATATCCACATATGTCGCATGATATCACGTGACATTTATGAATTCTCATTTAAGGTGGCGAGAATTCTTTGTTTTTAACTTTCACAAATAAGGCACAGATGACAATGCTTGAATATTGAAAGCAGTATTTCTAATAAGGAACAGGGAGAAGGAAATTGATTAGAACTAAGTCAGAAATCTGTTAAACATTGCTCCATGCTCACGTCTATAAACTGGAAACACCATTTATAGTATAAATATTCTACATTACAACATCCGTTTTACAATGTATTAGCTAGTGTGAACAAAATCGCTAAATTCCCATCTGACTCCAAGCATAGTTACAGAATATAACTGTAAGAATTGTCCCAAACAGGGCGTAGCAAAAAAAAGAGAGGGTTGGCTATGGGATCAACCCCCTACCCCGTCCCCGAAATTAACTAGAACTAAACCAGAAATCTGTTAAACATTGCTCCAAGCTCACGTCTATAAACTGGAAACACCATTTATAGTATAAATATTCTACATTACAACATCCGTTTTACAATGTATTAGCTAGTGTGAACAAAATCGCTAAATTCCCATCTGACTCCAAGCATAGTTACAGAATATAACTGTAAGAATTGTCCCAAACAGGGCGTAGCAAAAAAAAGAGAGGGTTGGCTATGGGATCAACCCCCTACCCCGTCCCCGAAATTAACTAGAACTAAACCAGAAATCTGTTAAACATTGCTCCAAGCTCACGTCTATAAACTGGAAACACCATTTATAGTATAAATGTTCTATATTACAACATCCGTTTTACAATGTATTAGCTAGTGTGAACAAAATCGCTAAATTCCCATCTGACTCCAAGCATAGTTACAGAATATAACTGTAAGAATTGTCCCAAACAGGGCGTAGCAAAAAAAAGAGAGGGTTGGCTATGGGATCAACCCCCTACCCCGTCCCCGAAATTAACTAGAACTAAACCAGAAATCTGTTAAACATTGCTCCAAGCTCACGTCTATAAACTGGAAACACCATTTATAGTATAAATGTTCTATATTACAACATCCGTTTTACAATGTATTAGCTAGTGTGAACAAAATCGCTAAATTTCCATCTGATTCCAAGCATAGTTACAGAATATAACTGTAAGAATTGTCCCAAACAGGGCATAGCAAAAAAGAGAGGGTTTGCTATGGGATCACCCCCTTCCCACGTCCCCGAAATTCTGGAGTTTACTGTATTACATTTTAAAGCCGAACGATGGCCGATTGGTTACGATGCTAGCCTTCCGAACCGGAGTTTGTGAAATCGAATCCCACTGTGGCATGTTTGTAGCCGTTCGTAATCGGCTTTAAGCTGTAGGACCCGGACTCATTAGCCCTCGTGTTGCAAAATATATACCGTAGCACTCCAAACCATTACATTTTAAAACTGAGATAAAAATACGTTTATACAGGCAAAATTTATAAAATTGCATGATTAGTTAAAATTTTATTTTTAAATAATATTTTTAATTTTTAATTTTTTTTAAGTTTTAATATTTTTATTCTATTAACTGAGACATATCACACAAGGTTATACATGAACATTTAAATATGTATATAACATCAAATTTTTTATGATTTTAATGCTATTGATATTAAACATTAATATAAATTTTATATAATATTTTACCAAATTTTATGCATTTTTAGTTTAAAAAAAGTGTAATATATAATTCTCTCCTTTCAGTTTTAGTCTTTTCTATCCCCCCTCGATACTAAATCCTAGTTACGGTTCTGATCTCAAATAATTGAATTCATGAAATCATTTACCTGCATTTTGAAAACTTAGAATAAATTTTTTAAATTATTTTTAACTAATGTGGAGACAAGGCTTTAACTCTTTAAACATCATTTAACTTTTTCTTTTCATTCTATGCTTAGTAGATGCGATATTTGCTACAGTATTTACAGCTCAGCTCTGGGAAAGAATGTACATTATGTATTTTTCTCTATCCATCAACTTCTCAACAGCAATCAAGCCTACACAAAGTTTTAGTTGGCTCTCGCTAGCGGAAGTTGAACTCATAGCTTGCCGACGACGTAAAAATGCTGAAATGAGAATTTTAACATGTTAATCATTCGCTCATTACTGAGCTTGAATACCCTCTAGACTTCACAAATGTTTAATCACCTACAGAAAATGTTGTTGCGCTTTTGCCATTAGGTTGACATCTGAAATTTCAATTACAATAGATCAGCTAATTTTATATTTATTTTTTCTCAAGGAGGACTTATTTATAAAGTAACAAGCTCTAACAATTTCATGTGTTCATAGATTTCAGTATGTTCTAAATGCTAAATATCATTTAGAATCAACACATTAATTTACTATAAGAAAATAAATAAATAAGCTCCGTTTAAAAAAATCCTTGAAATCTCCTTGAAATTTTCTATTTGATTCCTTTGTCCCAAAATATGTTTTTAATCGGCTTGACCTGGTTTATCAAGATCTATTTTATTGAGAATTTTCATTGTAAAAATGATTAAATAAAACAAATCCTGTTTTGTTTTATCCATTTTATTCTCTATTCTCAATTAAACATTAGGAAGTTTTAAAAAAATATTTAGGAAAAGGGTCAGAAACTTTATAATACTGTATATTAATACGCTAAATATTCTGAATATATCTATGGACTAAATTCAGCTATAAATGAGTGTAAATTATACTTGTTTGGTTTTGGAGTTCTACGGTCTACTTTTTTGTAACAAGAGGGCTAATGAGACCGGGACCTACTGCTTAAAGCCGATTCCGAACGGCTACGAAAATCCATGCCATAGTAGGATTCGAACCCACGAACTCCAGTTCCGAAGGCCAGCAACCTAACCATTCGGCCATCGTTCGGCAAATTATATTTGTTAAATAGAGTAAAAAAAATTTATCTTACCTTTAGACTGATTGAAACTAATGAAAGAACTACAACTGAAGACATTGACGGATATTACTAAAAAACGTTTATTTTAGTACTTCTTGACTAACATCTTACAACACAAAATTCATGCAGTGTATATATGTGTATGTATATATATATTTATATGTGTATATATGTATATATATATATATATATATATATATATATATATATATATATATATATATATATATATATATATATGTATATATATATGTATATATATATATATATATATATATATATATATATGTATATACATATATATATACATATGTATATATACATGCATATATATGTATATATATATATATATATATATATATATGTGTGTGTGTGTGTGTGTGTGTGTATATATATACATATACACATATATATACATATATATACATATATACATACATACATATATACAGACAGACATACATATATATATATATATATATATATATATATATATATATATATATATATTATATGTACTCCCATAGAAAAGTTTGTTCGGCAATTTGTGAATGAATAAAGAGATCACTAATAAAACCATGGATAATTCATAGAATGAGAAAAATTAACATTGATAACTGATCCACATTAATCACAATTATGTATGCAGAGTACATATGAATTAAATATTCAAAAATATTCTAAAGCTGATGATATCCACACCTTAAACACAGTAAATTATTTTTAACCTCGCATAATCAAAAGATATATATTTTTTTCAACAATTCTTAAAGATACGTAAGAGTTGGTGAAAAACTGTGTATGCAGTAAGAAAAAGGAAAGCAAAAGTTTTAAAATACCATTTTTGCCTTGTTAAATGCTCATTAAAAAAAGCTGTCTCAACAAACGAAGCTCCCATTTATTGTTCCTTAGAGTATTTTAATCATGTGTATACTGGGGACAAAGAAATCAGCATGAAAAATTTGGAAGTGATAGGATTTGTTTATGGCTGTTTAGACTTTTATTTTATCTTTTGAGAGAATTTTATATTTTGTTAACATTTTGTAAAACATTTGTATAATGTTTAACTATTTTTATTATTTAAATGTTTTCAATCATATGTAACCATTTTTTATAAAATACAGCATTTCTCTGGATGTGTATATCATACCTCAGTTAACACAGTATTTAATATGACAAATTGTAATGCTTTCAGAAGTTTATAATTCCAAAACGGGCATTTTTATTTGATCCCTTAGTCTTGATATTAAATTTTACAATCTGGCAGCGGGCACAAACTTTATTAATAATTTAGGCTGAATTGTTTTTTTTTAATAGGCATGACTATAAGCAAATATGCTTAGAGTTGGTATTAATTATCTATATTTGTCTCCAAGTTACCGTTATTCAAATATAATTTGATTGAAATAGTTTTAGACACACATTAATCATCTCAGTAGTGTAGTTTGCATGCAAAACATCTGAGATGATCACGTGTCCTAAATGTTTAATATTAATTACTATTAAGGAAAGGTTGAATTTCCAAATTAAACACTCTGTGCCTTGTTGGAAAAATCACCTTGTTGGAAAGGCACCTAAAGTTTGTAATTTTTTCTATAATACTCAGTTATAAATATTTTGAAAAATTATACATATGAATGAATTTCAGCAATATATAACAATGTAATGTGTAGAATAAAACCAGTTATCTCGTATAAAATGCTCATCATACTGCATATATTTTAAAGAACTAAACAGAACATGAATGTGGGAAATAATGTGAATTATTACAAAATTTTATATATTAAGAGTTATATAATAATCATACCTGAGTATATAGATATTTGACAGATGTAGGTAAAATATACTACAAGTACTCAATTTGATTCAAAGGGTAGTACCAGCGTTATAGTATATACGTGTATATATATATATATATATATATATATATATATATATATATATATATATATATATATATATATATATATATACATGTAAACACTGGGAAAATTAATCCGCCGGTTACGAGTAAAGTTATCGCCTATTGTTTTTAATTGCCCTGGCTTGCTGAGCAATGAAAAGCCTAGGGCATTGGCAGTCGGGAACCCATAGAAGAGAACGGCGAGTCCTTAGTGAAACTCAACTTTTATTTAGGATCTAAGAAATAGACATCTTTCTCTGTCGAAAGCAGAGCATGGAATGATACCCGAACACACTTGAACTTAATGTTAGGTCTTCAACGAGAGACGCGAAGCTTATTCCCAAGGAAAAGGCAGATTAGTCGGCGAATTTACTAGTCAGAAAGAAACTCAGATCACTGGAAAAAGTGAGCCATTCACCTGGGACAGCTAGAAAATGCGGTGAATGAACAGAAAATCTCCATTTATTTCAGAGTTAGCTTTGAGAGACTGCTAAAAAAATTTTAAGTCGCGGATATTCCTTTAGATAAGGTATTTTGTGGGTAAGAAAATAGGTAAGAAAGAATTGAGAAAGGGAAAATGAGAATTTTAGAGAGATATTTTAAGTGTAATAATTTTATAATACATATTTAGATACATATATACATATATATAGTATTTATTTATTAATGTCTATGCCATGTTTAATCTCCAATGCATTAGAGAAATATTGTAAAGAAAATGAATATCGAAATTGTTAACATTATTCTTTTACCATCAGCTTTTCTTAAAATGGCATCGTTGATTTTAAAAAAAAAACTTCTTTTCTGTACAGAGTGTACGAAAAAAAGATCGGGGGGTTAATTGCTTCCCCTACCGCAAAACGCATAGCTCCTCTCCCCCCCTATCTCTCTCTCTGTATATATATATATATATATATATATATATATATATATATATATATATATATATATATATATATATATATATAAGATAGAGAAAGAGAGACAGTGTATGCATGTGTACAGGTAACGGTGTTGGCTTTATCTAGTTTGACATATGACCTGATATAATAGACTGTTTCGAGTAGGTAATAATTTCAGAAAGAGAATTTTAAAGTCTTTTTTTGAGAGGGTGTAATGTTTTCATGTAGAGGGTGTAATGTCTAACAAAATATCTGAATCAATATTGTTTATTTTGATAGACATGACAACAGGCAAATATGTTTAGGCTGATTAATTATTTCTGTTTGTCTCCCCATATCCGTATTTCAAATATTATTCTATGGAAATCCATTTCGATACACATTAATCATTTCACTGGTGTGGTTGACATACATAACTTATGATTCTATATCGTATTTGAATTATTCCCATAACTTAAATGATTAATATTAATTATTATTAATGAATGGATGACTTTCCAAATTGAATACTGTCAACAACTGTTAAATTTTTGAAGAGACAACTAAATTCTTCTCTTATAAATCTTTCAATAATGTTCAATAAAGTTATGAATAATTTGAATTATATATATAAATTATATATAAATGAATTTCTCCAATATATATAACTTTGTTAGAAGCTAAATAAAATAAGTCATGTATAAAACTTATTAACATATCACATACTATTTTTCAAATGCCTTACTAGTAATTTAATTATAATATATTACTTTCATTTATCATTAGCTTTGAGTATTATCTGTTACAGAGAATATACATAGAAAATATAGAGAATTTCAATCATATATATTTCTTTTGACAAGTGTAGATTCAAAGTATTTTAAATACAGTAGTGTTTGATGTTATTAAAACATAAGAGCTCAGTTTCATTAAAAGAATAGTAACATTTATATACTTTTAATTCTAATGTATAAATTCGAATCCAAGAATATTTCTATTTTGAAAGTTATATTGATAAATATTGTATAATATCATGAATAAATTTTTATATTGCAGGTATGTATGAGTGTGTGTATATATATGTGGGGGGAGGTAAGGTAATTATAAAAAAATTAATCTAAGAAATTATGGAACACTAACGGTGTTTTTTCATCTTAATTCAAGTTAGAAATTTATTTAAAATAGAAAATAATTAATGTGTGAGTATTTTGTAATACTTTAATCTTTGCCTGTAAATTTCCGTGTGGATTAGAGCATGTAGAAAAATTGTAACGTCAGAAAATTTAGTTTATCAGTTCTGTACTCCTGAGAAAACTTTCTTCTTATTTTTACATAGTCGTGATATGGACGAACTTCCCCGCGCTCCGCGGAGTATTTGAAAGCGGCTAAGAAGGGATTTTTAAATTCTAATTTATCAAGTGTTTTATATTTCGGAAATAAAAGCTTCTTTCCCAGTCTGTTCTATCTTCGTCAATGACTGTGTCTCTTGGATTATTATTTAATTATTCCTTTTGGATATTATTTGCATTTATTTCATCATTCGTTAGATCTGAATATGTATCGGAATACATCATAATAGATAATTAATTAATATCTATTCTCTAACATTCTCTAATATTCATGCATAAATATATATATGTATGGTTATTTACAAAAATAACTTTTTCAACAATGACAATAATAGTTTACAAGCTTTTCATTAATATACGGCCTATTTGATTTCTACGGGCAATATTAAATTACTTTATGCCTGTACATTAAATCCCGCTGAAAAGTTTATAAGTCATAAGATTATATTGATTCAAGGAAAATTTCACAGAAAGCGCTTACTCAGAATATCCTGAAATTTTGATGTGAGAAAAATATAGTAAAACGGAGAGTAGAAAAAGAAAATTAGTGACACTTTACAATATAGCGAGAAAGTATGAATTATGGTATTTCGCATTTTATAAAAAATATTTCGTCTATATACCGTATATTTGTCCGACAGCAACTATGGAAAATGAAATATTACTCCCATAACTTGCAGAAACAGCTGCAAGCTTCAGCTAAAAATTGACTGAATAAAATATTTCCTCGGGTTTAAAATCTACGAAACAAAAAATATCATACAGAATATGGATTTAAAATATTTTTCATTGTATAAGTAAACATAGCTGATTAATTATCAACATGTACACTGATATTTTTAAGTGTTGTCATTTTGAAACACTTTAATGCTTTCAACTGCGATTACTTTGAATCTTACAAACACAGAGTATTTAGATTAATGCCGAATATTTTCGTGCATTAAATTTTGAATAAATTTCAGCATATTAATTAAATTACTGAAACTAATTATTTTTAGTGGAAATAATCCTTTATCCAATTAAACAAATGTGTATCAATATAGTTTAGTATAAATGGAAATTTCCATTCATGAACTATTATAATTTTTTTAATGAAATTTCTAAGCTGGTTGATTATCTAAATAATTTACTGGCATTCTAATACACTTTATATATTATTTAACGACATTTATTGTTAAGTTATAAATTTAAATTCTAGAATTTCCATATTTTGGGTATTATAATATTAGATATTTTCATATAATATTATGAGCAAATTTTTATTCAGAAAACTAATATCTATTACATACGAGTCTGCTCTAATGTTTGTCTTATATTTTTGCTTGATTACACGAAGAATTCCCATTAATAAAAGTCGAATGCTCATATGTTTTATTTTTTAAGATAGGAAGATAATTAACTGCTTGTGGATTTATGTTCAATTAGTTTGAGTTTATCAATTTTGAGAATAATTTATCAAAGTTTTATCTATGTGTCAAGATAAGTCGAGACGTAAGATGAATATTTGAAATTAGATCTCTTTTGAAAAAACGCATAGGACAATGTAACTTCTGTCAAAGCAGCTTCATTTATTTTAATATTCATAATTTGCACTATAACATAGCCTGGAATTAACTTTCTATCTTGGTACACCATTTTGAAAAGAACTTGGAGAAAATTCTTATACTTAAATTTTATATAATTAATCTCCATTTGCTTGTTCATAGTTTTTATATTTATTCATCAAAGGATACCAGAAAATTTGTCTTTTTAGAGAGAGTTTCTTATGCAAAAAGATATTTCTAAGAGAAAGAATAATACAAAAGACAGCTTTATTTAAAGATAATGCTTTTATTTAGTTCATATACTTTCCTATGACAGTTAAAATCCTTTTTAATCATGCATATATTTGAATATTTTTTGCCATATTGACCGATATTCCAACTATATTTAAATGTATAATTTAAACATGATAAGAAAAAGTGAAATGATTTATAAAATTATAAACATATGCTATTCATTTATAAATACTGAAATGATAACACAACGACCGTTTTGTTTAAAAATAATACTTTTATTTACTTCAAAAACATTCCTATCACAGTTAAAATCATTTTTAATCAGGCATATATTTAAATATTTCTTTTTCCATATTATGACAATAATTCTGTTAAAAACGTCTGTTAGTGATGATAGTTCATTTAACTTCCTAAATGGTACTCTCTTGTGAACAGGATCTTATACACATGCAAATGTAATGTATAGAAACACTATAAGAGTGAACATTTGATCGATATTCCAACTATATTTAAATGTATAACTTGAACATGATAGGAAAAAGGGAAATGATTTATAAAATTATAAACATGTGCTATTCATTTATAAATACTGAAATGATAATACAAAAGACCGTTTTGTTTAAAAATAATACTTTATATACTTCAAAAACGTTCCTATCACTGTTAAAATCATTTTTAATCAGGCATATATTTAAATATTTCTTTTTCCATATTATGACAATAATTCTGTTTAAAAGCTTTATTAGTGATGATAGTTCATTTAACTTCCTAAATGGTACTCTCTGGTGAACAGGATCTTATACACATGCAAATGTAATGTATAGAAACACTATAATAGTGAACATATTCCAACTATATTTAAATGTATAACTTGAACATGATAGGAAAAAGGGAAATGATTTATAAAATTATAAACATGTGCTATTCATTTATAAATACTGAAATGATAATACAAAAGACCGTTTTGTTTAAAAATAATACTTTATATACTTCAAAAACATTCCTATCACAGTTAAAATCATTTTTAATCATTCATATATTTAAATATTCATATATTTAAATTATATTTAATTCATAAATTAATAAATCATCATATATTTAAATATTTCTTTTTCCATATTATGACAATAATTCTGTTTAAAAGCTTTATTAGTGATGATAGTTCATTTAACTTCCTAAATGGTACTCTCTTGTGAACAGGATCTTATACACACGCAAATGTAATGTATAGAAACACTATAAGAGTGAACATTTGACCGATATTCCAATTATATTTAAATGTATAATTTAAACATGATAAGAAAAAGTTAAATGATTTATAAAATTATAAACAAATGCTATTCATTTATAAATACTGAAATGATAACACAAAGACCATTTTTTTTAAAAATAATACTTTTTTTTACTTCAAAAACATTCCTATCACAGTTAAAATCATTTTTAATCAGGCATATATTTAAATATTTTGTTACATATTATGACAATAATTCTGTTAAAAAGCTCTGTTGGTGATGATAGTTCATTTAACTTCCTAAATGGTACTCTCTTGTGAACAGGATCTTATACACATGCAAATGTAATGTATAGAAACACTATAAGAGTGAACATTTGATCGATATTCCAACTATATTTAAATATATAATTTAAACATGATAAGAAAAAGTGAAATGATTTAAAAAATTATAAACATATGCTATTCATTTATAAATACTGAAATGATAACACAAAGACCGTTTTGTTTAAAAATAATACTTTTATTTACTTCAAAAACATTCCTATCACAGTTAAAATCATTTTTAATCAGGCATATATTTAAATATTTCTTTTTCCATATTATGACAATAATTCTGTTAAAAACGTCTGTTAGTGATGATAGTTCATTTAACTTCCCAAATGGTACTCTCTTGGGAACAGGATCTTATACACATGCAAATGTAATGTATAGAAACACTATAAGAGTGAACATTTGATCGATATTCCAACTATATTTAAATGTATAACTTGAACATGATAGGAAAAAGGGAAATGATTTATAAAATTTTAAACATGTGCTATTCATTTATAAATACTGAAATGATAATACAAAAGACCGTTTTGTTTAAAAATAATACTTTATATACTTCAAAAACATTCCTATCACAGTTAAAATCATTTTTAATCAGGCATATATTTAAATATTTCTTTTTCCATATTATGACAATAATTCTGTTAAAAACGTCTGTTAGTGATGATAGTTCATTTAACTTCCTAAATGGTACTCTCTTGTGAACAGGATCTTATACACATGCAAATGTAATGTATAGAAACACTATAAGAGTGAACATTTGATCGATATTCCAACTATATTTAAATGTATAACTTGAACATGATAGGAAAAAGTGAAATGATTTAAAAAATTATAAACATATGCTATTCATTTATAAATACTGAAATGATAACACAAAGACCATTTTTTTTAAAAATAATACTTTTTTTTACTTCAAAAACATTCCTATCACAGTTAAAATCATTTTTAATCAGGCATATATTTAAATATTTTTTCCATATTATGACAATAATTCTGTTAAAAACGTCTGTTAGTGATGATAGTTCATTTAACTTCCTAAATGGTACTCTCTTGTGAACAGGATCTTATACACATGCAAATGTAATGTATAGAAACACTATAAGAGTGAACATTTGATCGATATTCCAACTATATTTAAATGTATAACTTGAACATGATAGGAAAAAGGGAAATGATTTATAAAATTATAAACATGTGCTATTCATTTATAAATACTGAAATGATAATACAAAAGACCGTTTTGTTTAAAAATAATACTTTATATACTTCAAAAACATTCCTATCACTGTTAAAATCATTTTTAATCAGGCATATATTTAAATATTTCTTTTTCCATATTATGACAATAATTCTGTTTAAAAGCTTTATTAGTGATGATAGTTCATTTAACTTCCTAAATGGTACTCTCTTGTGAACAGGATCTTATACACATGCAAATGTAATGTATAGAAACACTATAAGAGTGAATATTTGACCAATATTCCAGCTATATTTAAATGTAAAACTTAAATATGATAGGAAAAAGTGAAATGATTTATAATATTGTAAGCATATGCTATTCATTTATAAATACTCAAATGATAATGCAAAAGACCATTTTGTTTAAAAATAATACTTTTATTTACTTGAAAAATATTCCTATCACAGTTAAAATCATTTTTAATCAAGCATATATTTAAATATTTTTTCCATATTGTGATATTAATTCTTTTAAAAAGCTATGTTAATTATGATAGTTCATTTAACTTTTTTAATGATACACTATTGTGAACAGGATCTTATACACAGACAAATGTAATGTATAAAAACACTATAAGAGTTATCATTTGACGGATATAGCAACTATATTTAAATGAATTGGCATAACTTAAACATGATAAGTAGAACAATTTATAAAAATTATAAACATTTACTATACATTTATAATATAAATTTGAAGTATCATCTTATTAACTTAACAATATTTGCATTTGAACATCCTTGATTAACATTCGTGATTCTGCTGTAATGTAAATGAGGGCAAGCATGCAAAATTATGTTGTCTTAAGCGAGGCTTTTGTGTATGTTATACAGCTGTCAGTAACTATCAATGTGCAAGTAAATATATGTATTGTTTATGCAAATCAGCTTTACATTAATAGAATCTCTTTACAGACAACAATGAATGTCTTGTCAACAATGGAGGTTGTGACCAAACATGCGAAAACACTCTTGGATCATATCGTTGTCTATGCTTGGAAGGGTATAAACTTCTCGCAGATAAAAAAAGTTGTGATGTTGGTAAGTATTTATTTCAGCTTAGTTTGCGCATTACCTTTGTTAAGATGATTTTTTAATGGTAATGTGGTTGCTGCTGTCGTTCTTAGCCTGAATTAGTGATAAATGAGAGCATTAAAACATGATATTGTGGATATCATCCAAATTGCCTGGAACTCAGAATAGAGTTTTGACCCACATTTAAATTTAATTGCAGTTTCTTGAATCGCCCTCTTCTCGGCGAAATAAGATATCTTAAAATTATTTCCAGTTGCAAGATAAAAAATAATTGTGTTGTAATAGCGAGGAGGAACTGTTCATTGAAAGAAGTAACAAATTAGTTCTGTATAATAAATTAAATAACAATATTTTCCAAATAAAGAATATAACTAAATATGAAGAAGTAGTTGTGCATATAAGGAAAGGAATCAGACATTTTATTGCAGAGTAACTCATAACAAAAATTATATTCTGCAAAAAATTCATAATGTAAAGAAAGGAGGGTAGCTCCTACACTGACCAGTCTAAGGCCAACTATTTACTTTAGGTCTAAAACTTTCTATTAGATATACATTCCTTTCGGTATACATATCTTTAATCCTTTGAGTGCCAACATGGTTTTTAGAGAATAGCTAAAAGTACCACGCTACATAAACTGAAATACTCAATTGGTTTGTCGTCTGAAGGTGGTGCATGTTTTGGTTCAGACATTTCATGAAAAAAATGAGAAAGCCGTGTTTCAGTATCTTTATTTACCTCTAATTCCGATTAATTGGAAATGTCGGTGTCGCCAATTTAAGTTAGTTTCTAACGCTCAAATATACGCGTTTTTTTTTCCTAGGAGAATGGACAGCTGGATTAGAAAAGGAAAGAAAGGGCAACACCTAAAGATTGTTAATACTTGTTTTCGTTTTGAGAAGTGTGGAAGGAATGCATTCTCTATGAATCACGTCCTTGTTTCAAAGCTGGGAATGTTACAGGAAAATGGATTGCGAGTTGTTGAAAACTTTGAACACCTTAAGGATCGATAATTATTGATTTATTATATCGATAGAATGAGCGGGTTCGCCGCCAAAGGTAGATTGCAGCCAAAAGACATAAACTCAGAGTGCAGAATTTACTTTTATTTAGTAAATTATTACGTTTATTTATTAAGTGTTCCCCAGTTCTTTGCCATTACAATCTTCTACGAAGAAGATTCACAAAAATTAAAAACAATATGTTATTATTGAGGTTTTTATTATTTTCGTAAATGAACCGTAGAAAGCTAAAAATTTATAAATGTATATATACATATTATATATATATATATATATATATATATATATATATATATATATATATATATATATATAATCAATAAATCAGTCAAATATTATATTTACTGGATTAATTCAATATTTGTTTCAATCATAAATTTCATGAGTTTCCCCATGGGCCTCATGCGGACTGCTGACCTCCATTTTTCCACTCATGCCTTAATCAAACCAGCAGGTATAGGAGTAGTTATTGTTATAATAAATTAAAAATTAAAACCTAATATTATAAAAAACATTTGACATTGGTAATTCACGAAACGACGATGACCCTTTACGGAGGCTTTGATGATACCCAGTACAGTCTGTCAATTTTCAGATGCCTTCAAAGATTATTTATTTTTCTCTAGATTCTGTCACATGCCAACCAGCAAAAGAGCAATATCACCCAATAATTTATCAAGTTTTCTACTTATACAAGAAGAGATTTGGGGTCCTACCAAATTTGAATCAGCCCCTTCAAGTGTCTCGCCCTATTCCATCTTACACGAAGTTCGTCAATTTTTCTCAGACATTTCTAATCACTTTCTCTAAGAAACAAGAGGTATATTTCACAAAAGAATCTAACTTTGTTAACTCATATCGGGTTGTTAACCTTTAGGAGTGTAAGGACTTTTTGTAGTGCCACGCACGAGAATTCTCTCAGTTTTGATCGTTCTCCGGAAGGTGATCCACTGTAGATTCAGTACCTCCATGCCAATTGTCAAACTCAGTGAGAGAAAATCAGAGCCAAAGATTTATCCTGCACGATTACTGATAATTCAGATATTTCGGGCTTCTCACTTGTTTTAGCTAGCATATCCAAAATTCTGCCTCTACATCCTAATCATTAGACCATCTTAGACCATCTATTATAGACATTTTGAACAGGAAAAATATAACCACTATTTTTTTATTATTATTGAAGTTAAAAAAATACAAAAAGACTGAATGTTCATCCCTCCAGAACAAACACTTTAAAATGGATGCTAGTATTGAGTACATATGAATGAGTTCCCTCATTACAAAGTAATAATAACGGACACGATAATGTTAATTCTTTAATAGAAAAAATCCCTTGCATGAAAAAAATATGTAAAAATACGCTATAGTATTTTACCTATATCTCTAAGTATTTTTAATTAAAATATAGTCTATGATTCTCTCAGTTTTATGCCATTACTCTTTGTTTGGTATACAGTTGGAACTGTAGAATTTATTGAACTTTAGGTGACACATTACTTTCGAAATGTACGGCACTTTATCCTACTAAGAAAGTCAAAACTTTTCAGTATTTTTTTTCACGCTTGTACGGCTCTTTCTCAAATATTACGATATTTCATAACATTTCAGGTGAAAACCATTATATTAACTACCATACTTCGTTTATGTTCTAACATAAATATCCTAATATAGTATATCAGTCCGAAAAAAAGAAGTATAATAAACTTGTCTTTCCAAAATACTTCAATTTTACGAGAACATTTCGAACATTTTTCGCAACCATTTCTTTCTTTTTCTTCATTTAAGAAGTTCATGCTTTATCTGCCCCCAGCAATACAAAAATTGTTCTTGGAAAAATATTTTTGTAGTGTTTATCAATATTAATAGAAACAGCCCGAGTTTCGACCCGTCTGACACAATTTTGCTTCTGAAAATGCACAAAATTTTGCAATAACTCAGATTCAAACGTGACATTTTTACTGGAAGTGTAACTATGCGGATGCTTTAAAAATGGTGGAATAAAGTGCTTGATATTCATAGCTATGGTGACACAAAAAGAACAGGAGATGACAATCGATTGCTTGGCCCGAAATATCCCTTTTCAGGAAAATCATGATGCAAACAACGACTATTTTCCTATAAAAAATTACAAAGAAATGCAAAATATTTTTTGTTTTCGCCCTTGTACGAAAAATAAATAAAAAAAGAAATAGAAAAAATAGCAACATTAATTTCCTCAAAGAATGTCTCTGAAAATAAGTAGAAAATAATGTTCAAGTTTTATTACCAGCTTATTGCTGAAAAGCAAAAAAAAAATAGGTTTTCTAAAAATTCAAATATCAGGAATCTATTAAGGTCATGGAATTTTATTCTAAACTGCTTCAATTGTTTCCATGCATAAGTAAACATGTTCAGTAATAAATACATACATCTCAAAATTTATGTGTGTGTGTAGCGATGTGGAAATTTCAATACTGAATAGTAAAAGAGGCTGAAAAGGTTTAGGTTAACTAATTCGCAATGTAGATCTATTACGCATAGAGAATCCACAAGGCACAATAGAATTAAAATCAGACAGTTGCGGCAAAAAATCTTTATTTTTTCAAACGTAAATTTACCCATTTTTACCTCCACACGCGCTCCGTGTTTAAAGTAGAACCATGCACTAGTGAAAAAAAGAGAAGACAGAGCGTTGTAACAACTTTGGGGGCTCTATATATTGCCTTCTAAATAATGATGATATGACATAAAACCTTAACTCTACACATGCGAGCTCAATGTAAGTTCAGCTTTCCGCGCGTTATCTACCATCGACTCTGATTACTTTCTTCAATGAATTGGGATTAAAAATGAACATTATAATTTTAAAAATGCTATCGAGCTTATTTTTTATCATTATATATATGTATGTATGTGTATATATATATATATATATATGTGTGTGTGTGTATGTGTGTATGTGTGAAACAAAGCGTGGCCTGCTATGCTTTGAGGATGCAACAGAGTCGAAGGGATGTAATCTTCACCGAAAAAGAATACGATTTTTCAGGAGAAGTTTTGTAGCATCTTTATTAGGCAACGTACAGAGCAAAAATCCAACAAAGGATGGTCGCACAGCCTTATATAACCTTGAGGACGCTACCCGTGTGAGAAAGGAATTTGTTAACTCTGCAAATTAGAAGTGTTCTTAACTTATCAAAATAGGTTTGCGAGTTAAGCTCACCAACAGGAAGGAAACAAAAGAGTTTATCGCCGAAAGGTCACTACAAAGATGATGAAATTGCGGATTTGGTGGGTTTTTTTAATAAAGTTAGTAATTTTAGTTTAGGATTAAAGTATTAAATTTTTATATTACATATATATATGTATATATATACATATATATGTATGTATATATATATACACATATATATATATATATGTATATATATATACACACATATATATATGCATATATATACATATATATATACATATATATATACATATATATACATATATATATACAACGGGTGATTTTTTACTCGCTACAAACCTACAGTTACATCCATGCTGCATTAAAAAAATTGTTAAGCTCTGAAAGAAAGCAGCAAAATTTGAAATAAAGACGTAGAGTTTATTCAGACAATCTTTCGTTGGTGCTCTTAATATATTCGCTTATACAATGAAGTGAGGACGCAAGAAAGCCAATATTAGGGTAATAGGTTATGCGGAGTACCTGGGGATTTAAAAGTACCACCTAAACCTCCGAACGAAAAAGAAGATCAAAGTCATAATTTGGAGTTTTAATGCACAGTTTTGTCAAAAGAGAAGTTTTTGAGCGCACATATTACGTATCGATCAAAGTTTATTAGATAAACATGAGCGATAAATTCGTTTTCACATCAAAGTTGTGGGTAACAATGTGTTGTGTAAGTTTTAAAAAAATTATACTAGACTTGAACCTTGACAGTGACAAAATAGAGTTAGAGATAAGTAAAACGTTGTTCGAGTGACTGGAAGCAAATTCAGAGAGTTTAGTTCCGAGTCGCCATCTATTAAAGGGCGGGGTAACTAAGAACTCATATGTAATTTTGGTAGCAAACTATTGAAATTAAAAATGGGACGAAAAATATTACTCCGGGACTAAAAAAGTAAGACATAACAAAAAAGATATTTTTATTCGATTTTATTTTTAAAAAAATTTTTAAGATTTTTATATATTCTTTTAGAATTTTTTTAATTGCATGATACAAGGACAAAACAATTTGAAAGAAATTTAGTTATATAAATTAAAATAAAAAAAACTAACAGTTGCATAAGATCAGTTGAGTTAAGCAGAAATTAACTTGGTGTTCTCCGGAGTTCGAGGATTCGAATCCCAATCCTAGGGTAGATCTTCGGAATCGGCTTTAAGCAGTAATTAGAACTCGTGTAACAAAATAGTAGACCGTAGCACTCCAAACCAAACTGAACTTGGTGCTCTCGTGATCGCCAACAGGCTTCCAGAAATGACCAGAGAAACAAAGTCTTTCGCCAAGTGTCTAAATCACTAGAAATAAAAGGTAATCACTAGAAACAAAAGGTAATCACTAGAAATTTGTTAGAGTATGATTAGAATCAAGTTGGTTAATTAGGTTAAAGTGTCATTATATATATTAAAAATTTAACCTAAACATACACTAAATTATTTTCACAATTTTGATTCCATATCGTTATGAAGATTAGAATCTCAATACAATAACGGAATCTCTTATGTTCTCCCATGAATAAAAATTGAACTTGAATTTTTTTTCCTCCTTTTTCCGTTTCCAATCGCAAGAGATTCCGTATGAAACAATCTGACCCTGACCGCTGAGTTTGCAATTTTGAATGACCACCTCTTTCGCAAATATAGCACAGGGATACTGAATTTGCATTTTAACTGGGAAAAAGGGCTTTTTCATGCTTGAGGGATTTAAATTTCTATCAATTTGCCGGCAACTACCTTAGCAGGTGTATATGCAGCAGTGCCACACTTTTTACTAAGTTTTAGAAGATAATGATCCCACTACTGTCATGGATATTCGTAGCCGTTCGGAATCGGCTTTCTGCAGTAGGTCCCGGTCTCATTAGCCCTCGTGAGCAAAACAGTAGACCGTAGCTATCCAAATCAAACTAAACTAAACTTAGAATGAAATGAAGTGTTGAAAAATAATCTCGGCTGCTTACTGGGACTTTAAAGGGAAATATTGACGAAAAAGGACCACAACTTTGCTGAATCTATCCTTAGCAAAACATGCTTGGGCATGTTTTATTTTAACTTTTCAGGTTACTTTCGATTGCCACCAAACTTCGGGACACCATCGGCGTTTATCACTGTTCCTGTTTCAATAGCGTAACATATATAAAAAGATAAAATTTCAAGCAAAATTATTTCCCCATTTTTATTTTTAAATATTTGATATTGTTCACTGCATAAATTAAATTTTTAATGGAATAAAGCACTAAACTAATACTAAAACGTAAATATGACTATAAATAGTTAAGAACAAAGTAACAATTGCACTACTTATATGAATTATTGTATGAATTTATTTATAGTTTCTAGACACGTATTTAGTTGTGTGTGTTGGAGGGAGCGTTTATATCTTATATCCAACAATATTTCTATTACATTTATCTCTCTATGGATCATGGGGCTTATGCCCAGAAAAAAATGAAGTAAAAGAGAAAAGCCACACCCAATGGAATTCGAAAGTTGTATCAGCCGAAAAAAAATTCCACTGAATAAATGTACGATTGACTGAATACGATTTTAATGAGTAATTCAGTCCTTTACAAGTATTTCAGTATAACTCCTGACATCATTGTTAATTTAAACGTCTGTCTGTTTTCAATGTCTGACTTCCCAAAAGTATTAAATATTTAGCCGTAGACATCATAGTGTATAGCTAGTAGATGAATTGCATACATAGAATTGCAGCAAGATCTGATAATTTAACTGGAATCACAGTTCTGACCTCTCCTAATACAAGAATCGGTGCCTTGGTAGCTGATGTATTCTTTATTTTGGAAATATATTGTTAAAATGTCTGTTCTTTGAGACTTGAGTATAGTTTGCTGGATTAAATTATTTCATTTCGCTACAAGCAGCTGTACCTAAAATTACATGCTGTCTGTAAGTATTTCACGTTTTCTCCTAATTTTCTCCTTGTTAATTGTTGCACTTCAAATTTCATTTAATGTTCTTAGTTTGCAATTTATTCAAAAATATTCTCCTAATTATCTAGCAAAGATCTAGCTTTTAATTATCTAGCTTTTGTAATTTTCTTTTAATGAGTGACTTCTTTCTTTACATGTTTTCTTGTAATTTTTCCTATGAGATAGATTAATTTATGATTTCATGGCTGTTGTTAAATTTTAAACCATTCTTCAATATAGATTTTAACAATAGAAGTATGTATCACAAAAGATTCAATCTTTATTAATACGAACTTTAGAGTTTCCAGCTATTTTAACATGAGAGGAACAATGATTCTTTGAAGAGTAATAGATTTATGAAAATAATTTATCAGTGGAAGATGAAATTTCTCCTGACATCACGTGCTTTTGTTCAGCTATTTTATTGATCGACTGTGTATTTCTTTTTATTGCCTTGTATTGATGATATAGTGATGTTTTGACAAAGCCGAGGTACAGAATTTACTAACTATTAAAAATTTTTCAAAAAGTTTATCATTAATTTGATGCCAATGACTTGCTACTTTGTTAATAATTTACAACTTTAAAGGTTAGTTTTAAATTATTAGATGTAGTTAGTTTTTAGGTACCTATATATGTTTTGATTTTAATTGTTATCTGTGTATTTAATTTCTATTTTTTATCAATTTAACTTTTTAAAAGTCATAATTTAACTGTACTTACCATGAAATATTTCTTTGTCACATTAAGGCATCTGGAACAAGAAATAGTATAAATATAATTACAATTGAAAAAAAATATTATCATACAACTTCACACATTAATTTGGAAAATTAAAACAAAAGTATGGTGTTTTCCCTTTGTTAAACATCTATATTATTTACATAGATTTTGTTTCCTTTTTTATTTAAACAAAGATTTTTTATATACTTTATTATATTTTCATGTTTTTCCTAAAATGTCACAGAAGCAGTTTAGCAGTTTAGTTTAAGACCGTGTAGATTTTTTTTGTGTGTAATTTTGTATTTGCATATTAATTTTTATAATTCAACACTAGCTATGTGTTAGACATTCTTTGAAGGTTATATGACTAAACTGAATCTGAATTTTAGAGATAATTTTTTTAAGTATTCCAGTGGGATACTTTAAGTTATTTATTATAAATAATTTAAATATAAAATATTAGAGTATTAACATCCTTTTCTTCTCACTAAATTCCTTTCAAACTAAAAAGAAGATAGAGCAAAGTTATGGTATTGTATTTGACTCTCTATGGTAAAATTTTTTCAACATTTAATTCGTTTGTAAATTAATTTTTGCTTTTATATATGTTACCACTAGAATTTCGTAAAATAATGTAAAAATTTGCTAACTAAATTGAATGCGAAAGAAACTCATTATCCTAATTGTGTTCAGTTTAAAAAAAATTATAAAAATTCATAAACACTTTTTAAATTATATTATCGACAATTAAGGAAGTATTATGAAAATGATACTGAATTTGCAAATAATTCAATATAATCAAGTCAACTGATGTATTATTTATAAATATATCAAAAATAAGACGATAAAATGCACGTATAATTTCTTGAAAAATGCAAATTTCTATTATTAACTTTAATCTCATAATTATACCTAACAGCAACTAATTTATAGAATTGTTCTTTGACATATATTCATTAATAATCTGTTTACATTTGTGTAACTGATTATACTTTACACAGATGTATTACACAATAGATACTATTAATTTCTCTCTGCATTTATTTTTTATGAAAGTGAAAAAAATTTATGAGTTATCAGAAGAGTTATCAGCATTTATCAGTAGGGATTTTTACAGTATTTAAAACATTATTTTAATATCATGCTATGGAAAAGCTGTAAGTTAGGAGTAGATCCTGTATTATCACAGATGCACGTGTAATATTTGTGCAAGTATGTATATATATATATATATATATATATATAGATAGATAGATAGATAGATAGATAGATAGATAGATAGATAGATAGATAGATAGGTAGATGTATGTGTACACATGTATGAGTGTATGTCCAAATTATGCAATGTCCTGTCACAACTGTATAACACAATAAAATAAATTAGAAATTTAAAGAATTTAACTTCAACCGATAAAAACCATGAGCTTCACACAACTATTTTTCCTTAAAGTTACATTCAGTTTCTTTAGCACTGATATGCCTAGAA
This sequence comes from Pardosa pseudoannulata, assembly GCA_032207245.1. Lineage (NCBI taxonomy): Eukaryota > Metazoa > Arthropoda > Arachnida > Araneae > Lycosidae > Pardosa > Pardosa pseudoannulata. The sequence goes on along the minus strand of CM063502.1, from coordinate 76,302,288 downwards.
TAGTCATCTTATAGTTTGTACCCATACTATACCCAGAAACATAATTCATTAAACTAAATCAAATGTAATCTTGTTAGATGGATTCTTAAAAACGTTCAGCTCTAATGTAAAAATGTTGTTTCTTAATAAAATATTTCCTTAGCCACATGGAAAGTGATACTTAAGAAGGCATAAAGTGCCAATCGATATTTCACCAAAAATATCTGCTCACTGATGCATTGATATGTAAACGACACCCATCACCATGGTAAAGTATGACAGCAGCAACTGAAAAAAGTTTCTTCATAGGATTTTTTCCCGTACCCGTAAAAAAAATTGAAAGTTCTTTGGGGGAAACATCTTCTGAACTTAGATGATCCTTGAAAGTTACTTTGGCATGGGTAAACCAATTTGTGAGATAAATCATGTAAAAGTTGATATTTTCTTATTAGCAAACAATTTTTTTTATTAATGCTTGGTTTATCTAATACAATTTTTAGACATAATTAATTAAAAATAGGAGATTGTTCCAGTATACTGCAAGCTTGTTCCAATGATAAATAGTAATGTTTCTTACTACACGATTGATGTTATAATCTGAGACTATATAAGATCGAAAATGAGTGAAAGTGTAGGTGACTGTAGTAGAATTTGTAAAAAAGCTTCATTAAAATAAAGTAATCTTTGATATTACGTTAATTCAATTTTGAATAATTTGCTAAAAGTATTTAACTTTGTATCCTAAATTAAAAATTAATGAAAGATAAGTTTTTTGCAAGAAAATAAAACAACTAACATATAAACCGTTTATTTTACTTCCTGTCTAAATATGTGATCTGAATAACTACCTAATTATTTATATAACCAATGAAATGTAAATATAATTTATTATTTTTCAGCATTATGATCATAAAAGCATAAGAGTATTTATCTATGCAATCCATTTAAAAATGCTGAAGAAATTTATACTTTATGCCACATTGATGCTTCAGCATTGAATTAGAAAAAAGCTCTAAATCAAACCCCTCTTCCTTAACAGTTTCTGTAACATATTTTGACAGTCGAGAATATCTAAGCTATTGTCAAAGTTATAGACTTCCACTCGAAGAGAAGCATCTAGATTTTTATTTGTCACTAGCTAAGATTAATTTGAGAAAATTGTTCAGTTTTAGAATCTTTACGAATTACACATTTGGAATGTTGTATTTAAACAACATTCCAAATGTGTAATTCGTAAAGATTGGTTTGGTTACGAAGTAATGGTCACATAGCCTGGCAAATGCAAGACTCTTGCCATGCCCCACTAGAAAATCCTTTCAGTTTTGATGATCTTCAAGAGGGGAGATCTTCCTACTGATTCTGTCTCCTTCCCCAGGGCTTGATTTCCGACGGGACAAACGGGGCAAGCGTCGGGGCCCCAAATTAACTGCTATTTCAAGTTAAAAATATGATAAATATGTCTAAAATTTACTTTAAATTATTGACAATTTCTTCACGGGAGAAATTATTGCATTACGTTTGAGTTATGACGTATTAATTTTAGGCTGTAAAGCCATTCCTTATTACCATTTGACGCAATATTACCATTTGACGTCATAAAGGGCACGGATGAATGGGTTTGCCTTGGGTCCCCATTTCTGTAAGTCGGTCCCTGCCCTTCCCCATCTGCGTACGTATCAGATAGTGTGTTACAAATTGATCCTGCACTTTATACTGAGACACGTTTCGTGTACCTGTCAAGAGTGCCAAGCTTTAACCCGTCATAGCAGACCTCTAAACCGGCACTAGGCCATCTCGAATCCTTTAATATGATTTTGTGTCTGTGATTTCTAGAACTTCAGCTCTCTTACTATTCTTATATGAATAGTTAAAAACTATAATCTCTTCTAAAACCTTCCTAATAGGTATTTTGGGATTCAAATGGCTTGTTAATGCTTTATTTTTGGTTAAGTATTCTAAAAACCAGTAAGAAAAATTAATATTATTACACTTATCTTTCACGAACGTAACCTTATTCTTCCCCAGCTTTATGCAAGAAATATTTACTTACATAAATTAAAGAATGTCTCTGAAATCTTTATTTAAAGAATTATAAGCTATAGTTTTGAAAGCATTTTGTAAGCTTCTTTCTTTTCTTTTAAACTTTAATGCTCAAGTCTTCATTTCGTGTACTTTTATATGTCACTGAAGCAGAAAAAAAAGAATATTTGACACTAAGATCTCAAATTTATTTCTGGGAAAACTTGCTTTCTTTTTCCCCATTCACTAGTTCAAATCTTTTTGAAGTTTGCTGGCCGAATGAGAAAATTCAACCATGTAGAAAAACGTAAAATTCTGTGTTTGATGAACGCAATTTATTTACACAACGTTAAAGGGACTAATATTATGAGATTTTTCTTTATTAAGTGTCAATTTTACTTTTTCATAAAGCTAATAGAAAGGAGTGCTTTCACGGTAAAATATATATCCTAAAGATTTCACCATAGTAAGCAATAGTTATATGTCATAATTATTCTACAAAAATTTGGAGCACAATTTTTTTTAACTTTTTAATTTATCAGTCACTTTCTAAGATCGATACTTTTTGATGCCCAAAGAATTAAATAAGCAGATCGGTGGACGAATGGGTAGGGCGCTGCTTTTTGGTATCGAAGTTCTTAGGTTCAAATATCATTGCTGGAATCGATGTTCGTAGACGTTTAATATTGGTTTTATGCAGTAGGTCTCAGTCCGCATTAGCCCTAGTGTAGCAAAAGAGTAGACCATAGCTCACCGAACAGACATTAAATGTCAAATAAAGATTAAAAAATAAATATATACCATACTTTATTTCTTTGGAAAACAGTATACATGTGCAAATAAGTTTCCTTTATGCTTGTATTGAATATAGTGGAACCTCGATTGATCTTTTTTCAGCGGGACATAATCGGTAAATGATGAATGCAAGAAATGGATGTAGAAAATTCGTTAAAATGTGTGACTATAAATAAAGTAATTATTTACAACACTAATTGGTAGTATTTATCATGTTATAAAATATAACCAATACATAACTTAACATTTAAATATATTTTTTTAATTGATATCTACTTTCTTGATCTTTTGTTATTTTGTCTTGATCTCTTGATCTTTCATGTATCTTTGTCTTCTTTTACCTTCAGAGAATGATCATGCTATAGCTTCTATCGCTGTAAGTGTGCTATCCCTGTCATTGTTCGCGTATTTACAGTATTTTGATTTTGACACAGAGAAAATTTCTGTACGAATTCAGGTTCGTTTCGTCTCCCCTTCACCCCCCCCCTCTTTCTTCTGGTTTATGGATAAGTCTTCTATTTCTATGGTTTCACACTTTGTACTGGTACTAACTCTTTGTTGGTTTTGAAAAGACAATAATGAGCGAGAAATTTTTTGTCGTCCTTGCGACCTAAAATTATTCTTAACAGAAAAAAAATATCCAGTTCTCTTAATTTCTTCAAAAATGATACTTATCGTAAAAGAAAGAGACAGAACCAAAATGTTTCAAAGATCAATGTGGGAAGCATCCAGGTAAGATGTATTCTGAAAAATAGCACCGGTATAACATCAAAAATATACACCGGTATAGACAAAACGTATCTAATTATTAATGCAAGAAAACGAATAATAGGCGAACGATAGATTGAGGTTTCATTGTATACAAAAATAATGAAAAAAAATCAAATTTTGACCGATTTCTTTGCTTTTTTTTTTCTTCACAAAATATTAACTCTTGGTGCAATACTTACTATTGCTGAGAACATAACTTTTACAGAGTTCAGCGATATTTTGATTTAATAAATGTTAAACCTGAAATAGTGTTTCACATTACCATGTGGTGCCTTTTTCGTATGCCGTAATAGAAAGCAAGAAAATTTAGAGCAGATTCTAATGACATCATACCTAATTCATAATACGTCAAAGTTAGTTAATCCACTCACAGACATACTTTTTATAATACTATTGTTATTTAAATCTTTAAAACTTATATTGAGGAACAGTTTTAAAATCTTATAAGTCACACATTAAAATAATATCGTACTTCTCATCATTGCTTTAAAACTGTAGACTGTAGAGCTCCAAACTAAACTCATAATTCCTTTAACAAAAATAAATTTGAAGGTATTCATAGAATGTCTATATCACGCCACAACTGAAAAATTTTACTTCGCAGAAATTGCAAAAGTCAAAGCATCGGAGATTTATGTTTGTTAACTGGTACATTTTTAATAACAATGTATAAATTTTAATTGGGAAACTTTACCTCATAAATGCATTTCACACGCGTATATGCAAAAATATTCTCGAAAAATTACATTCAACAGTAATTACTTACCATATTTATAAAATTTAACCACTTGCTATTTATAGTATTCGTAAAATTTAAGCATTACTCTTGTTGAACATATTCAAAGAAGAATTTTGTAATTACTCCATATAAATATCCATGATGTTAGAATGTTATAGTACTAATTAAAATGCAGCCTTTCTGAATTCGGCCCTTTTATTATTTTAATTGCACTTTTTAAAAGAGTTCTACTGCGAGACCTTTATTTTTCTGAAAAATTACTAATTTATAAGTTACTAGTTATTATATATTTGTAAAAATACAGTTTGCTTACACTTCTATATTTATCAAAATATTATGTTTGAAACCTTTGGTAAACTATTACAGAAAATTTAGTTGATTAATAGTGTTTCGAATGCATTTAAATGTGAAAGCATTTAATTTTAACCCTTAGATAGGGGGAAAACTTAATTCTTTGAGCACTTGTAATTAACTACATTCTTCAACTTCCATTGCTTTCGGTCCTAATACCTGTTTCTAGGAGATTAATAATTTGTACTGCAGAAATTTCCAAGATAAATTCCAAAAATGGGTCCGTTATTGAAAAGTCTCCTGTGTTTGTCCGAGAGAAAATGACTAACCTTGCTTTTTGCTTTTAAGATTTATGTTTTTATTTTCTTTTTCCCTTGGTGGAATCTTTGCTAAGGCAGAGAAGGACATCAATCCTGAGTTCTTAAAAGATTATCATTTAATGAAGCTTTTATTTTAACGCACAACAGAGAACCTACACTAGCAGTTCGTAATGCCATGCTGGAGAATGTCCTGATTATCCTGAGTATAAGGGAGGGGGGGGGGTCCGTATCACGCTCAAGCCATCCGTCTTATCTCCTAGCGATAGGATTTTGAGACCCACAAAATTATTTAGCTTGTTCTCTGCCTGCACAAAGAGACTTTTTTTTTTGTTCTTTCCAATGTTTTTTCCAATATTGGAATCTGGCACAATGGGATTCTAACCTAGCAAGCTAATTATTAGACCAGACCATCTAGTGGTACTTTTTACTTCAACTCGCAACAAGCCATCTACGGTCACGAATGTATGGCATTCCTGGTGATATGCTGATAATTATTATTATAATTATTCTGTCAATTCTTATAATTCTTAGTAAAAGGAATTCCGTATAGCTCTCCTACCCACCGACCGATCTCATAGCGATAGGATCCTATAAATTTATCCTGCATATTCTCTGTGAGTACACCAATACGTTTTGATTACCTTCCAGTGTTCGAACCTGCCACAACGGGATTCTTCTAGGACAGGCTAATTAGTAGGCCATTTTGAGGTACTGAATAGTTTTTCATTATGGCATTTTCCATTGTGTATTTCTACTGAGAAACAGGAATTCCTAAATGTACAAAGCAACAGTAGCTTCATTTGCAAAGCTAAAGTAAATAAGAATCACCTCCGAATCTACTGTTTTATTTAAATCAATAAGTAAAACGTAATGATTGGAGACCACTGAGCTTTCCTTGTTTTTGTATTTATGAAGCAGCTTCAAAAGAGAAATCTGCAATAAAAATTTTCTTTATTTGTGCTTAATTTTCATTGGCTTTGAATTTTTTAGTATAATTTTTCTTATAATAATGACTATGATTGAATAAAAATAAATTATGGAACATGATCAACACCCCAGGAAAAGGTATTAAGCAGTTAACCCTTTCTAGCGCCTCCCGTTTGCAGAAACTATTCTCTAATATTAATGGTTACAGGCATTATATCTCGATATCATGTTTATAGTTGAGCTAAAAAAAGATTAAAGGTATTTTATTTATGTCACCAAATAATATATAATTTGGGGCATCTCATAAATATATTCCTGTTCTGCAAAAATCCGCAATACTACCAAACTTATCCGCAGTGTTCCAAATTTATTGAAATTTTTCTTTAGCTTTTTGCTGAACTTTATCTAAGCAATGAATTAGTAACAGTTCGTTAGAAACACACACTGGAAAGCTCGGATATTTTCCCGAAAACCTTTAATAAATGGTCTAGGGCTTGTCAAGCCTTGAACTCATTATATCCTTGTCAAATAGTTATGGTTGAATAATTTCTCATTTATAAAAATCTTCACTGCCGGGCTACCTGCTGTTTAAAAAGCTAGCCAAATTTATTTCTGTCGTTTTATTAATGCGATGTTAATCATGTCATTTTTATAACGGCAAGATGAATAACGCCGTCTTCGGTGCCAATTCATGTTTTGTAGCCGAAATTTTTATCACACAATTCATTTTAAATTACTTAACATATATATGTTTGTGTCGGCAATTCTTACTCAAAAGAGCCGCAGGCCCGAAAATTGCTCCTATTATTTTAGAATTGTCTTTATTTGATGAAACAAAATGGTGCAGAATTGAAATAATATTTCATTTGAAGCAATAAATTTACAGACTTTAGAGTCATATATGACGTACTATGCATGTCACTTGTACAGCTGTTAAAGAGTCAAAGGCTTTATTTTTGTCGGTTAACAATAAAGCAAGTAAGGAAAAATAGATCGGACACGACAAATATCTAGATATAATTACTTTTCATAATCTTATAAAAACATTCATAAAAAGATATTTGGTACTTTTAGTAGTATATAATGGCAAAAATGAGGGGGTTTTAAATACTTTTAATTACCATAAATCATATAAATCTATGATAACAACCTAGTTTATTTAATATTAAATATACTTCATTCTGGTGTAAAACTGCAATTCTAAGAAACTAAGGCAATGGGAAACTTTATTTCAGAATTCATTTTCGATTATATACTTGAACTGCCTCAAATATAGTTGGGTGGTAAAAGCAAAAAGGTTTAGAATTTTTCTATCCATTCACACTTGATATCTTCATTCCCTGAAGAGAATAATAGATGAGAAGACTTATCTCAATAGTTCAAACATTTTTGTACTGATCAATTTGGAAAAAACGTTTGTCCATATCCTATTGTTTTCACTAAATAAGTTTCTTGTACAGGTCAAACATAGTTGCATTGCGCTACTTAAAACAGTTAAAACAGGTCCTTGCCTTCATTCCATTGTTTAAAGCAAATTCCGAACAGTTACAAACATGTATCAATTGCGGGATTCGTATCCACGGAATCTGGTATTGATAAGGCAACGCCCTACCTGTTCAGCCGTCGTCCACCTTCACAACAGAAATAACGTGTAGCTCTATAAATTTAAAAATTGGAGGATAGACTCTTCTTAATTTCCACAAGAACAATAATAGAGCCCACCAATCAAAGGTTTAGAATTTTTCTATCCATTCACACTTGATATCTTCATTCCCTGAAGAGAATAATAGATGAGAAGACTTATCTCAATAGTTCAAACATTTTTGTACTGATCAATTTGGAAAAAACGTTTGTCCATATCCTATTGTTTTCACTAAATAAGTTTCTTGTACAGGTCAAACATAGTTGCATTGCGCTACTTAAAACAGTTAAAACAGGTCCTTGCCTTCATTCCATTGTTTAAAGCAAATTCCGAACAGTTACAAACATGTATCAATTGCGGGATTCGTATCCACGGAATCTGGTATTGATAAGGCAACGCCCTACCTGTTCAGCCGTCGTCCACCTTCACAACAGAAATAACGTGTAGCTCTATAAATTTAAAAATTGGAGGATAGACTCTTCTTAATTTCCACAAGAACAATAATAGAGCCCACCAATCAATTTTACCTTATTTTCAACAATGAAATAGGCATATGTCAGTACACAGTTGATCATATAATACATGTGTATGTGTGTGTGTGCGCTTGCATGAGTGAGTGAGTGAGTGAGAGACAGATAGACAGTTCTATATACATTAAATGGCGAATTTATTACCATTCCCATTTTTATGTTCATAAAGCGTACTTAAAGCAAAGTTATAAAATCAACTAGTTTATCGAAAACGTTTTTTTTTATATCTAATTATAACCTTTGTAACTGTAAAATTAATCTTGTAATCATGAATGAAAACTGGAATACATCGAGTACTGCAGCTTTGAAGAAATTTTTAACTCGAAATTTTTATCTCGGTCATTTTTTTCTACAATGATTTATGTATTTAAACCTTAATTATGCTATTTTATTTTACTTAACAAGTTTATTTTCGCACAATACTTAAACTTAATTTTGATCGATTATTTCATATCCGAAAACATTAAATCCTATCACTAATGTAGAACATATAGTTTCTCAAATTCTCTACTAATATTCAACATATAGAGCTTTGATTCATCGAAATGTCGTTCCGGTTATTATATAAGATATTAGCTCTCATTTTACCGAATATGCAAAGTCTAATTCGTGAGTATCATTACCTATGGACACTGGTACACGTTTTGATCAATCTCAATATATCCTCAATGCCAGAGAATATGTACTCAAATTTGTGGCTGTTTACCAATTCCAGAGTAATATCGCGATGATAATAAATTATAAGAGACACTATATCCTCGTTTAAAATTGTTTGGCCACATCTGTATTTGGCGATCGATAATTTAACTGTAGATGATTATGCAGAATTTAACTGTGATATGGAACAAAATTAGTAAAGGTACAATAAACCACTCAGACAGTTAGCCAGACAACGTGATTAACTTTATAACTTATGTATTCATAGCTTAAATTCATTTTCATTATTAAATTTGGAGTGTAGATTAAAAATAATCACATATTTCTTCCCGAGTAGATAAAGCTTGTTCCTTTGAAATAAAGTTTAATTAATTATTTTCCATTTACTTTTACGGAGACAATGAATTACATTTAATCGTTCAAAATGTTACTTGTTAGTGATTGGTATAGTTTTATCCATAGATACTCGATTTTTTTGTTTTCCCATCTGAAAATCTGTTACTTTCGTATAGTTTAAAAGCGTTTACTTTCATGCATTAATTTCATTTACTACTATTCTATTATTTTATAATTCGGCCCATTAAATCTTATCCCTAGAATTGTATATATATAGTTTATCAAAATATCTTCTAATATATAGCATTGAGTCGAGGTAGCTCAGTCGGCAAAGGCAATGATCTCGTAACTGAGAGGTTGCGGGTTCGGATCCCGAGCCGACCTAAGATCCTCCGTGTTCGTTAAAGATGGCTAGGGCACGTAAAATATGTTCGAGGTCACAATGTCCTCAAAGTTCTTAATCAGTACCATTGGGGTGACAAACTAAGTCTATGGGTCCTCTGCTTAGTCCCTGCTTCAAAATCACGAGGACTCGCTTGAGCAAACTATTTCTTTCACCTTAAAGTTGCCCGTTAAAACGAAAGGCACACCCCTTTGCCTTAATACGAGTAGCGTATGGCTCAATCGTGCTTGGTTTGACCAAGTGGCATCAGAAACAATAACAACAATATTCAACCTATGACAGCTTTGATTCATCCAAATGTCATTCTGGTATTATATAAGTCATTAGCTCTTATTTTACCAAATGTAGAAAGTATCGGTCGTATGTAACATTGCTCTCTAGTCTACGTGTTTTAATCAACCTTAATTGACTCTGTATACCCGGGTTCAACTAAACCAAAGGGTTCAGGAAAATTTCACTCCCAAATAATTTTACAGGAATGGAACCTTTCCAAAATTTACCTGAATTTCAGATATGAATGAGACTTAAGTTGCCGCTTCCATTCCAAAGAATACGTATATCAAGTTTTCAACTGTTTACCAATTCCATGGGAATTACCCAGTGATTAAATAAATGATAAGGAACAGTATCTGCTCTTTTAAAGTTATTAACCAAATCTAAGTTTGGGGATCAAAAAATTAAATGTTTGTCCTTATACAGTACTTAACTATGATACTGAAAAAAGTTAATAAAGAATCTCCTTACAGCAGCAAGTAAAAAGTTAAGTCTGTATCTTAACTAAGACTATTTTAAATCCATCATTAATCCATATTTATTTATTAGTAAAGTGTAATGCAGAGAAAAAAAGAAACGATATGAATCAGCTGTGTACTCGTACATAAATATGTTTCTTTTAAATAAAATTCAATTAATTAGGTTCGTTCTACGTTCTCCCAGTTTTATGTGCAGAGACAATAATTACATTTAATAGTTCATAATGTAACTTGCCCATTGAATAGCAAGCTTTCAACTGAGAATACCCGAATCATTTCATTTATTTTCACATCTTAAAAGCTTTTAATTTTACGAAGAATGTTTAGAGAAAAGTTGGAAAAAGGGAACTTTTCTATTTCCCTTACGCAGATATTCTTCCACTCAAATGGAGCATAGCAATAAATTTTTGTCAGATCCTATGAAAAGTTCCATTATAGACATTGAAACAGAATAACTCAACCATATAAAATATTTATACTGATACACACCCACATATATTGATATAAAATCATTTCTCTGAACATGCTCTATTCGCTCTCCGTGGCTTTTTCTCTTGGTTATTTCTGTCTGTCTCTTTTCTGATCAGAGTGTTTATAAAATAATTTCTCCATTTAATATCATCAGAGTGATTTGTTATTAATGAAACTATTTAACAAAAACGCTCATTTTTCTTTGTGGTAAGAAAAACGAATGGACTAAACTAAATTTCAGAGACTACAAAAGCTGTTATTAGTTACGTTAAGTCATTTCGTTTGCTGTATCTGTTCAGACTTTGCAGGCTTTATTTCGGATTGAATACAAATCATCTATAAAAGGAAATACAGTATTTTAATATTTATTTCTTAAAATGCTTCAGCACCTTGTGAAACCTCAACTTCATCATATGAGCTTCAAGAGATAGTACATATTTTACATTTTTATTTCAAATTTTAATTCATTTTTATAGGTTGAGAGTTAAAAAAAATCTAAGTAATCAGAAAGTTACTAGCATGAACTCTACTAGAAGAGGCATATTTTATGTTGGTACATAAATAGATGTCACTTTCATGTGATTTTAAACTGAGACACACATCACTTTTGGTCAGAAATTAACCGAATATGTCTACTTTTACTACAAAGGACGCTTCTAACAGTTCTTTTAAGCACAAAATTCACAGATTGTGCGTTTCAAAACATGCAAATAGTAACAAACTTTTATTTTATATGATGTAATATAAATAACTTATAAACGATAACTTTAATGTAATATGATCATTAAAGTAACCGGGGTGTTTCAAATATTTATAAATACATTTTTTATTTAAAATTAATATTATTAATAATTTTATTGTGTGTTGTGGTAATAATTATATTTATTATAGGATTATGAACACTAAAAGACTATTATCGCTTCTCATTTTTAGATATCTTAAGGCCCTATCACACCATAGCCTATACGCGTTGAAAAAGCATTGATTTCAGTTTATGATTCATTTTCCCGATGAAGAATGCGAAGATTTATCATACAATAGCGATACATTTTCCACTGATTAAAATTTCTAATCACACAAAAATATTTCGTTGTCACATGAGAAATCCACGTAATCTGCATCAGGAAAAAGAATCCTGAACTGAATTCATTTCTTTTTCAACGGGTACAGGTTGAAATGTGATAAAGTCTGTATACATAAAGTGCTTAGTGTCAATGTATGTAAATACGATTACGAAGGAACAGTGTGGCCTACGTGAATGAAATTTAGTGCAATTATTCTCTGGGGTATAATGCGAAGCTTCTTGAAACCTGTTTTTCCAAATTCGTATTATGTTTTAGTTAATTTAATATTTAAATAATCCTCGTATTATGTTTTTGTTAATTTAATATTTAAATAATCCTGATATAAGTGTCATTTTGAAGTACAGCAAATTTCCTTTCAGATAAATGATTTCTAAATTTATTATTGATTTTTTTAATAATTTCTTAATAGCAGTCACATTTAGGTGTGAAAATGAAAATTTTTCTTAGAGTTTAACATCCAAAACAACTGACTTTAGTAGAGTTTTGAAATTTAAACGAATTGTAGATTGAAGTATCTACCGTCTGTGAAATCAGAACTATAAAAATAAAAGTTACGTGATTTTTGAATTTTTAACTCTGAAGATATTATTTCATACGCGGATATGTCAGAAGGTGGAATTAGTTATTGTAGAATACATACCTCAGTGACGTCTTAAAAAATAGTGCACATGATTTTGAAATATTTTAAAACTACAAGGTAAGTCAATATATAATTTGTGTGAATCTCATAAATGTAAAATAAAATTATGAGATGATAAGTACTTTCAATAATAAATTTATGACGTTTATAAAAGTTAAAAAATCTCGAAAATTTTATTATTTACTCTATTCATTGCTTTTCGATTATTGCTCTAATATTTTAGTCTGAGTTTTCAAGACTTTCAACTAGTCTTTCATAAGTTAATGAGATAGAGATGTCGAATTTACAGTCTAATTTCATCCAGCTGAAAGTCCCCTTACTTATATTTGAAATATGCAATTATTTTACATTTATAAATTGTAATAAGTTTTAAAATTTATTTATAATATAAGGTTTATAATAATCTCTTAGAGTATTTGTTAATAATCAACTATTTGTTAATGAAAATGGTTTTGCTCAGCATTGTAGCTTAATAAACAAGCTTTAACTTAATATATATTGCAAAAAAAAATACTACTTTTATAAATTTCATACTTCTTACCGTATAAACTGTATGTTTGTCGAAAATCATTTATTTTTTAGTGGAAATGTTTTGCTTTATTTTCTAACTTAATATCTTAGTTCTAATTTAATCTATACTACAAAAAATTGTATAATATTACATTTTCAATATTGTAAGATTAATGTTCTGGTATTTTTATCTTGCTTTTTAATGTATACACTAGTTGAATATAAGAAGAATATAATATTTTTTTTCATTTCGGTTACGCAGTTTGTTTCACGTAAAGTAACTTTAGCACTTAGCTTAAATAAAATGCCCTTTGGATCGATTCCAAACTTTGTTGTTCCCAATATTTTTTTTAGTTAAAAACAGACTCCTTCTGCTTAATGAAATAACTCGAGTACGTAAAACAATGACAAATGTCAGAAAGCAATTTTCCATTATATTGGGTAACAGAATTATCCTCTAGATGATATTGCTGACAATTAAGTAAATTTATTTACTTGTCAATTGTTTTCAGGGGTAACGGGAATGAAATTACGTTATGGAAATGAGTGTTTATGCTTCATATAACTGGTTTACCTGAAAAGCCAACAGACGATGGTTGATTGAGATATTCATCAGTAAATAACGATGAATTTTCAATTAAATTGCTAATTAATTTACTTTAATATTATGCTGGAAAGTCACTTACTTTACTACAAGTTTCAAATTCCAAATCTTTAAACCAAGAGAAAAATTTCAATATTCGTTATATGGTCAACGATATAATTCTATCCAGTATTTAATGAGCTTAATCACATGATAAAGTCACTTACTAATTCTAACTGAAACATGATCATGCACGCGCTACTATGTATCCCCATTGTATCTTAACCAAATATTAATATTTTTCTTCAATATCTCTTGTAATATCTATTTTAGTATTTTTGTTATGAATTAGTCCTAAAGTTAATATAAATGATGCACTGCTGAAGAACTTAGAAGTACTCATTTAAGTTTCCTTTATAATCATAACAAATTCAATCAATCATCTATATATATTTTTGAATGTGAAGAATATTGAGTGATTGTATGCTGAAGTCTTTTAATTCATGTTGCACTCCTTCTTTTGTTTTACTAATAAATACAAAAATCTTGCGAACGCTTGTTTAAGTGAGAAAATATTTAGAGAACATAATCTACCTTTGTAGTTAACTTATTTCACATAAAAGATACCCCTGCTGCCAGAAATACACAATATGGTTTCCTTAGAAAATGACTTGTGTGCGTATTTCTCTAAATACTAAATTTAAATACCCTAATTTTCCTAATATTACTTTGAGCTTCTTTACTATTTATTTATAACTGGATTTTAATGGAGCTGTTCTCTTAAATTAACACAAAATAAACTGCTATAACTAATTTTTTTAGTATAATCAGATAAAAGGCAGGGCTTCTAAAACTATCTTTCAATGTAAATTCACGTTACTTAACCTTTGTTAAATCTTGTATGTACGTAAACAATTACTACAAAATCTCTTAAAAACACTATTTTGAGAAAAAATAGTGCAGCCTTGAAATTTCGTTTAATACTGGTTATACTCAAATAAATATAAAATGATAAGAGGGGTTTATCATTGTATATTTATCATTTAGATACATTTTAGTTTCATATTCGTAATATAAATATAAAAACTGGATGTCAATTAATCTTCTAAAAATGAAACTATAACTTATTTTCAGTAAAGAAGAAATGAAAATCGATGTAAGGGAAACCAATCTTTTCATTTACATCTCTTTAGAAACTTTATTATTTAATTGATTAATGTGACCATTTATTTTTTATCTTTTACAGTGCCACCGCATCAGGCTGTGCTGATTGAGACGTCGCACAGTCGTTCGGACACCCCTCCACACCAAAATTCCCCAAGGATTCGATTCCAAGTTTCCCCGCCAACTGTTGTACCACTTCTCGACCAAGAATTCCGTAACTTTTTAGCTCTCGAAGGACCAGACCTCAGACACTGTAAGTATAGCCATTTGTCAGCATTTTGTTTTTATCCTCAATTATCATAAAAATTTCAAACAATTCTTTTCGTTGATCTTTAACCCTCCAGAAGTCATTAGTTAAGTAAATTAATTTTCATTTGAAATACACTTTTAAGGTAAAGATTTGGGAATTTTTTATAACACGTAGTGGACCTGATTCCAATATTTCATCTGGAGTGTGAATTTATTTTAAAAATGAAATCTTAACAGTTTTAAACGTTTATATATCAAATGAAAGGCATAGAAAATAAGAATAAAACTATACTCAGATTAATTCAAACTGATTTGTAAAATTTCAAATATAATTGCAAAATTTGTAAGCAGGGTTGTTTCCCTTCCAAAATTTTCAATTCTAAGTGACATAACTTTTATAGATTTTAAATAAAAAAGCCCTAAACAGGTTAAAAAAAACCTTGTAATCTTTTAGTTCTTTGATTTAAGAAGCTTAAAACGTGAAAGAAGATAAAAATGGATAGACACTGTTATGTAGATGTACTTACAGGATGTGTAAATGTTAGTAAAAAATATAGATGTACTCATAAAAGAATAAGTAATTCTAAACCAGTAAACTTTCTCTCGGAATCAAGTATCAAATATTATTTTTACTTTGTTTTTTATAAGAGAGAAAGCCATTTTTAAGAGACACGTGCAACAAAACTTTACCAAAATGTTTGCTTTTAACATATTATTGAAATGAGTAATTTAACTCTACAGGTAATAATACAAGCTTTCAAGTTCCTTGATGTTATACCTTTCCTATTTATTTTCTCTTCACTAAACTTATTAGGCTTAATTCCCTTATTGTCGCTCGGTTTTATACTTATCAGCATTGAAAATCAGTGAAAACTATTGTTATATAAATAATATTTCAAAACTAAAATAAGTTAAAATGTGAAGCCTTTTTATATCCTTATGCCATCCTGATTTCACTAAAGCAGCATTATCTATTAAAATAAATAAATGAAGACATATTCATGGAAAAAAAATCCCGTTTAAGTCCACTCGATTATTTTTTATATTCAAATAAGACATGAATTTATATTCCTTTCAAGTGCTTAAAAGTTATAGTATCTCCTTTTATAGAACATAATTTTTAAGTTTAGGCGAAATTGAGTCACGAAACTTATTGGGCTACCTCGCAAATAGCAAATATAACCCTTAGTTCAATTAATTCAATTACATTGATTATATTAAATTATATACCCCTAATTCAATTATATTCAATTATAGCTTCACTTATGTTTATATTGAGAATACAGTTAAAAGTTTACCGTATTAAAAGCAAGGTTTCAAACTTAAAAAAGGAAATATATATTCTTATCCTCCAATTTTACTAAACTTCTAGATTCTATAAAAATAGAGACACATTGGAGAAAATTATAGGTTTAACTCTGACTCGATTCCACTCGGTTCCACTCGATTATTTTTTATATTCAAGAATGATATGAATATAAAAGTTATATTATCCCCATTTATATAGAACAGAATTTTTAAGTTTACTTGAAATTCGATAGTCACGAAACTTATTGGGCGACCACGCAAATAGTAAAAAGAACCTTTAATGCAATTAATTCAATTATATTCATAACATTTAATTATATACCCTTAATTCATTTGTATTCAATTATAGCATTACTTATTTTTATATTGAGAATACAGTTAAAAGTTTAATGTGTTAAAAACCAAGGTTTAAAATTTAAAACAAGAAATATATATTCTTATGATCCTCCGATTTTACTAAACTTGTAGATTCTATAAAAATAGAGACACATTATTGGAGAAAATCATACGTTTAACTCTGACTCGATTCCATTCGGTTCTACTAGATTATTTTTTTATTCTGGAAGGATATGAATTTAAAAGTTATAGAATTCCCATTTACAGAACAGAATTTTTAAGTTTGCTTGAAATTCGAGTTACGAAATTTATTGGGCTGCCACACAAATAGCAAAAAGAACCTTTAATTCAATTAATTCAATTATATTGATAACATTTAATTATATACCATTAGTTCAATCGTATTCAATTATAGCATTACTTATTTTTATATTAAGAATACAGTTAAAAATTTAATATGTTAATAAGCAAGGTTTATAATTTATAATGCGAAATATATATTCTTATGATCCTCCGATTTTACTAAACTTGTAGATTTTATAAATATAGAGACACATTATTGGAGAAAATCATACGTTTAACTCTGACTCGATTCTATTCGGTTCTATTCGATTATTTTCTATATTCAAGAAGTATATGAATTTAAAATTTATAGTATCCCGATTTATAAGTAAGAAAAATATAAGTTCAATCCTGACTGATTATTATTAATTTTTATTCGCAAAAACCTTGAGTATCTGTACCTTATATCACTTTTTTCGTTTAACGTTTTGCGCTGTTTTGAAAGTTTTACATGAAGTAAACTATTAAATTTGTTCGTTTATTTCATATCTGATTTTTATGGAGAGATGATGAATTTATGGTATCAAATTTCTATCAAAAAGAACACACATGTAGTCTTTATGCTTTCTACTCAGTGAACTGGAAAAAAAAATTAGTCATCTGTAAAGTTATTTTTATAGTGCAATTTTTACCGCTACCGCGGTTGTTTTTTTTTTTCTTCTATTTCTGGCGACGTATTTTTTCACGTACGGTTTAATTGTGCTCATTTTATTGATTTCCTCTTATGGATGTTATTTTTTATTCTTTCATCCTTTTATTACTTTATTTGATGTCATTAATGGGTTTTTAGAGGTTTAAAAACTGTCTTTTATAATGAGATAGGAAGCACCTTTCAAAACTTTTAGAAAACTTATGAATTTTTTATTACTCAAAGGATTAGCACGTAAAAGTTCCTCGTATATTTAATGAGAGCGTTTATAAAAAATAAGCTTCTTATACATAATTATCGATTGTATTATCTTGTATAATAATACTTAATTATTTCAATCAAATTTGATTTTGAAAACACAATTGCAAATTTATTTAATTTTTTATAAAATAATTGCTGAAAAAACCAGGGCTTCAAACAGGAAGTGAACTGAAAACCGGAAAAAAAACCGTTATTTTGGTCTGGACAAAAATCGGAACTGAAACAAAATATCGGTTTATTTTGGTTTGATATATCTTCAGTCATTTTATTACTGCAACCAACTTATCAATATTTTCTAATTTAACGTCAACCATATAATTATCGTCATTTGATAATGGATAACAATGCAAATGCTTGTCGTTCTCTACTTACCGCTCCTACAGTACATACTGGTTAATTGTATCAAATTAACATAGTGTGCCAGTTAAAAATAAATAAAAGTTTTTAAATTTTGATAGAATTATATTTTTTGTTTATGACAGAATTATATTTTTGGTACAAATAAGAATATTCATAAAATAAAATTTTTCATTCGGAATTGAACCGATTTAATAGTTTTAGTTGAACCGCAATAGAAAAAGAAACAAAAAAAATTATGGTTCAAGGCCCTGAAGAAAACTTTGCTACATCTTAAAGTTTGCGCAACATCTATAACGTATATCGCTACAACTTAACCCTTTTTACCCTGACGATACTCATAAGTACCGCTTCAATCAAACACCTATATTTTCCTAATAAAGCCGTTTATCCTGACGGTACTCACAAGGACATGAACGATGCAGTTCCTACAGCAGAAAACAAATGACAGCCCCAATCAGGAATCCTTTTTATTCGCATAGTAGAGATTTTATAAGTGCCGTGCTGCATTTGAAGATCATTTTGTGGTAGAGTTGATACACTTGTAGTTCAATTGAGTAAATTTAGTGGCTTATTACCAGTTATTTGGTACTATTATTTTTTAGAGTCTTCTATACTTCGCAGGTAAGCATTTCATTTGTTTTATTCGTAATTTAATGTTTAATTTTCTACCATAGAGTCATAAATATATGTTGATACTAGAAAGTACCAGCTGCAAAATTAACTACTAAAATACAGTAAAAATTAATTCTTTTTCTGTGATTATTCTCCATTAAAACTTGTAAAAATGTAGTAAGAAAGTTGATGCTAAATTAATTCAGGATACAAAAGCTTAACGTAACCTTACCGTATTCGCAATTTCTGATGTGTATTCCCTTCATTTCAAGTTTTATTCCTGTTTGTCATTGGCATGAATTCTCGTCTTGCAATTTTTGTTTCTGAATGCTCCAACGTTATCATATGTATGTGTTATCACAAGAAAGTCGGAATATAAGAAAGAAGCATAATTTACATAATTCAGTTATTGTTTTATTTGGTTTGTATTTTGACATCTGAGTGCTTTCATATTTAAGCTTGTGATCCTTAAATTTTTATCCTTGCCTTAACGGTACAAGTTTGCTGTAACCACCTTCACAATTTCTTTATTTTCGGTGATTGATCCTCAGTATAAAAAAAGCAATAAAGTTGCTGGTAAAAGTGTTGATTGAATAATAAATCAACTTTATTAATATGTTGTTGTTGGGAAAATAAATAACGCAGACAATTCTTCGAATTCACAAAGAAACAGCTGTCACATCATTTTAATATTTGTGCATTATTCACAGCATTCATTTTTATGCCCATTTATAATTTTTTAGTGTTATTATTTATAAATTTTATTACACTTTATAATAATATATAGGGAAAGCTACTCACATTGAATTGCTATAAATAAGTGAGGTTTTATTCGAAAAATATATCTCTATTAAAGCACATATGGTACTTCATTGAACGTTACTTAAATATGCAATGACTTGAATATTAATTACTGTACTGGTGATAGTTAATATATACACTCAACTTTTCTTGAATATTCATTCGATACACATTTTATTAGCAACATATGTATAAAATAAATGCCGATGAATATTTTATCAGTTTCAGTGATACAGAATGGAATTTGATATTCAGAAGTAAAGGAAGTTTCTCATTGATTAATTTCATATAGATTTTATTCTTCTGGAGTGGTATATTATGCAACGAAAATAAATTTTTCAACTGTTATATAAACATTTAATATCGAAAGAAAAAATACCTTGTTTAATTATAACCAATGAAATAATTAAAGATGGATGAAAAGAAATATTTAACTAAGATCTTATTGGTTTCAAAAAGGAAAAATACCTAATTCTAAAATAAAAAAATGTCATAAATAAGAGATATTAAAAACGATTTTCTTCCAGTATATTCTATTTTTCCCAAAGTTTATATATTATGCTTTGATTATTGTTTCCTTTTAATTCTTAATGCAATTCGAAATTTAATTTTAATTATCTATGTTTTACTTTAATTTTAAATTAATAAAATAAAAAAAATTATTTTATTTTGTTACTGTCATGAAATTCTAATACTCTCTAAAAACTCAGGATTCTTATTGTAGAACTAGCCAGTATGGTATTTCCTTGTTTAATATTTGAATGCTAATATTTAAATAAACTTCTATTTTTCTTGGCTTTGTTTCATTTCTATTCAATCTTGGTAAATCAAATTTTGTCACAAAATGCATCTATTTTCAGCTTGTGTTAGAGGAACATTCGGACCTGGCTGCATGTTCAATTGTGATGACTGCCAGAATGGAGGTAAATGTGACATACGAGCTCTCAGCTGTACTTGCCAACCAGGATTCACAGGACTTCTTTGCAACGAAACGTGTGCCAAGGTAAGTTACGTCAATTAACTTTGGATTTTACCACAGGAATTCAACTCAGCAGTTTGCTGTTACTAGTGAGGAAAGGTTTGCTGTAATGAACCACTAATAATAGTCTAAAGTGACAAATAGATTATTTTCATTGCAAATTATATTCCGGGGCTTTTCCTTATTAAGTTTGCCTAAAGTTATGTTTTAAATTACATAAATGTTTTTAATGACAATGTTAATTAACCCGCAAGACAATAAACAATTTCCATTCTTTCATTTTTCAAACTAGACAAAACTCTCTCTAAAAGTGACAATTAAATTATAATTAAGTTACTCTTGTTATCGCATATGTAAGAGAATGTCGCTGTTAGTGTGTCGATGTTAGTGTGGTGCCTTCAATCTGTTTATCCAAGATCAACCATAAAAAGATAATATCTCTAAGTGGGAGTTGCCTATCTATTTTTTTTTTTCATTTTAACCTTTAATTGATTCTTTCTTTTATGGAGATTTTTGTATTTTATTTGTCTTGGTTTCTGCAGATTATCAGCTGCGATATCTGAGAGCCGTTATCGAATTCATTTTCGATGTAGCTACAGATGTAAGAGAGGTATTTACATGATAACTCAACCCTATCTGCGATGGTCGATTCAGTAGAGGATTGCTTTTCGGTACAGGAGTCCTCGAGTTCTGATCCCGCTGACTTCATTAACACGCGTAGTCGTTTGGACTCAGCCTAAAATATTGAGGATAATTATATCCAGGTCTCATTAGCCCTCGTATAGAAAGAAAATAGTAACTTTTCAGTCCATACCGAACTAACCTGATCAACCAAGTATTAATTTCGGACGAGTAAGAACAAGTCGATCCACTTGGATCATATGCAGAAAGTGATACTGAAATATACTACTCTAGATCCCACTGCTATTGACTGGTGACATCATGGTGCAGTCCTGACGGACGATGCATGTCACTGATATCTTCTAAAAATTAATGACGTGTTGGCGTGAAACAACTGAACGGTGATTTGAGATGTTCCCATTCTATCCCATTTAGAGCAACAATAGAAGAGCACCCTACCATTCCTTACTCAAATCAATGTTCTGCGGCGTCGAACTTTCTAAGATGTCTAGGGAAAAGTCACATTGGGTTCAATTAGATCAATTTAAACCTATGGGGGAAATATTTCTACTGGTGTTCGGTTTGCATTGAAGGATTTCTTTAAATAAAATTTCATAAGTGACAAAGAGTAAAATTATCTATGCCAATATCGTACCCACTTCCCCTCATCATTTTTTAGAAATTAAGTCGGTTACATAATTTATATTTGCGTTTAACGAAGACCAGAAAATAATTCACACGTATTTTCAAAATATTCATCATGTTCTTTTTAAAACTTCACTCCGACATAACCCTATAGAATTTTCCACTCTGTTATGGGGTAAAGTTTCTTTAAATATATTTTTCGGTATAAGTATTCAATAGTAGAATAATTTCCCCATGGGATAACATTGAGTTTACAGGATCCAATAAGCCTGGTACTAAGCCACTTTTAAACTGTTTCTTCTCCCATTAAGCAGTTTTATACATTCTATGCATGAATAGTAGCAGTAGTCGCTGCTTGTTTGAAATCCGGGCTTTTTCACTTCTTGGCAGTAATGTGCCTTTTGCGTCTAAGAATGACGTCAATATGTAGGAGTGACATCACTACTTCATTTCGAATTCTTTGTATTTTTTATTGAGCATCAATACTCGCTCTTTCATACGCAATGGAAAACTTGAAATAAAGAAATATAAAAGCAATGCATGTGTTATGTAACGATGTACCATTTTGTCCCTTATTTGAATTAACTATGCATGCTTTTCAGTTGTTAGGGGAAGTTGCCTAATGGTACATCACCTTTATATACTTGTTATTAAACACACTTATAATGGCTATTTAACTTAAACAATGATTATCCAAGGCCTTTGCCGTAGTCTAATGTCTTTAAAGGTTCTCTAAGATCTTTGCCAATGATTCGAAGGTGATAGCCTTCGAATTATCTATTTTTTGTATGTTTTTAATTATCAAGCTTCGAATATTTTGCATCCATTTTCTTAGATTGCCAACCGTAAGCATGATTATTCAATCTCTGGGTATGCTAATTACTAAACGGATGATATTTATCATATAATGACTCAGATGTGTACTTGAATTATATAATTCACTAAATAATATATGTGTTATGCTCTTAATTTTTACTGTCAATTCGGAAATAATCAATAATTTTAGCACAATACTTCAAATTTTTATCACTGCATATATGAGTTGTGGGAAAAAATAAAGTTACTGTAATTATACCTGAGTTATCACAGATCTTCAGGGAGGCCAGTGAGTATATAATTACTACTTTATTCTATCTACCTGTAAGAAAATGATGGATATTCAAAAGGAAATTGATTAATCTTTACAAATTAATGATGGCGAGCAATTATAACACCATTGAAGCGGTTTTTATAAGCTATAATATACTTCAGTAATTTGACCTTGTTAATCCATTAAATTATAATTATTATATTAAATGCCTTTGTAACGCTTTTGGAGCGACCCGTCTTACATAATCAACCGCCTTTTTTTTTTTTTTTTTTTTTTTTTTTAACAAGTACGAGAGAACATGATTTTCCAAATATAGTCAAAATATCATTGAATTGGTTTTCATGGACTTAAATTTGTTTGTTCTTACTGTTATATCCCTGCTGTATATGCATTAAAAATTAGAAATTTGCATATTTAATACTTCAAAAGTTTTAATAATTTCATTTATGTGGTCTTTTCTTAGCAAATGTAAACTTTAAATAGCTTTTTCTGATTGTTTTTTCTTGAATCCTATACACTGAAAATACTAAGGCTTTTTTAAATTACACATTAAGCATTATGTTCTTATACAGGTTTTCTGTTATTTGTAGAATAAAATAGTCAAGGGTTTTACCGTTAAGTTATGTCTTTTTTTATAGATAAATACATACAAAAACCGTCAGTTTCATTGTTTTTGCTGTAAGTACCTGTCGAATGTTATCCTAAAAAACTAACTTTAGAGACATCTAAAAATCTATGTACAGTTTTACAGAGAACACTTTAATACAAACAGTCAGTTCAAGACGTCTTTATTTCTCTGAATATTTTTATATTGGATTTTAAAATACATAAAGTAAATAATGCTTACTACAATATTTAAAATACATTTTAACGGTACCAAGTACCCTTACAAGTGTTACAATTTTAATTAAATGCAATTAAAATTGTAAAACTTATGCAGTTTTTATCAGCATAAGTGTTACAATTTTAATTGCATTTAATTTGAGAAACATATAAAAATCCACGTACAGTTTTGTCGAGAATTTTTTAATAGGTGGCAAAAATCTTTTCGAAGAATAAATGTTAAATATTTGAAAAAATTATAAAAAATTTTAAGACTTTAAAAGAAAATTTTAATTAACTTTTAACGAAATGAACTATTTAAACGGTGTTTATTTCAATTAATATACTTTAGATTGAGTTTTAAAATACAAAAAAGTTATGTTTACTGTAATATTTAAAATACATTTTTAACCCATTTGCATCATAACAAAAAATGGAAAACGTTTGTTGTAATTATTTTTATTATTTTAATTATTTTTGTTGTTATTATTTTTATTATGTTTAATTATTCGTAATGCTTCAAAATGAATCTGTTTCAAAACTTAATTATAAAGTAATAATTTTTGTTAGAAATGCTGAAAACTACCTAACATTTCGGGCATGTATGCGCTTTTGTTAAAATAACCAGGAATATATACGTTAATGATGCAAATGGGTTAAAGATACCATGTACCCTGAATAAAAACTGCATAAGTATTATATTTTTAGATAGACATTTTAATGTTTATTACTTATCGCTATTTTTCATGGTCATTTCCTTACTTTTCTAATATCTTTAGTTTGAAATTTAGAAAGCTATTTATATGTAAGCACTGTACGACCTCCATTGTTAACTAGTCGTTCCTGGGTCGTTAAAGTTCAGTAGAATTTTCAGTTAAATAGTCCTTTCGTTTTCATAATATTTTTTAAATCCCAAATCTTTAGTAATTACACTTCAAGTGCAAATGGAAAACTTTTTCAGCTTCTGCTATTTTTATTTAAAATTACATTTTAGAAAACAATAACTAATATTAATTAATTTTGTAATATGATTATTTCTTGTCATGCGCTTTTATACTTCTTAAAAATTCTCAGTCCTCGGTGTTTGCGATGACTGTTATCGTTTCGAAATTTTCCAGAAATAAAATGACAATTCTTCATAGTTTGATTACTAAAATTGACTTTTAACAACCGCATAATTATACAGTAATTAACGATGATTAACTTTAATTGAAAGTAGTGCAAACAGGATTTTTATCGGGTCTTAACTTCGGTTGGATAGTTTCCGTGGTAGTGATAGCCAAAGTACCACTCAAACCACTACCATGAAACGGCACTTAATCAGCAATTAACTGTAATCAACCATGGTGTAAGAAGAATGGATAGATCTTTATACAGAATTTTTTTCAGATGATTTACCTTTAGTTTAATCACATTTATACATCGTTTGGATAGTTACCGTAGTAGTGATAACCAAAGTACTACGCAAATCACTAACATGAAACGACACTTAATCAGCAATTAACTGTAATCAACCATGATGTAAGAAGAATGGATAGATCTTCACAAAGAAGTTTTTTAGGATGATTTACCTTTATTTTAGCATTCACCTTTATACTGCCGCAAGTCACGTTCTCTATTTTATTATGAAAAAAAAACCATATAGGGGATTAACATTACTCTCTAAGGGACAAAACGCCAAGCCTTACAATGGATTTGTGTACACATCCTCCATCGAACGCGCTAACCAATATATAACAAATGTTTTCAATTTATTACATTTGATAAGTTTTCTCTTTATTCTGTTTGCACACATTCCCTCTTATAGTCCTCCAAACCTTTACCAATAGTGAATAATAAGTTTATTTGACAGAAACTTAAACTAGTGAGTATTCTGTTATTGTCATATAGTGTTATATATTTTACATAATATCAAGTTTACATCAAGAAATATAAATTGAACAATAAAAACCAAAATTCTTGAAGTGACTTAATAATGAAAATTTATAAATGTCACCATAAGCGGTTTTAGCCATATCCCAAATAATTATCTCATTTAATCAATTTTCAGTCTTTCAGAGTTAATGTGTAAATGTGTTTTGCCCTAAATGTAACAAAACTCACGATGCGTGACATTTAAAATTTCGTTTGAAATAATTTCGTTAGCATTAGTCCGGAAAGCTTCAATAATTTATTTAAAAATTAAACAAACTTATCGGGGTTTATTCTTTATTTAGCTTACATAAACTCTGCTCTGATTCGTGACATTACGCTATGCATTGCGAAAACGTTTTCGGTGCAGCGTCGTGGAGCAAAAGTTTTTATGTCATCATAAATATTTATGAAGTTCTCCCCAAATAAACCTTTTATCCAATTAGATTTCAATTTTTCGTTGCCTTGATGTTTTAAATGTGGAAGAATGATAAGTAACCCTTAAAATTCCCTACAAGAGGATTTGGTAGGCAATAGGGCAACACAGATAAATTATCTCTGTTTATTTATTTATTTATTTATTTATTTATAGACCTAGAGCAGAAATTACCCACAAATAAATAAGCAATTTTTCTATCTGCTGAATGCAGAAACATTTTCTGGGAGCTTTAATTCGTTTTAATAAAAATGACTTTGGATGAAATTCAACTGAAAATTCAATATTTCTGCGTCATTAAATTGCTGTGTGTAATAATAAAAAGAAATAAGATAGTATATACCTGTAAAACAAAATTTCTTTGTCATAATACTGTATTTCAGACTGAGGGGTCTACAATACTTGATTCCCTCAGAAAGATAAAACAATTGAGTGAAGACAATATACCGGGTGGCCATAATTAAACTGACAGTGCTCATAGTGTTCTGTAGAGCAATCTATTTGCGAGAATGACGCAACATTTTGTAGGAAGAACAAACAAGACGGGGGACGAAGGATTCCGCGAAAAAACAAATTAGTTTCAAAAGTCACCGCAAGGGGAATATTTGGAGCTGTGTTACAGAAAATAGAGTGTTAACAAGTGCAAATTAATACAGAATAAAATTACCTTTTATTATGCACATTTTCTGATTTAGTTCAAGTGCAACATAGCAACACTTTTAAAAAAGCGTAAAATCTACATAAACACCGATAAAGTCTCGTGATCTGCAATATCACGTACGCTGAGCTGAAGAAGAAGTTCTTTATTCAAATTTCACATTACATCCATTGGCACAGTTAAGAATTTAATTTCCGTATTGATTTGCATTTGTTAACACTCTATTTTCTATTACACAGTGCCAAATATTCCCCTAGTGGTGACTTTTGGAACTAATTTGTTTTTTCGTGGAATCTTTCGTACACGTTCTTGTTTAATCTTCCTACAAAATGTGGCGTCATTCTCACAAATAGATCGCGCTACAGAACACTGTGAGTACTGTCAGTTTAATTATGGCCACCCGGTATATTTATATACTGACAGTCTTTACGTAATCAAGAGCCTAGAACAATTAATATCGAAATCAAAATTAATTACCGAGATACAAAAAGAATGCAAAAACATGAATAACCGAAAAATTAATATAATTTGGATCAAAACTCATACGAGGAATACCAGTAATGAATATACATATATTTTAGCAAAGAACGCCTCTAAATCAATAAATTACGAACCTATACAGCTCCCGGTATCAATACTTAAAAAATATATGAAAGAAAACATAAATAAAGATTGGTAAGAATATTGGGACAATAGTGAAAAAGGAAGAGCAACCTATACTATAATGTCAAAAGTAGAATAAAAGTTACAGTTCGAAAATAACATTTTAAACTATTTCATAACCGGTCATGGAAGTTTCCCTACCTACTTGTATAGAATTGGAAAACTAGATTCACCAAACTGTAAATACCGGTAATGAATATGCAGATATTTTAGCAAAGAACGCCACTAAATCAATAAATTACAAACCTATACAGCTCCCGGTATCAATACTTAAAAAATATATGAAAGAAAACATAAATAAAGATTGGCAAGAATATTGGGACAATAGTGAAAAAGGAAGAGCAACCTATACTATAATGTCAAAAGTAGAACAAAAGTTACAATTCGAAAATAACATTTTAAACTATTTCATAACCGGTCATGGAAGTTTCCCAACCTACTTGTATAGAATTGGAAAACTAGATTCACCAAACTGTAAATACCGGTAATGAATATGCAGATATTTTAGTAAAGAACGCCACTAAATCAATAAATTACGAACCTATACTGCTCCCAATATCAATACTTAAAAAATATATGAAAGAAAACATAAATAAAGATTGCCAACAATATTGGGACAATAGTGAAAAAGGAAGAGCAACCTATACTATAATGTCAAAAGTAGAATAAAAGTTACAGTTCGAAAATAACATTTTAAACTATTTCATAACCGGTCATGGAAGTTTCCCAACCTACTTATATAGAATTGGAAAACTACATTCACCAAATTGTAAATGAGGAATGATAGGCAACCCTCAGCATTACCTACAAGTAAGATGCAATCTCGTTCCGATGTTTATTAACCCTTAATTTGGCTAAGTCTGGCCGCTACATGTATATTTATAACTACTATTTAACATAATTGTCAGTGTTCGCCACAGCGGACATTAATTATCTCAAAAATGAAAAATGATATAATTTTTGTTTATTTTACAGAGATCCTAATGTCTATACATACATGGGAAAATAACAGAAATTAAAAAATATCTGAAAAAACATCTTGTCAAATTAAGGGTTAAAAAATACGAAAACGAAACCCAGATCGAATACTTTAAAAGAATAGATAATAATCGTAATCATATTAAAAAGTTAAAGGAAATTTATAGTATATTAAATTCAAACTACTCTTTTATACAAATTAAATTTTAAAATTTTAAAATGAATGAAAATATTTAATAAAAATAGTGATAGTGATAAAAAAGTTGCTAATTTTAAGTCAATAATTCAGTGTATAACATTAAAATGAATAATGTCGAAAGGTTTCCCCACCCACTTAGGTTTTGTATCCATAAACTCTTCAATTGGATGTGGGTGTGGGTCACCTAAGTCATTAAATTGTAAAATATTACTAAAAAGGAGGTGTAAAAGAATATCTTTTAGACTCTACTGTCCTATAATATATTTACCACAACACAGAATATAATTATTATTAATAATAATTTTAAATGTTAACAAAGCAAAAAAAAATCTAAAAATATTTTATTCCACGTGTATTTCCAACAGTCATATTCCTTTTAAATTTATCGGCGATTTGCTTTATTACATATTCAACTATGGCAACGGTTGGCTATTTTTTTTTTACTTTATTGCATATTAATTAAAAGTTGACTAAAATTAATACTTTTCCAATCTCATATCTATCAATAGTGTAACTAAGAGAACTATTATAACTTTTTAATATAAAAAAGATATTTTTAATATTAAATTTATCTTAATATCCGTGAATGAATGTGATAAGAACTAATATTTATTCTAAGATCTAAAAATGATTCCATGAAATAAAAAAAATGAAATAAAAAATATATAGGAATATTTATATATTTTTTATTTGTTTATACAACATTGAAAATCGCTTTAAGACATCTTAGCTCTATTCATGAGTCAAAAAATGAATAGAAATGAAATTTTTCATTTATTTTTTAAAACATCTTTTCAAATTATATTTTTGCCTCTTATATTAAAATAGTTCCTTTTCATTTAAAAATATATAACACTTATTTTTTGTAAAGGTAATTTGATAATTAGTTATTTTTCCCTCTGTATTAGAATGCAAAAATTAAAAATAGTCTTGAATGCAAAATATCAGAAAATGTTTTTCCTTCACAAAACAATTTCTCACACAAATATAACTTATAATACTTTTAGCTTCCCAGTATACATCTTTTAAAATCCAGACGTAAATTATCTCTATAAAAAGTTCTCGCTGGAATTTAAAGTAAGAAAACAGCTTACATTTTTAATGTTCAGAATTCTAAATTTAAAAATGGGACAATAATTAAACTATTTGCTGTATAAGTCGTAATATATAAGCATTTAAATCAGTAAACGAAGTGAAGCTGTTAGTAAGAGTTTTTCAGACATCATGCATAAACTAGAAAGCATGAAATCTGAGGAAAAACATTTTGAACTTTAAATTTTGTACGAATGGGGCACATGATACAAAGAATTTAATTCGGTTAACTTTGTTTTGCTTTTGGAGAACTACGGTCTACTTTTTGCAACACGAGGGATAATGCGACCGGGACTGCTGCTTAAAGCCGATTCCAAAAGGCTACGAACATCCCTGCCGTAGTGGAATTCGAACCCACAAACTCCGATTCCGAAAGCCAGCACTCTAACTATTCGGTCATCGTACAGAAACTTAATTTGGTATATCTGTAGTTCCATTTGACAAAAGTAACAGTAGCAAAATTTTCAGAAATGTTTGCAACACAAAATTAAAAAATCAAAAATTTTGAAAATTTAATAGTCTTTTTAAGGAGAAGAAACAAGATTTGTTCGACTGATACCTAAGAAATGTTTTCACGAGTTTAAAAAAAATGTTAAAAATTAATTTAAAATATAAAGTTTTTTTAAAACTAAAAAATACTAATTTAATATTTCTTATTTTTAAGTAAAAGAGGGAATCCATTTTATATATATGGTGAAAAATCACAATCAGCCTTTTCCACGCACAAAATCAATAAATCCTTACTTATTCTTAGGTAGAATAAATCATGAAGTATGATGACAGATGACAAGCTCTGTGATTAGTTTTCGTACTTTTCAATGCTACTCAATGGATGTGATTACAAGGTTTTAGATATCTCTTCTAAAATATTCCGATTATATTATTAAAGATCTGTTCATAACTAAGCTTGTGGGATTTAAAAAAAAAAATATTCTGAGACTGAATAAAGACCGTTTCAGAATTGCTTTATGTATCTAATCTTCTGCCTCTGAATTTTTGAGTGTACTTAAAAGTTATGTTTATATTTAATTTTTGCGTTTAAATATCACTATGCAATATACTTTTTACATACAATGTAAACATTTTTTTTTTCAACTGGGGAGGACTAAATGTATTGATTTTGCTGAGTTATATAGGACGCGTATTATAGTAAATCTCCCAACAATCCGAATTAAATGAGACCAACTCTTATTAAGGATTGACGAACGATGGCCGATTGGTTAGGATGCTGGCCTTCGGTACCGGAGTTAGAAGGTTCGAATCCCACTGTGTCATGGATGTTCGTAGCCGTTCGGAATGACCTTTAGGCTGTAGGTCCCGGTCTCACTAGCCTTCGTGGTACAAGAAGTAGATCGTAGCACACCAAACCAAACATGATCCGGATAATCGAGTATCGTGTCGATTTTTAGCTAATGAAAATGCTCTTATTTTATTAAAAATAAAACAAAATAAAAAATAAAATTAAAAAAAAATTTGCTTATAATGCATTAATTGAATAATTACGAAAACGCTGTTACATTTTCTTGTTATCTAGCTTCATCTCTCTGCAACTTAGTTTCGTATACTCTTAAAGTATATTTGTTTACGGATTTCTATTTTTTCCCCTCACACCAATCTAGATAATTAGAGATACGGATAGTTTGATATCGAATAATTGGAATTCTACACGACAGAAATTTCGCTGGAGAGCATCCATTTGATGCGATTTTTTTTCTTTTCCTGATGAAGAGTACCAAAAAAGTATTTTACTTCTTACCTATACGTATCCACACTGATACACTGCGCTTCCTACAACGTAGCCTGTGAAATAAATTATAAAGGATTGGAAACTACAGTGACAAGATTAAAGATAATTTTCTTTATATTTCTAGTTGTAATCTAGATTCATCTCTCTACAACTTAGTCTCGTATTCTCTTAAAGTATATTTGTTTAAGGATTTCTTTTCGTTTTCCCTCAAACCAATCTGGATAATTGGAGATACGGCTAGTTTGATATCCAATAATTGGAATTCTACACTACAGGAATTTCGCTGGAGCGCATCCATTTGATGCGATTTTGTTTCTCTTCCTGGTGAAGAGGACCGAAAAAGTATTTTACTTCTTACCTAGACGTATTCACACTGATACACTGTGCTTCGTAGCATGTAACCTATGAAATAAATTATAAAGAATTGGAAACTACAGTGACAAGGTTAAAGATTAATTGCCTTTATATTTCTAGTCGTAAAACTCTTTCTGAATTTCCTCAACGGCAAAACAAATAAAATATCTAGTTAATATAATAATGAAAATGAATTTTTTAAGTACGATGGTTAATACATCAATGCAAGCATTCATCAGTTGTAAATAAAGTTTGGTATGATAACATGTGCAGTGATTTCTTGATACAGCATGATTCGTTCCTTCAGATTACCCGTATGCCAAATCAATTTTTACCAATAAAATTAAATGAGATGCTATTAATCTGTTCTGAGGATCCCCCTACCAATCACCCCACATCCTACAATAAAAAAACTGCAATTTTTTAATTTATTAATAGCCACAAATCACCCATCCCCTCTCCTACAACACTTGAAGCTATTAGAGGGGGTGAAGGAGAAATGTTAAACTAAATAACTGGAGGCCAAATAAATTTTCCACATTTCAATTAATTGAAAATAGTTTAATTCATGCTAATATTGCCATGATGTGACATGAATGATTGTAACATGTAACGAATATTGAGAATTTGAAAAAATAAAAAATATCTCATATTGAATTCGATCTGGTATGGTAACGTATAGTGGTGCCTTGTTACAATATAATTCGTACCGTCAGATTACCCTATGTCAAATCAATTTTTTCAACTAAAGTAAATGAAATGAGATGCTATTAATCTGTTCTGAGGACCCTCTACTAATCACTCCATCTCCTGCCTCCAATAAAAAAAAATTCAATTTTTTTATTACATTTTTTAACTCATTAATCGCCTACCCTTGGCACTCACCTTCCACTGTTTGAAGATAGCACACTGGAAGATCTAGGCGGAGGTAAAGAAGAAAGACTAAACTAAATAACTAGATGTCAAACGAATTTTCCACATTTCAATTAATTGAAGAAAAAATAATTTATGCCAATTTTGCCATGATGTGACATTAATGATTGAAATATGTAAAGCATATTTATAATCTGGGAAAAAAACAAGTCATACTGAATGCGAAATTGAATGGACATTAACTTGTAATAAATTCCGTAATGGGATTCATCCGGTACGTGCCGATACATGTATACCGGTTCTTAAAATTTCTGAAATTCCAGTATCGATATTTAAAAATACTCAAATTATTTGAAAATCATAATCATACTCAGTTTAACTGAATACAAACTTAAATTTTAACTATACCAAATAGTTTTCCTTTATGTCCCTATACATTCCGTAACATACCCATCGGTATTTAAAATTTGCCAAATTCCTGTATCAGTACTTAAAATTATTAAAAAATGAAAAATTGAAATTTCATGAAGTTAAACTGGACACAAACTAAAATTTTATGCATAACAAATATTTTTTTTTTACCGTTAGGCAAGGATATAAGGGTACAGATTCTTAAAATTACCTAAATTCTAGTATCAGGACTGAAAAATATAAAAATTAATTAAAAAATTGAAATCGCAAGCAGTTTAACTAAGTAGAAAGTAACATTTTAAATGTAAGGAATAATGTCTTTTTCAGGTGAAAAAATACTTACCACGTTAAAAGTCATTTTTTTAAATTAAAATTAACAACTAACAATTTAAATACTGAAACATAGAATACAATTTCTTGAATAAGATTTGCAACAACAATAAGATTTTAATAAGTCTTCCTACAAATCAAATTTTAAGTACTCTGTTATTTTGTTATTTATTAAGTTATATATTAACATTTTAATTAAAAACTTATAAACAGAATTAATTTTACTTCATTTGTGATATTTAACTAAACGGCGTACCACTTTCTAAGCAAGTGTTCTTTTCTTCGTGTATCAACTTTTCATTTAATTCTCTTAATTTTAAAATATTTTCATTTAATTCTCTTAATTTTAAGATGTTTTCATTTAATACTCTAAATTTAATAAACTATACTACAAATATGTATTTATTTTTACGAAAAAGTATTCTGTGGCAACTACAAATCTTTGCTAATGTTAGAGAAATTTCTCTTTCTATAAGTCGGCAATAGATGGCAGCACCAAACAAGAATTCACTTCATTATTCTATGTTGGAGGAACTCAAAGTTATATTTAGTGAAAACGTAGATAATTCTAATAAAACAAATAATGAGAATAAAATCCTTTTAATAAGAATATTAAAATATGTTAATAAGTAGTAACCTTTGTAAAATTTTTAACATAAGGTATAGGTCTTTTAAATTTTACAAAATACAAAATGAAGAACATTTTCAACTATTCCAGATATTCTTAACGAAAATGAAGGACATTTCCCGTAATTAATAGCCAGCATTTTTTAATGAATAGCAAAAAGTAAAACTAGATGACATAAGCATATTTTTACTGGACATATATAGTTTTCTAAAATGTAAAAATGTGTAGAAAATTATAATTATGATTAAAATTTACCCTTTCATTTAAATAATGGTCAGTATTTTTTAAAGAATAATAATAAGGTAAACCAATCTAAATAGGTATACTATACGTAGGCAACAATTACTTCTTCATTGCCATAAAGATAAAAGAAATAGGTGTGTCAGGACATTCATCCTATCATTTACCCAACAGTGTGCAATAATTGAAACACGAGATTTGACTAATTTTCCCCCCAAGAAATAAGCGTGTATGTGTTTGCCTGTAATGCAGAGAATATATTTTAATTTTTGCAATTAAAAATGATACTCAAAAGGCATATTAACTGATGAACTTTGGAATTATGACAAAAAATATTTTCCAGAAACATAAAACAATTTGTCTAACATTTTCAATTAAGTGACGGTTCTTAGCCATTCTCAGATACACTAACAGTGTACATTGCAACCGTGTACCAGTAAGAAAAGGAAGAGTTAGGAACTAGGATGAACATGAACTAGGGGCCTGAATAAAGATTTTAAAGAGAGAGGATGTTAAAATTCTTATATCTATACTGATACACGTGCAAGTATTCCGAACTGTTCAGGTGTTACCTCTATTTTTATAAAAAAAAATTTTTATTCAGAATTTAGATGAAAAATGAACGTTAGAATTTGATAATTTCTCATGATAATTTTTGTCACTATCTATCTACCTATATCTATCCATCCATCTATCCATCCATCCATCCATCCATCTACCCATCTCTACATACATACATACAGGGTAGGTTCTAGGCTATTAGCCACCTGTATGCAAAATAGCATTTGGAAGCCTGCTATCAATATTTGAATTTCTAGTACATTCATAACTTAGTTCATTGCATTGAAAATAACTATTATGCTCACAAAGAGCGGTGGTAGCTCAGATGTCAAAAGCAGCGATCTCGTAACTGAAAGGTGCGGGTTTGGGACTGGAGCCGTCCTAAGACCCGTCGTGTTCATTAAAGGTGACTGGGGCACTTAAAATATGTTCATGGTCACAATGTCCTCCAAGTTCTCAATCAATACCTCTGGGGGTGGCAGGCCAAGCCACGGGGTCTTCTGCTTTGTTCCTGCTTCTAAATTACGAAGACTCAGCAGTGGTAAATTACCCGAATCCGTAGCATTCCTTAAGCTACACGTGCTCCTCGGTTGGCGCTAAATAGGTAACAGCTCCGCAGACTTGTATTGGCATAAAGGTTTATGTGCCTATATAGTCAGCTGCATTGGAAAAAACTATTTTGTTTACATAATTGATCCATATTACTGACGAGAGATCAAAAATTAAAATGACTGTTTTCTGTTGTCCATACAACGAAAATAGTTTTGTAACAACTGTCGAAGTGTGATTACTGTTGTGCTATATGAAATTTTTATATTTAACGGATCTGCAAAACGGATACAAAATTTTAAATCCTCTATCTTAAATCTGGTTCCGCGTTTATCACTATTAAGTGTCCAAAACTTCACTTTGTTACATATATATGTATGTGTGTGTGTGTGTGTTTGACTATATATATGATTATTTATGTATCCTAGTATATATATGGGGGATTTGTAACCAAAAGTTATTCCAAGTCCATTGGTAGTGAATTTGAGGGCGAAGGGTATTAGGTAAATATTCTTGGTTCCAAAGTTTGTCTTATAATTCATTTCTGAAAATTTAAATTAATTTTAATGTTTATCAACTAGGGTATTTTCTAGCATAGATACATATGAATGCATGTTAAATAAGACTTATTAATCCAGGTAAGCGATTTTATGTAGTAAAAAATAAAGAACTTGGTTTTGTCTAGTTGGGAACACCTTATACGTAAACCAAATATAAAAATAAAATGTTACACTTCATTATTTTTATTATTATAGTTATTTTCTTTTAGTCTTTAATTTTATTAATAGGAATGCATCATCAGGTGATAGTCATTCACCTCCTAATAAAAAACGAAGATAACTTCAGATAGTTTCTTAAATATTTTTTTATTTATTGTTTTCTAAAATTAGCTGCTGCTTTAGCTAGTGACATCAGCATCATACGACCTATGAAGAACCATTAAGTAGGTTCTAGAGATGTAAAAATCCTATAATCATTTAAAAATCCTAATATCCCCTAATTTTAACTCTCGAAATAGCCTTTATGATTACATTCTGTTTTCTCTCCAAGTTTAAAAATGTTACTTGATTTTAAATACATTTCAATAATTTACTTATATATCAAACACTTTCAGTTTTTATATCCTGACAGGTGGGTTTCTGTAATTTCTTCCGTCAGTTTCATGCATTAATAAAAAAAAATTTTCAATTAATCAGAGTTTAGTTTTGCACAGAATGATCATTCAATAAATCAAATCTAAAAGAGTCTAATAGAAACTTGTAAACAAAATAAAGTATAAAGATAAATACACATATGTCATATAAATGCCTGATGTATAATTCACTGCTTACATCATTAATTTCTAGCTTCCTTATTTGAGAAGAGTCAAAAGATAATTTGTAGAACTTTTATTTTGCCTTGAAACGATTTTTCTTTTTTTAATAAAGACACATGGCAATTCTGTAAACAACTTGCCAAATTTACAAATGTTGCCTATTATGTCATATAATTTTGTTATGTGGATCGGCGTTTTATGATTTTTTGGTACAGGAATTAATTTTACCATCAGGTACATCTACTGATATCGTGACAAATAGCTATGTCTTTTATAAATTTTACAGTATTGTGTTTACATATGCTAGAACATAAATCTCTTATCACATTTTTTTTTTTTTTTTTTGGTAAATGCCACCCTATGACTCTCAAGATTACAGATTATGACTAGTGAAAACAAACTGAAATATTCAAAGATATTTATATGTTATCTTTTTTACTGTTAGATGTAAATAATGGTTTAGACATTTAAAAATTAAGCAGTAATAATTCGGGTAATCATGGGTTAAAAATGCTTTAAAACAACAATGCTATTATTTCATTTCCAAAACCTGTAGTTCAATGATTATCCAGTATCAAAGAATGACAATTTTAATTCGGTCATAACTTACAAAAATTCCCTTTCAGCTGTCGATTTTGGACAAGCTGAGAAAAAAAAATTCACCTTGGGACATTTTATATCCCAAGAGATTTATTACAGCCTTCAGTGCCATGACCTATTTCTGTAAACCAGGCGCAGGTGAATGAATCACGTTTGAGTCTTTGAAGACACCAACTTGTATGTTGCCACTGGAAACCTCATCATTCATTTAGACTACACGAGAGCGTAAGTCAATTATAGGGTATGTCATGATCTCATACGAAAGGAAGTAGGCTAAGATTTACCTCATCGGATATGCAGTTTTATTGCAGTGTTTTGAGACTTATCTTGAAATCCATTCTTGCTGATATTTAGGATAAACTAGAATTACTTCAATTAAATAGGAAGTGTTCATTATGTTATTAGTTTACCCATTCTATCAAGAACTTATCTTGAGTTAACTTCTTTACAGAATCTCGCCAATATATTACGGACATTTGGACTACACAAGAACGAAAATAAATTATAAAGTATGTCATGTTATCATACGAAAGGGAAGAGAACAGAAAATAAGCTAAGATATGCATCATCGGATATGCAGTTTCATAGAACTGTTTGTATCGTATGATGGACTCTTGCTGATATTTCGCATTTACTAGAAATATTTCAATTAAATTAGAAGTTCTCTTTAGGCTACTAGTTTACTCCTTCTATAGAGAACTTGTATCGAGTTAATTCCTTTACAAATCACACTAAGTTAATTTACTAAGCAATGTATGCTTACACTTTTTAAATCGTTATTTCCGACCGCTTATCAATAAGGTTCTCATACTGAAGTAGACGAAGGCACATTTTATTGCCTTGTTAAAGACAATGATTAATATAGATAAAGCATGTGTTTCAATCCACTGTAAGACTCAGACGATTTGGATACTCAACTGTAAACTGTATCATTTATGCAAAGTAAGCATTTTATAGTCAATTGTTAGCTAAATAGGTAAGGCTCTTCCTTTCAGTGCTAGAGTTTGTGGAATGAAATTCCACTGTTAATATGGATCTTCGTAGTCGTTAGGAATCAGCTTTCGATAGTAAATCCCGATTTAATCAAACGTTAGGGAGCAAAATATTCAACATAGCACTCCAAACCAAACAATAGTATAAATTATGCCTTCTTAAAATGTAATTTCTTAATTCGTGCTATCATGGTAGAGTAGCCTACGTCTAAACAAAAAATACCACCTTAATACTCTAAACTAACTTTTGATTTTAGCTATTTATCCAGTTAATAAATTCCGACTAGCCAATGCACAATCAACTGTTCTTCGTTAGACGTATATTCACATATAAATCTAATATTGTCTTATTTTTTTAAAAAAATGTTATTCGTGAGGAGTTTCGTATGATAAATACGCTTACCATTTACAAGAATAAGAAACTAAAAGCTTCGAGTTACAAAGAAGTTTTTAGCTTCTAAATAGAAACTACCGTAATACTACATTACCTTAGTTTGAAGTAAATCAAAATAAGACGATTGAATTGAAGAGAGAAATAAAAATACGTGAAATTTATCAACATAAATTTCATGCTTTTTTTTGTGCACTTCAGAACTACAAAGCTCTTAAAGAAAAAAGAATATAAAATAAATGAGCCACTGAAGTGTGAGTTTTGTTCAAATAAAATACCAAAACGTTAAACATACCATACTGGTATGAGAAAAAAAATTATTCATTTCATAATCTTCTTTTATATGTAATAGGGGTGTAGGAAAGAGAATACCCAGATACTAAACCCCCAGTATGTATCAAAATACAGCATCTTTTCTCTGCATAAAACCATAACACAATTATTAGTATTTCAGTCCATAATATTATGATAATTTTTATTGCTATGTCCCAACATGAGAGACAAAAATATCTAATAACACAAAAGTACTAATATTTATATTTTTTAATAATACTACGTGAAATTGTATTTCTCTAAATACGCATTTTATCGAGGTTTTTATATCTCGTTTCTGCAAGCAATCTGTACTTATCCTTAATTAGATAAGATTGAAGCTATAATGTAATAACTTGACTTATCAAATTAGAAGAATGAAAGAAATCAGTATAATGGTTTTAACTTAATATTATTGTACACTACCTGATACATCAACATGGTCCATAATAAATGCTTCTTAAAATATCGGGATTTACTGTATCAAACTAATCATTTAAGTATATGTATTGAAACATATGGTCTTATTTCCGCTTCTCTGGTTTCAATGGTAAGGTGGAATTTGACATTTCAAAATGTGGCTGACAGGTACCATAGCTTGATGAGAAATCAGCTGCAGAAAGATAAATACAATTATCTAATGCTAGTCTTTTATTTTTTATTTTTCGCTTTCCAAAGTATTTTATTCTCAACGACAACGTGATCATTTATGTTACCGGAAGAATGAGCAATCTTATGTCAGGGACAGGTTTGCATAAGATTTGAAAAGCTAATTTATGAGTAGCTCATTCCGTACTCAACTACACATGACATTATGAGAGAAATAAACAGTACGAAGAGAGTTATTAACGGGAGGCAGCTGCAAAATTCCAGCTGTAATAGAACAACATCGTACATTATAGTTTTAGTCCTCAAGTAAAAAAAAAAAAAACATACATGAAGTAAACATTTCTCGCAACTGCTCTTTATTTCTCCTAGGGGACTTTCGGTGAAAACTGCTCCAGAAAATGCAAGTGTCAAAATGGCGGCTTGTGCGACCCCGTAACAGGAGCTTGCCGCTGTCCAGCAGGAATTCAAGGCAAGAGCTGTGAAGATGGATGTCCCCCAGGTGACCTATTTCTTTTCATCGCTTTCAAGTCAACACTGTACATTTGCTGTTAATCCCGGACGCGGTGATATGTAAATTTCATTAATATTAATATTTTATACTCTCATGATTGTAGAGATCTTCAAGTAGTGCTGCTGGGATATCATTTTTCTATTCGACTGATATTAAGTTAACAAGATAATTTCTGAGAGGTTTAAAATGATTTGTATTGCAGGGAGTTTCCCTTCCCTTAAATGAAACAAATCCTAGTTAATCAACGAAAAATGTTGACACTCGCTTAAAATTTTGGTAAGATAATTTATAATTTTATGAAATGGAAATCCTTTTTGCTCGTTAATACATGACAAGTTATTTGAAGAGAACGATTAGTACTGTACTTCGTTAATTTTAATATTGTTAAGATTCAATCCTTTAAATGAGACTAATCTTAGTTAATCAAAGAAAAATGCTGACGTCCACTTAAAATTCTGGTAATATAATTTATAATTTTATAAAATAGCAGTCGTTTGTACACACTTATATGTGACATCTAATGTTATTGGGAGAGAATAATCGGAACTGCACTTCGTTAACTTCAATATTGTTAATATTGTTAATATTCCTCCCCATAAATGAACCAGAATCTAGTAAATCAAACAAAATGTTGACACTGCCTTAATATTTCGGTAATATAATTAATAATTTTTTTAAACCAGCACTCATTTTTGCTCGATTATACAAGACATCTAATCTTATTAGAAAAGAAAGATCAATACTGTACTTCGTTAATTTTAATATTACATTATGTTATCAATTCACCTTCCAAAAGTACGTTGTTCATTTCGCTCTATGTATTATTCATCAATTTTTCATAGTTTCATCAATTTTTAATATCTTTTTCACAAGAATGTTATAAACAAATTGCTTAACTATTTCCTTTGTTTAATAATTTAACTATTACTTATAATATACCACTCTTGTTATTTCACCTTTTAATAAAGAGTTTTAGTTTTTACGAAAGAGTATCTTCTGTACATATTTTAATTTGCCAAAAGCAAACAGTTTTTTTCATTTTATTATAGCACTTAAATGTTCAGTGTTTATTTTCTTTATCTTTTCTTTTCCTATATTTAATATAGTAAAAGCTTGATATTTATCAATTAATTTTATTGAAATGCTGTTTCCGTGATTGGTAAGATTAATTTTAAAGTACCTTCTATTTAAAAATGAATTGTTATTAGACATAAGTTATTCATTAAACTACCAAAAAAAGATCAATCTATAATGAATATCATCTGTAACTGTTGCATTCATTAAATATTAAAGAGCTTTATGTTCTTATATAATGAGCTTTTTAATATTATATACATTAATTTCTAAGTAATCAGGTAACGAAAGATACAAAAATATTTATTTTTGTATACCTTAAAGCAATATGCCGTTAAGCTGGTTTTTTTCCTTTTTTTCAGTAAGATGGGTTAGTGAATATTGCATTACATAATATTTCTAGACTCGAAATAAATTATTTATAAAAAGTAAAACCCCATTGAAATACTTGTATTAAATATTTACTGAAAACTCTTTTACATAAATCCCGAAGAAAATTGGTATACAGGTGGGATATTTTACTGTGTATAAAGTTATGTATCGTCTTGACAGTGTAGTATTTTCTATTATGTCCATATAGACTGGTGAAAAAGGAAATCCCAATGCCAAGAATAAATTAATTTAGAGAACTGAAATTTAAATTGGTTGGTTGGTTTGAATGGCGCTACGTTTTAATGCTCTGCTACACAAAAAATGAAGAGATCAGGACCTACTGCTTAAAGCTGAAACCAATTCAGCCATCGTCCGACAAGGAATTTAGAAAAAAAATCTGTTTTTCTAAACAGCATATTTGTATGATTGTTTCAAAGTCTCGGGTTAAATTATGGTCAAAAGGAGCCAATTCAACTGTGAAATTGTATACTAATGACAACTATTGTCACCACGATTCTGAATCAAAGTGTGCAAAAGTACAGGTTAATCCCGTCATTTTGTGAAATGTAGTTCTTTTCCTCTTACAATTGGTCAGTCAAATCATTTTTCTCAGAAAGAAATACTTTTAATTTTGGGGGGCTCCAGAGATCCAGTGCACGTGCATACACTTTTGCATAAACTTGTGCGCGCCTTATGTTTGTGCATCCGATTATTAATAAAAAAAATCTACAGTTCAAAATACTTTTAAAAATATTTTAAATAAAATATATTTTAAAGCTTTAATAAAGTATTTTTGATAATATAATTTTCTGTTCATCATCAAAAGCAATTTTGTTGGTATTTGTTTGAGAAAAGTTGCACCCGGCGCACGTTCTCGTGTAACTTCAGGTAGCGTGCGTCCTTGAGGGTTAATGTTAGTGTCAAAACTAGGTGGTGATCATATTAATATGGATGAACTGTGTAGTATCCTTCGAAAGGCATAGGTGTTTGTAGCTGTTAGGAATAGTCTCCAAACTCTAGGTTCTGGTGTAATAAACCTCGTACTGCAAAAAAAAACGATCATAGTGATCCAAACCATCAATATACATTCAGCAGTAAATATAATTCTAGCGTAAATGAATTAATTATGACTCTCCTATATGTATTAAAGATCGTGCGTAAATATTGCTCTAAAAATTTCAACCTAGAAACAATTTTTTAATTAAAACTTCTGATTATACTAACTCTTTATTATATACGCTAATTCCTAGTCGTATCTGCCTCTTTCCTCTTCTTTCACTTTCAAAGATAGTTTTAACTATATTTTTATTATAGCTCAAAGAATAACGTTTTTGTTTTTGTTTTTACGGTTTCGTACTTCTCAAGAGAAAAGCAAAAATGCTGAGATATCCAACGTTTCCAAAAGTTTCAAACCAATAGTTTTGTTTGTCTTTCTATTCTTCAAATAAAAATAGATAAGATTTTTATGATTGCATTTATTACAATCCTTCTTTCTGTATTTCTCACAGGCTCCTATGGTGAAAAATGCGAGAAAAAATGCCCCCAGCGTTGTCCTTCTGGTCGCTGCAACAAATTATTTGGTTACTGCGAATGCGAACCCGGCTTCTTTGGACAACTATGCAACATCCCTTGTCCACCTCATACTTTTGGACCAAACTGTCGAAACCAATGTAAATGCTCTAAAGAACATACGCAGAAATGTAACTCGAAGGTAATATTCGCTTTTGTAAATGTTCTTATTTCAGTATACATTTCATTATACACTGAAGTTACAGAAACTCATTATCATACTGTGTTTGATATGTATCATTGAGGAAAAGTAATTTCTGGTGTGATATCATTCACTTATAATTACAGCAGCAAGTGCTTAGAACCGCTAGTTTTAAAACAAAACGATACAATTAAGTAAAAAATATTTAAGGAGTCAGAGAATTTTTAGAAAAAATGATCACGTTGTCTCCTAGAAAATTGGAATTATTTAAAAATCCTGTAAGCTATTGATTTTTAAAAAATTATATAAATGGGTTGAATTTCAATGAACTGTATTTTATTTTTAAGAAATGTCTAAAGTTACTAATATGTTAAGGTTTCGAAAAAGCTGTGTCAATGTAAAGCATATTCAATGAGAGCAATTAACCCCTAGAACTTTTATTAAGAGTAACCTATGCCATTAATGTAACGCATAAAATTTATCTTCTGCCAGTAGATGGCTCTGTCATGTAAAATTAGACTCACCTGGCTTTAAACATAAAGAACCTAAGTAAAATCAGTATGTCCCTTTCTAATTTCAGATTAAAAAGAATTACGAATGAAAGAAGATTCAAATTGAGATATTTAAATGAGGGATAAATGTCGAGATAAATCAATTTTCAAAAATGTTTCCTCATTGGATTTGAATTATAAGTTAGAAATTACTTTCCCTCCCACATTCTAATATATATTTTAGATTTTAGAAGTAAAACCAGGTATTTTAGAACAACTAAGTAGGGAATGCGATATTAAGAAGGTAAGTCTATTGTATAATTTCACCATAGATTATTTGGCTAATTTTTAAATACCGCACATTTTACGGTAAGTACGGCCTCTCACGTTCATATATTCATCTTTGATACCCATACAGAACTAAATTTTTGGAATCTATTCTAACTTTAAGAGCTATCATTTAAAAAATTTCACCCACGCTCAATTTATAATATGTCGAACTGCAATCTATTTTGCACTTGCATGCTTGTTGACCACTAAACATTTTGTTATGCTTTCATTCTAAATTCATTAGGGCCAGATTATCTCACTCTGCTTTCTAGCACAAAATTACATTTTTCACATCTTCCTAAAATCTATGTTAAGTATCTAATCCATAAAACTAGAAATCTACTTTTCCTGTAAAAGAAATAATTGCTGTTATGCGCGGCTTTTTGAAATCTTGTTCTGCACTCAAATACTATGAATAGTTGAGTTTCATCAGACACTGCAAAACTCCCTTATTCTTCAGACAGGGAAATGTGAATGTAAAGTGGGCTTCACCGGCGCTAAATGTGAAACTGAATGTCCTCCAAACCGGTGGGGAGAAACTTGCCAGAATCCTTGCAACTGCCCCTCTGGTACCATCTGTAACCCCGGAAACGGAGAGTGCATGAAAGAGTGCCCACCAGGATTAAATGGAACTAACTGTGATCAAGGTAAGTCAACTATCTCATTCATTAATTTTTAAGGAAGAACGCGTGTATACTTTATTGTAGGTAAGTATATGTTTTCTTTTAAGGCATTGATAATTTTAATATATTTTGTTCATTATTTTTTCACTGCAATGCTTGTTATATTAACTCAAAATAAATTTTTTGTTTTTTACTTCTATATCCACCAAACTTAG
Organism: Pardosa pseudoannulata; assembly: GCA_032207245.1. Taxonomy (NCBI): domain Eukaryota; kingdom Metazoa; phylum Arthropoda; class Arachnida; order Araneae; family Lycosidae; genus Pardosa; species Pardosa pseudoannulata. The sequence goes on along the minus strand of CM063502.1, from coordinate 76,257,423 downwards.
TAGAAAAGGGTAGATATCAAGTAAAGTTTTCAGTAAATGACTAATATCATCTTTGCAATTGAGACTCTATGCAATTTAATAACATTACAAAAATGAAAATATTTACCTTACATATTTTAAAAAACCGTTATGTTTTGAGAAATGACTCTTTGTACTGAATATGTTCAGCTATTCTAATTGATTTTTTAACGTATTGCGTTTAATATTTTTCATTATTTAACGAATAATTACTTACAGTTAATTTCATGGTACAATGTGTATGTTTAGCATAACACTGACTATAATTTATTATAACTTGAGATATCGATAACTACATTTTAAAACTTGCTGTCTTTACGAAAAGATGATTTTTTTTATCTTTTTTTTTTTTTTTTTTACAGTGAGCGTACTTTGGAAGACAAAACTGTCTTCGATTGTTCATTTAAGTTAATTTTTAACTAACTTAAAACTTGGTAAGTAATTTTGAAAGTACGCTGCAGCTGTGGCGGTTTGTGGTTTGTTTAAAATGAGATTTATAAAAAATTTCGAAAATTAATGATACAAATATGACATATCATACAAGTTAAAATACGCTTGAATGTTCAGAAGTTAAAGGAAAACAATACAGATAAAAAAAAGCAAGTTCACATAGGTTAAACATTTGTAACATTTTATTTCTTACATTTGGAGGAAAAGCATAATTTTTCTTACAGTATATCTCTGATAGGGAATTACAAAATAGTTGAGTAAAATATTTATTAATTAAATCTACTCGTCTGTGTTTTTTTATTCAAACAATTAGTCAAACTAATTGAAATTATTCACACAGTTATTTTTTATTCAGTAAAGTTATGATTGGATACCATTTAACATGTTTTGTTTTCTTTTAACTGAAAACACGACTAGATTACTTAGTCTGTCCTCGTTCTTAGTGCGGCTTAAAGATAATTTATAACTAGTTGAGAAACATTTTTGAGCTGAAGTAGTAGTCCTAAGAATAGTAATAATAATTAACAACAGTTTATAGGGCTCTGAAAATTCAGTTTGTCATTTCTTTCAAAGGCAATGTTGAAAAATGAAATTAATTAAGTTTCGAAACACTGATTAAGTGCCATCATCTTGACTGTTTACACTAGTTTGTAAAAAATACATATAGAAAAAATAATAATTATAAAAAACTATTACAAGAAAAGGAGAAAAGAATTTACTAATTGATTATAAAAAACCAAGGGATAATTTGGACGAGGTAATTGCAAACAATGGGAACTCCCGCACACTGAAAATATATGAATGGAATGGTATCATCGGTGCCTTTCCCCTTCCGCTACTCTGTCTACTTCTGTCTCGGTTTTCAAGGACATTTCTCCGATAACCCTTGCAGTGGAAAGATCAAGTGCTCTGCGATATAGTAACCTGCAATACGGAATATTAGCTACGTATTTAAAAATATGAATGAGACTCATCCTGAAAATTAACAAAAATCTGTAAATACATTCAATTTAATTTGTAAATGTGTCTTTCTTTGGTTTGTTTGTGGGTTATTGTGCTCTTATACACAAAGAAAAAAACCGCTATGCGTTGCAGGTATATACGAAGAAGCCACGGATCAATTGTGATTTAGAGAAATAAAAATACTTTAACCCTTTCGAAGGCCGTGGGAAGATTACTGTCCACCTACATGATCTTACAAAATACGAATATGGGAAGCGCAAAACCCATTATTAATGTATTGGCCTTGCTATTATAACGATGGGAATACTGATTCCAGTTTCAGTTTTTTGCTGTCATCTATTGAATATAATTAGCACTTGTGTTTGGAAAGTTTGAAAACATTGTGTGAGAAAAAAATGGCTCACGAAAGGGTTAAGGATGAAATCTGTCAGATCTTACAAAATATATATATATATATATATATATATATATATATATATATATATATATATATATATATATATATATATATATATATATATATATATATATATATATATATATATATATATGTGTGTGTGTGTGTGTGTATATGTGTGCGCGCGCGCGCTTGTATGTATATATATAGAGAGAAATTTTAGTGCTTCACGAGAGATACGCGAAGCCAATGAATATAGGATTATTACTTTAGATGTTTGCAAACTTCTACTTAAAATACGCAGTACAAATTCAGAAAAAAAAAAAGATAGATGCTTTATAAATAAGACTAATTCCTCGAAAAGCAAACGTCGGTTCTATTTAAAAATTACTATCATTATTCATTTCTTCATTAAGCTATCATACTTCAGCCATTAATCACTAATTATCTCTATATATTGCTATCTCATACCTTTCTTTATAGATAACGAGTCTAACCAAATGTTACCAAAATTTAAAAATGCAATCAGTTAAATTAATTGATTTTTCAAGATATCTAAAGCATTTTTTTGGGGGGAAAAATAATTGTTGTGATCAAAATTTTTTGAAACTTTAAATACATGCAAATTTTATAAAGTAAATATTTTTAGTTTACAGCATATGGATAAATATTAACAGAACTTGAAGTAGATTTTACCATCTTATATAAATGCTGTATTATACAATGTAGAAATTTTAAATAATTTAACATACTTTGAATTCTTTCTCGCAGCTTAGTTCTGTCCTCTTTCTGAAGTTACTCAGAGACTTACTTATAGACAAAAAAAGGGCTCTTATTATGCAAATCTCTTAAGCTTTGTACAATCAGCTTGTTCTTCTTTCTGAATCCCAGCGACCAAAGCTTTAGGCAAGCAAGTTGAGACATAAAGCTAGCATATTTGCAGTCTCACTTTACAGCTCATATTATGCTGAATCAGCAACATTTAGAATCAGTCGTAAGCAATAAACAGCATGTCTTATCCCACCCATTCTTGCATTTATTGGATTGATTCGATATTTTCCAAAAATAATTTTAATGTTCTTGTTTTTCCCAGTTTTCTAAAAACTTTTGCCGAATGTCAATTACAACATTTTTTAGAAATTAATCATAATTTATAAATAATATTGTACGTCGTAATATAACGGCAATTCATAAAGAAACTTAGAAAAGTTATTTTCATATTTATCAATTCTGAAAATTGATTAACACACTATCTACCAGAAAGTAACTGGACACTTTCGATTTTAGACGTTTTGTCGATAAAACTTTTTGATGAATTATATTGAAACTTTAGGAGTGAATGGGAAACTAAAAGAGAACGGAGTAAAACTAAAAGTGTAAAACAAAGCTTAAAGAACCGATAATTTTTAGAATTTTCCTGTAATAAATAATGCTTGAAATGCGCTGCAGCTTTTACATATGATGTGAAGCTTCTTGTAATTATCTGTGTTAATGTATGTGAGAATTGTTTGCTTATTCTTCGAGATATAAACTTTTTTTCAAAATCGACATTTTTTCTGCACATATATAACATGCCATGTTTTCAGCCCAATGCAATGACGCTGTCGGGAAACTTGTCAGAGTACTGTAAAGATAAAACAATGCAATCAGTATAAAAATATTTAATATTCGATGATATATGATTATTTTTAGTAAATAATTTATAACTGCGCATTATTAAAGATATAAATTTTTATTTTTGCATAATTTGTTAGCCTAATATATAATGCAAATCATATGAAAAATTGAATTGATTACCTTAAATACATCAGTAATTATTTGAGCACCTTTTTCAGTAACATCAGGATTGTCTTAAAATGATTATGGAACTTTTATACCACATACCTTAATTGATGCATAAATTAAACAATTTTTAGTAGTAGTATAATTTTCTTAATTGAATCACTATTTGATGTTGCTAATGGTTCAACTGCTGAAAATAGGTAAGATAGGTATAACACAAATCTCTTAAGGTTTAGAGAGTTTCAAATTTATGGTGCTCAAATAAATACTCATATTTGACATAAAAGATTTGACATTTAAAGATATTCAACTCAAAATTTCATATGATTTGCACTACATATTAATCTATCCAATTATGCAAACATAAAAATAATACCATTCGCTCTTGCGCAGCAAAAATTATTTAGTAAGAATGCTCATATATAATCGACTATTTAATGTCTTTAATGCTGAATGCATGGTTTTGACTTTCCTGTAGTTGTCAAGTTTCATGAAAATGGCATTGCATTGGTTGAAAACATTGCATGTTATAAACAAGAAACTTACTAAAAAAGATTGATTTTTTAAGAAACTTTCATATTTCATAAAAAATAATTTCCTATAAATAATTCCCATAAACGTACAATTTTCACAGAAATTAACACAGATAATTACAACCAGCTTCATAGTCATATAATGAAGCTGCAACCTATTTCATGCATTAGTTTTCACGATAGGATCCCAAAAATTATCATTTCTCTAATATTTATTTCTAGTGTTTTCTCTTTCTAGAAAAAACATTCGCATAAATATATGACTTCTAATATGCTCTTTACATTTCTGGTATTTCAGGATAATTCATCAAGAAATTGTTTAGATAATCGACATAACGTCTAAAATCTAAAGTATACAATTATTGTCTTATAGACAGCGTATAAGAGAGATTTAAGTTTTAATAGGAGGGAGTGTTGGACCAGAATGTGACGAGGGGCCTTAAATTTCGATGTTTAAAATAATCGACTTTTAACTTTATTCTTTATTTTGAGGATAATGTTGATGTATAAAATATTTATGCCATTAAAGAAATTTCTTTAAGTAGAAAACTTCTTCGTTGAAATTGAGTTTTCAATAGTATTCCTTAATGCTCATAAAGGCATTGCACAATAGCTTATTCCCTTTATATTTTAAGCGCATTTTTATCATTGATCTAGAAACACAATTAGGCATTTAATTTATCTCATGTTAAAAGTAATTTGTGTAAAAAAAATAACTTAAATTTAAAGAATGTTTTAGCAATATTTAAACAGCAGGTTTTATTTATTATCCCTCGTATAGCAAAATAAGGTACTGTAGTGCCCTAAACGAAACCAGTGTTTGAACAGATGTATCAAAATTAGACCGAACAATGACTGAATAGCTAGTAAGCTGAATTTTCGGTTCATGTGTCTAAAGGTTCAAAATCCTCTTGTAGGCATGGGTTTACACAGCCTTTCTGAATTTGTTTAAACCTTTAAGACCCCGTCTAAATAGTCGTTGCAAGAAATTGACCGTAGCGCACCAAATCAAACCTATTAGTCAAAGTCAATCGTTTCTCTGACTTTACTCATCATATTGAAACTTGTGTCTCAAGGACTGACACAAAATGTAATCACCCGTTTTTTAACGTCTATGATAATTTTCATTTCCATGCTATACCCGTACATCTCAACTAACTGTTTACTAGTCTCACCTGTGTTTAAATATTTATTCCTTTTTGAATCCATACTGCATAAGGAAGAAGGACCATCATAAGAGCAACCCTGCACAACGTCTAAAATTACACTGACAGTAGTAAACATGATTATACTCAAACTGATAACTCGTTTGCAAATGTGCAATCGCTACACATGGTACTCAGTTGAAGAACCAAACATGATGCTTCTCAATCACCCTTAAAGCTTTATTTACAAATATCTTTTATTCCAGCTAATTGGTTAACTTCTTCCGGATAGCTGGATTTAGGGTAATTGAAGTTCTACTGCACCTTCACTTTAAACTTTTATTGAACAGACATAAATTATGCTTATTGTATCCTCAAGTCAAAATCATTCTTTACAATTGATATACCGCATTATTTATGTAACTAAACGTTATAATATTTTAAGTTGATTATAATATTCTTTGTTGACAGCGTGTGTGGAAGGCACCTACGGCACAAACTGCTTAAAAATTTGTTTATGTGGCATGAGAGAATGTGATCCAGTGACTGGAACCTGCCTCTGTGATGCTGGAAAAATGGGTGCACAGTGCACTCAGAGTAAGCTACTTTCATTTGCTTTAAACTCAAATTTTAAGCCCTGTATGAAATTGAAACTTTATTGAAGTAATTTATTTTCGTCTCACAGGTTGTCCTAAAGGAAAATATGGTAAAAGCTGTCTGAAAACTTGCACTTGCGAAAATGGGGGAACATGCAATCCTAAAAATGGCAAATGTACTTGTCCAACTGGATTCGTAGGAAAATCTTGTGAAAAGAGTACGTTGATAACAAAACCTTAATTTTTATTGATTTCTATTCTTTGTTTTCTAGGTCATTCGCCGTTTTCTACATATATATAATACAACATAGATAATTTAATTTAAAATGTTGTTGTCGAACTTACTTTTCTATTCATAAAATAAAAATAAATTGTCTGCATTCTTATATATGTACGCATATACAGTGAAATCTATATTTAATGACAAACCTGTCTATAATGATATTTTCTTTGGTCCAACAACAAAATTGAACTAAAAACTAAATTCCTTATTTACTCACTGTATTTTGAATGTGCCTAATGCAATAATTTTTTAGATGCACCTGTCTTTTACGATAAATTAATTTTTTATATAACTGGTAGTGTATAATTAACAGATTTATTCACTACAACTATAGCATGAAATTATATAATCTTTATTTCTTCCTTTTATGCATACTTTTATTATAGTTATTAAAGCTGTTAACTAATATTTTCACTTTAGTTATTCAAGAAATAAAATACCATATCAATATCAAATACATAAGTGTATTTTATTTGCACAAAATAAATTATTCAACTAATTTATTCTTCAAATAAATTATGCAATCTATGCTCAGTGGTGATCTATTCGGATTTTATTCGAATGTTTTTTCTGTTACTCATTAGAAAAGAACATAAAATCACCAAAAGATTGAGTTTTCTTTTTTTATGTTTGTTTGTCTTACTCATTTATTAGTTATTGTTTTATGAATGTTTACGTTTTAGTTTTTTTAAGTTATATAAAACTATATCTATCAATATAAAACTAATTACATGTAGATACGTGCATAAACATTGGATGCTCAAATGCTCAAACTGTGTAAAAAAATTTAATAATATTTGTCTATAATAATATTTTTAAGTCTCTAAAGCAATGTTTGTCGATCGTTTTTAGTTGGCGGCACACTAAAAATAATTAAAATTATTTGCGGCTCAGCTACAAACATAATATGAAATAAAGCGGAGGAAAAGTTTATATGAAAAAAATATTTTAAGAATCTTTTGTTGTAATTACAAATACTATTTCAAAGTTATAAAACCAATGTGTAGTACCAGTTACCATGTTGATAATATCTATGTATAACAAGCCTTTGTTTTGTAATCCACTTTACATAAATATATAGATGGATGTCATTATGTAATTAAACCTGGCAGATTCGAAAGCGTTTTATTTCATTTAACTATTATATTTTTACTCAATATCCTACGCTTTCATTGCAAAAGATATTTTGATTTCCTGTTCAGGAAAGTAAAAATTCAAGAGTCTTTCATCGACACTTCTTAGTACCAGTGAGTTAAAACACTGAGTAGAAAAAATGCCCGGCTTGTTAGCAAATAAAATGAATTCCAATCAAAGATTTTGAAGGTGGACGCCTACTCTTCAAGTTAAAATCAAAACTTGCCGAGTTAAAACAAGGTATGCCTTCTATTATCATGAACAAAGAAGGAGTTACTCGCTTGAAACGCTGATATAAAGAAACAAGTGAATAGGGAAAAGGGCACATAGTAAATAGAAAATTTTATATTAACGATGCAATACGAAGTAACTAATTATGTACCAAATATTCTCGCAATGCACTAGTCTACCGCGATACAAAGGTTGAGATTCACTACTATATAGTATCGTTATACACAATTTTCTCTGCATATTATAAATAAATATATGTGTGTATTTGTTTCGTTTGAAGAACTTAATTATTATGATTCACTGCTATATAGTATCGTTATACACAATTTTCTCTGCCTATTATAAATAAATATATGTGTGTGTATTTGTTTCGTTTGAAGAACTTAATTATTATGAATGAATATTTCAGAATGTCCTTCTGATAAGTATGGACCTGACTGCCAAAATCAGTGTTACTGTAAAAATGGTGCGACGTGTGATCCTGTTAACGGTAGATGCCATTGTTCTGCAGGCTGGACTGGAATCAAATGCGACCAACGTAAGGACAAAAAAAATATATTTTTTATAAGTTTTCACTAGTAGTCTTTCCATATTACCGTCTATATTCTCGGAGAATAGATTAATAAGGCGACAATGGACATTCAACTCTAATTTCAATTGTTTTAATTGATTTGTTTGAAAAGGAAATACTGTATTTACTACTGTATACTGTATTTACTAGTGTTACGAACGAGCTGATTTCTACAAGAAAAAACGGTAAGAACTTATACCGCGGAATTAACACGCACCTAAAATTAGATATACAAGTGACTTTCCAGATTGTAAACCAAATACCATTTTAAACATAACTCCATACTTGACGAAGTCATTTATGCTTGTTATCAGCTCTCTTAGGACATTGGAAGGATTTCATCTACTATGAGATCATTGTGTATGCTAAAATTGAAGATTTCGTACAGCACCTTCATTTTTAAGTTGTTTTACATAAGTAGGTTATGCTTTATTTATTCCTCTTCATTCTGTAAGGTAGGAGTGTTTTGTGACAACTTGCGAGTAAGTTGGAGAATATATCTTGCAGTATTTAAGTATTTAATTTTCAAATAGTGTAATATGCAACAGAGAAGAGAAACCATGTTTCAAGATGGAAATTCTGCATTTAAAGTTAATAATTAGTGTTACTTGCACTGTTGTATAAAAAAAGAGTGCACAAGAAAGGAAATATAGATGCAGCAATACTTATATTATGTCAGATTTACCTTTATACTTTCTTCTTTAAATAGCTGTTTTTATCACAGTCAAACTTGGCTAAAACGAATATTGAGTAACCATCAAAATTTGTTTCTGTTAACTGTTGTTCCTATTAACAGTAATAAAGAAGAAATCTGTAGAAACGCTGGACAAATCGGTAGGAACCTGAAACTTTAAGTTGTAAACACTCCTTTACAGGACATCCTGTATGTGCATGCAGTTTAACATTTAATTAAAAATATCTTAATCGTCTTTGGACGTTTTACTTGACAGGGAATATTAAGTACAGAAATATGAATTGAAATAAGTGCATTGGATGTTTTTTCACTATTGTTTTAAAAAAGTAACTTTTATGCTTCCTAGATGAGTGTTTCAATTAGAATTGCGTTAGAAAAATGGGAAATGACAAATAAACTAAGCTTTGCTTCTTTACGTTATATAATCGAAAGATGTCGCTACTAATCGTTACTAAGGTTACGGATGCATCGGGACTGTGTTAAAACGTCGTGTAAATGTAAACGACATATAAATGGTGATTTACTGTACATTTTCTTTTTGTGTGTGCATTATTCCAAATATTATAAATTCAACCAAAATAATTAGAGGAACCATTATTTTAAATAAATCTGTATACTTTTGTCTAAACTATTACTCTAGTTATCAGTAAGGAACCCTTAAATTTCCTTAAACTTTACTTAAAGAGAATTATTTATGCTAACTTCTTCTCATATACACTAGGTTTATCCCTAGTGTAGCAAAACAGTAGACCGTAGCACTCCAAACAAAACAAACATCATATACACTATAAAATAACGCAACTGTCAGTATGAACAATTTTAAATTTCACTTTCTACCTTTCGTAAAAGTCAATGGATGTTAAAATTTTCTTCCGACCGGCAGAGAAGTAAAATGTTTCAAGGACCTTTCGAGATAAGTAGTTTTGAAACGGGCAGCAGAGAATTATTACAAAGATGTGTTTCAATGACTTTATTCATTCAGGGGACGTGCGAGAGAAAGATGTAAGTGGGTTAAAGTATATCCTTCAATAGAGAACTCTCAAAGGGAAAAGCAGGCAAGTGAAGTTTATTGGTTTATTCTGCTTAAGAAGTGCAGGATTGGGGGATTTTTGTGGTGAAGGAAAAGAAAAGTATAGAAGATTTCCCCTCTTTGTATTAAAAGTATTTTTTTATTATTTACAGAACCGTAACCACGTTAAAATGTACCCTAATTAAAACTTTATTTTGATTTTGATATGAAGTACTCTACGGAAATGTTTTACATCCATGTAATTAGTTTGAACTTTTAATATTGTTATTTATAAATATATGTGTGTACATAGGTGTGCAATGTATAAATAAGTGTTTATGTGTATGTGGTATGTGTCATATGTATGCATATAATTTTTTTTTTATAAAGCATGTAGTCCAGGAAGCTACGGACCAATGTGCAAGCATCATTGTGAGTGTTTGAACGGAGGAGAATGCGATCGATATTCTGGAGAATGCATATGTGCTCCTGGATGGACAGGCGAAGAATGTGAGACACGTAAGCATCAATTTTTCTTATTTTAATAGTGTATAAATATCAGTTTTTTGGCAATTTAGGGTACACATTTATAAATAATTCAAAATATCTAAAGCTGCCAATTCCTAAAATGGGTTTTTTTTTTTTGTAAAATTGCAAAAATATTCCAGCATACTTTTGTCAATGGCAAAGCTTTTAAGGGCAATGTTTGCGTAACACAGTGAAGTTCTCGGGAGTTTGAAAGTTTTCCTCTCAGTTTTTGGTTATGTTTATGCATGATTGTTTGTGTATGCATGATTCTGGGTGTTTTAACGGAGAAGAATGCGATCGATATTCTGAAGAATGCATATGTGCTCCTGGATGGATAGGCGAAGAATATGAGACACATAAGCATCAATTTTTCTTAATTTATTACTGTATAAATTTTTTTTCGAATTTATAGGTACATATTTAAAAATAATACAAAATATCTAAAAGCTGCCAATTCCTACAAAGGGATTTTGTAAAATTGCAAAAATATTCCAATATACTTTTGTCAATGGCAGAGCTTTTAAGGGCAATGTTTGAGTAACACAGTTCTCGGGGAGTTTGAAAGCTTTCGCTATCAGTTTTCGGTTATGTTTATGCATGATTAGCATCATTGTGAGTGTTTGAACGGAAGAGAATGCGATCGATATTCTGGAGAATGCATATGTGCTCCTGGGTGGACAGGCGAAAAATGTGAGACACGTAAGCATCAATTTTTCTTAATTTAATAGTGTATAACTATCAGTTTTTTTGTTCGCATTTATAGGTACACATTTATAAATAATACAAAATATCTAAAAGCTAACATTTCCTACTTTTTTTTTTTTTTTTTTTTTTTTTTTTTGTAAAATTGCAAAAATATCCCAGTATACTTTTGTCAATGGCAAAGCTTTTAAGGGCAATGTTTGCGTAACACAGTGAAGTTCTCGGGAAGTTTTCCCTATCAGTTTTTGGTTATGTTTATGCATGATTAGCATAGGATATGTGCGACATGCATTCTTCTAGGTCATTTTATTATTATATTTCAATAAGCTGTTTAATATATTTTAATACAAGAATTACCGAGTTTTCGCCACTGTTTACGAAAAACGACTAACAGCCGTTTTTAGAAACCGCTTATGCTTCGGTTCCACTTCAAGAGGGACATTGTAGTAAGGATTTTGCGTGACATGATAAGAGGTCAGAGTTCAGCATTCGACACCAGAACACATTACTCTACTGATAAGAAATTACTTAGACCTTCCCATTCAGGAAACTCTAAGAACTAAAACACTCGAAACAGCAGTTTTTCATGTTTTGGAGGATTTTAAGTGGACTTTAGAGATATCAACCGATCTGAGAGCTCTTCTTACTAGCTAAAAGTTAAACGCTGGTCTACTCGGTATCGAAAAAAAAACACGTCATGCTTATCAACTGTGCTTAATCCATTTGACTAGCTTAAAATTTGGAGCTACCTAATCACATATTACTCTTTATTTATATCTTTAATACATTTGACAATTTGGCAGGAAAAAGTGTCAAAAAGCAAAGAAACAAATAGCAGAATATTAAAAATGTTTTTCATAAGGCCAAATGATTTTATAGTATAGCTAGATTTTCATGCCAAATGCTTTGCACCAATGTTTTTCAACCGAAAGAGCACCACAGGCTATTAATAATATTACTTTGTTCATTAACTAATTAAATTTATTCTCCTCAATATCTTTTTATTTAAAAAAATTAAGTTATTGCGCTTAGTACGCATAAACAAGGATAAATTATTAATAATTCAAACAGCAATAACAGTTTTAGCAAATGAAATTTTTATATTAGCTACATTCCTTCGAAAAAAAGCTTCACAGAGAATTAACCAATATAAGAGAAGACCATGACTTATAAAAATATGAATTCAAAGCGCTACCACAACTAGTTTCCGAAACTAATACTATATAAAGAGCGGTTTTTGTTAAATTTAAATTTATTTTATCTTATTCTATCCTATTGCCTGTTTGAAACTTATTTGTCCTGTTCCGGGTGATGTAATTAATGGATCAATGCTTTGATGAAATAAAGTCGAGCATCAAGCATTAATATGAACTAAATTTAAAATCACTTATTTATTTAGTAAAATATTTTGCTATTATAAGTAAAAGTATAATAATTATAAATCACCTTTGTAATACTACTTGTTGAGAAACTGTGCAAACCAGTGTTTCTCAAACTTTTTCAAGTCGTAGCGTCATTTTTTAACTTAGAATCTGCCCGGCGTCCTACAGTAAGTAATAACTATATCTACTATAAAACCATACCTTCGAGTACTCTGTTTTAATTACAGCCCGTCCACAAATAAGGACAAGCTGTAATTATTAAACTAACAATATAATTGCTAGAATTTCATACTTTATTTTAAATCTCAGTTGTCCATAATAAATTAACTTTAAGCTATTAATCAATAGATGTCAAACAAAAATGATTTAGCTGTTAGCGGGTTAAAATGTAATATATTGTTACCGATCTTTATTTATACTTAATCATATGCTTTATATTTCTAGCCTGCAGTGCTGGAAAATATGGTGAGAATTGTGAACAAGACTGCCCTTGTGAGAATGGAGCCACGTGTGATCACATAAGTGGGGCTTGCATATGTGGACCAGGATGGAGAGGCACTTATTGTGAAAAACCTTGTCCTCGTGGTTACCATGGTCTAGAGTGCAAGAATACTTGTGACTGTGGACATGGTATATCATGTCATCCAGAATCGGGGCTTTGCCACTGTCCACCAGGAAAGCATGGTGATAAATGCCTGAAAAGTAAGTATTTGAGGAGAGGTATCTCAATTTTAAAATTTAAACAGTCCATTAATTATTAACCAAAAATAACAAAATGTATATATTATAACAACTCCTATCTCAACTTTTCTTGGCAATCACGATGTTTTACATTTTGAAGAGCTACGTAATACAGAACGCAAAAATCGTATAACAAGGAGTGTGTGAGATAGTCTTTGAAAAATTTATTTTAGCGTGTGAAATAGACAATTGGTGAGTTTCAACGGAATTGAATTCATTTATTTGTGTAAGGCGTTAATGAAGGTAACAGTAAATAACCCCCGTCTACGTCTCCAAAGAGCTCACGGGCAATGCCAAACCAACTAGGGTCGTACAACAGCAACCCCAAAAGTAAATGACCACCGAGAGAAAAGTTCATAAGGCTACCACCGAAATCCGAGCAATAACCTGAGTCATTCCAGGTTCGAAAATAAATAGATTTAAACAACGAAAGGGTGTCCCAAAATGGACAAACCGCAGATATGCAATAAATGAAAATATTATTTTCACATTATACATTCTTATGCTCCGTTAAGTAAATGACGATGTATTTGCTGGTGGGAAAAAGAATAAGTTGCCTCTTAAGAACACATTACTGTGTTCGCTGTTAACTTTAAGCAGTACTCTCCGATTTAATAAGTGATTGTGTGGTAAAAAAGTTGACATATCGTTCACAACAAACAAAACGAAACTATCAACCTTTAGTAACAAGAATCTCGTAGTTAATCGTAGACACATCGGAAGTTATTGACATTTAAGAAAATATATTGTCCTGGTAAAACTTCAAGCCATTTACGATAACTGGCTTATTGCATATATATATAAATTCTATGTAGAGAGTAGTTCAAAGCTAATATATTTAATTAGCAATACGTTGTAGTTAAAAGTTCAGCTTTTCATTTTAAAAAATTATCCATTCGGGGCTCGATATCATAGCCAGGTGATGGTCGAAGAGGAAGGACGCTTGGAATTCGAGATTTTGAATCCCTTTCCCCTGACACTGATACTTGGGGCCGTTTGAAATCAGCTATAAGAAGTAGGATCCGATTTCATAGGCCCTCGTATATCAAATAAAAAGCTAGCAAATGACCAACCTACATTATATTATCAAAAGTGTTATACATGATGGTTTTACCTGAAATTCTTATATTTATACAAAAACATATTGAATTTATTTGTGTATTTATCTATAAAAATAATTTTATATTTGGTATGCTTAGTTGACCTTTAATTGTATTTATTCAGCGCTTCACCAGGTGGCAGAGTTTCCATGAATAAACATATTCCACAAACCTGCGTTCTGTCTTACAAAAATCAGTGCTTTAAAAAAAATCTGCGTATATATATGCTGAATTCTAAATTTCTCAAATACGTTCACACGAAGTTTCTTTAATACTGTTTCATTTCGGAGAAAAAAAAAATCCTCTGCTGCCACAAAATAAGCTTCAAACGCTTTCTTGCTGGCTTTAAATACAATCTTTGCTCTTCAGCTTGCCCTGCTGGTTTTTATGGAATTCACTGCCGAGAACATTGCCAATGCCAGAACGATGCAGTGTGTGAACCAAACGACGGCACGTGTCATTGTCTACCAGGCTGGTATGGTGATACGTGCCACCTGGGTGAGTGGCATATTATTGGTGTGTGGTGTGTCAGCGATGGCGATTGCATGGCTCTGTGGGTTTGTTCGCATGCTGGTGTAGTGCTCTTTGCATTAGCTCTTTCTCTTCAGTCTTTTACTGTAATATTAAGGTTTATTTCAGTGCTGTTCTCATATGTGCCTTTTTAGCAAATATTTCAGAGTTGATTACAAATTTTCTCTTAGAAATAAAAATATTTCTGTGGTATATTTGCATGCTTCTTAAAATGTTGCCTCAACATTTTTTTTCAGGTATCCTTCATGAGCAGGTAAAGATATCTAATTGTTTTAGTATAAATTGTACATTTAATTTCTAAGATCTAATTTATTCTTAAAAAGTTATGCACCCAAGGAAGCTGATATTGAAGGTAATCATCCAGTAGAAGTGTAAAATTCCTTTAACGGTGGTACTAAAAATTTGTGACAGCCATGTCTGTTATGCCTACTGCAATATTAAAAACTTTAAAATATGTTTCAACAGTATGTTCATGATTCAAAAAGAATGCTAAGTAGACGAATATGTATTGTAAAGAATCTCTTCAGAGTTCCAACCGTTTAAAAAATATTTTAACTCGGTACTCTAATAGGTAAACTATACAGAGAATTACACAGCCCAAATTTTATGTAGTAAACTTTAGAATTATAAAATATCATAATAAAGAGTTATGATAAAATAGTAAAATAGGTATATTCATACGGGAGTGTGAAACATTTTGCTCTTGAGTTTGTTCAGTGTTATTTCCTTTTAATTTCATGCTGAGTTTTATTCCTTTTCAGACCAGTTTGTTTTACCATAGTTATATTCTAAATTATTTCATGTACAATAATACCTTAAAGTTAAGTCAAAATTATCAATTAGCCATTGATATTTATAAGAAATATATATTTATTATTTTAGAAATGAATTAAATTATAAATGTAAAAGTTTATTTTCAAACACAAAATGTGTCACTCAGAAATCAGATGTGATTCAAAAAAAGTCGTACGTCTAATCCATGTGGATTAAACCTCAAGACTACAGACATTAAGAATCTTGTACCTTTTAATCATAATCAAGCTGTAAGAAGTTTTAAAACATTTACTAAAAATGTGTATTTTGAATATGTGTGGAATTTATTCAAATGAAAGATAATCATATTTCTGGTTATTTTCCAAATTTAATATCAGTCGTTTAATTTAATTCCAGTCTTCTTGAGTTTTTTGCAAATAACCGCAATTAGTAATGCTGTAGTTAATAGTAATCACAATTTTAGCGTTTACAAAAATATTTGTAGATCTTTTATTAAGGCTAATAAGCAATATCATTAACATTTTCATACTCTCTTAACACATTTCACATTTAGCATGCTCTTCAGACTATTAAAATATCTTGGTCAGTTGTTTGTCCTTTTATTCACTTCAAAACTCAAAGATATGTCGTGTTTTTAAAATGCAGCTTGTCCCCCTGGAACTTACGGATATGATTGTGAAGGTGTTTGCTTGTGCCAGAATGATGGTAACTGCGACCCAAAAGATGGACGGTGTAAGTGTAAACCCGGATATAGAGGAAAGCATTGTGAAAATGGTATGTATTAGCAAACATAATTAATCATTTTTATGTTTTATTACAATGTACAACATATTTTCTATAGTTGTAACTATATGTAGGAACATGCATTTTCTCTGTGGTAAAATCAAGTAACAAACATTATATATTAATTCATTAGAAAAGACTATTGCTTTGGTGAAATCAGGTTTTTTTTTAAGTGCATTATTTTGTATCAAATGTCTTTTCAAATACTTAAAATTAAGCTATAAAAAAGAAGTTTCTTTAAAATTTTCACTAAAGTTGCAAAAATGTTAGTTCTGGAGAAAAAAAAAATTCAAAAGAAAATTCACTTCTAGTGAATTAAGGTAACCGACCACATTCGGGGCCAAAATTTTTAAATAAGGTTTTTATAGAAATGTTTTTTTAGTTATTGCAGTAATACGTTATAAAACATAGAAAAATATGAAAACAAACATAAATACATATATATTGTCTTAAAAATTGGCAAAAATAGAGAAAAAAACAAGCATTTTTTTTTACTTTAAGCTAACACTCCTAACTAAAAAAACACGCAAAACATATCACTTTTACTCGGATAAATGTAGACATATATGCATTATGTATGCATTGGACCTCCAGAATGAAAATATTCTAAAGTATAAATGAGTTATAGCCAATCAAGTAATTTAGAGCAAAAATTCAAGAAAAGTATGAAGTTTCTAACATAAATGCCCATAACTCATCTCAAAATGAATATATTTATAATCCTGAGGTTCCATGCATACATAATACCATTAAAAACATACAGTTAAATTCTAATTAAATTCTAAAAATTATTTTAGCAGTTATGACTGTTGAGGTATGGTGGTGTAGCAAAAATCAGTTTTTCAGAAATTCAATTTAAAGATTTTATTGGATAAATTCATTAAGTGTTTTATAATTTGATAAACATTCAGAAATATGGAGTAATTTATTTATTTATTTAGAAGCTATAATACGCTATTTTCGACGTTTTTCATACTGACACTCAAAGTCAAGCCCATTAACAGCTCACTTCCGGTATCTTTTCGACACTTCCGATGATGATTAAACAGCTGTATCACGACTTCTAATGACTCTAGAAATAAGCTGAAAACTGTTTTCGAAAGCTAAAAGACTGATCTTTAAAATAAATGAATAAATTTTTTCAGTATTTTTCACGAAAATCGCTATTTGAAAGTGGTCGGTTACCTTAAATATGCTTCAGGATAAAATACCGCTTTATATAAAAACTGTATTTGATACTAAACCCAAAGAAAGAAATGATTTTTGACTGTTTTTCTAGTGATATTTTAAGAGTAAATATCCAAATTATTTGAATTTTCAATCAAAAAAATCTCCATTTGAAAGAACGCCCATAAGTAAACTTTTTTTAAAAATAAGACAAGAGTATAAGCATGCATAGTTTCAATGTACCTATTTTTAGTAATCACACTGCACTTCAATGCATATATATTTAAAACAATTTTTTTACATTTCAGTATGTAAGCATGGGTTTTTCGGTCTCCATTGTGCTCAGATGTGTTTATGTAAAAAAGACGAACCATGTCATCACATTACAGGAGAGTGTGAATGTCCTAAAGGAACCAAAGGCAAAGGATGTGAACTCAGTAAGTTTAAAGACATAATTTTATTTTATACCTCATTACATTTTTTTAACTTTAAAATATCTTTATATTTTTATACAGGCATAATTGATATCACTTACTCTTTTTGATATAAAGAAATCGTGTTTTTCATGAATTTCATAACGAGAATTCCAAGTTTATTATTGTTTCTAAATAAGCAACTTAAAGTCATCCATGTAATAATTTGAACAGTTTTTTTATTTTGATATTTTAATAGTTTTTAAGGAATAGAGCTCCTATAAATTCCTATTAATTTTCCGCTTCCCCTTTCCCTCCATCTATGGGAGCAAAACTGAAATACTTAAGTATCCTCCCCCCCCTGGGGGGGGGGGGGGGGGGTGCCACGGGGGGGGGGGGGGGGGGGGGGGGGGGGGGGGGGGGGGGGTCGGGGGGGGCCCCTTGGGGGGGGGGGGGGGGGGGGGGGGGGGGTCCCCCCCACCCCCCCCCCCAAAGGGGGGTTGTGTGTAGTGTAATATGTGTTTATTACTGTTGTTGCTGAAGCAGCAAGTTAGTCATCCATGTAATCCTTTGAACAGTTTTTTTATTTTGATATTTTAATAGTTTTTAAGGAATAGAGCTCCTATAAATTCCTATTAATTTTCCCCCCTTCTTGGGAGCAAAAACTGAATTCTTAAGTATCTATATAATTTACTATTACTGTTGTTGCTGAAGCAGCAAGTTAGTCATCCATGTAATCCTTTGAACATTTTTGTAATTTTGATATTTTAGCAGTTTTTAAGAAATAGAGCTCCTATAAATTCCTATGAATTTTCCCCCTTCTTGGGAGCAGAAACTGAATTCTTAAGTATCTATCTAACTTATTATTTCTGTTGTTGCTGAATAAGCAAGTTAAAGTCATCCATGTAATCCTTTGAACATTTTTGTAATTTTGCTATCTTAACAGTTTTTACAGAAATAGAGCTCCTATAAATTCCTATGAATTCCCCTTCATGAGAGAAGAAAATGAACTCTTAATTATTTATCTAACAGCTTTATAAATTATGAATATTTCTGTAAGTTAGAGACAAAACCAATAAATTTTATCAACTTCTTACTTTAGAATTCAGTCTCTACTAAAACTCGTCGCTAATAATATTTTCTCTTACATGCAACAATGAGTGATCAACGATATATGCTTTTATATGTCCACAATTTTCTTTTAATTGTTTTATTTTAGGTTATTTCCATTTTAATTAAAAGAAGAAAAGTGTTTTTAATTCAAATAAGTAACATTGTCGATATCTTCATACACATCTGCAAGTATTAAGCCACAGACATCAAATGCATGAAAGAAATTAATGCAGTGTTATATTTTCACACTTGACAATAGCAACTTCACTAAAACGTGGCAAAGGTTTTACTGAAAATTAATAATTTTATTAAAATAATTCCTTTTTTTATTGCAGAGGAAAATGATTTCAATAAATAAATTTGAAGTTATTATCACATTTTGTTTTATTTGTTCTTTTACAGGCTTTGGCTTAACGCTATATTAAAAAAACATTTAGAAAGTCTCAGTATTAGTAAATGTCTATATTAATCCTATTTAGATTACGGGGAAACCTGTGTATGAAAATGCTGTTTATATCATTAAATTTAACTATAAAGAAATTCCTTTGGTCTTCGTGGAATTCTTTATTTGCACAATACATTCAAGTAAATTGGTTATAAATATTTAATTTTTTAATTATTTAAACAAAATTATGTTAAAACTCTAAATACAATCCAAGATTTATATGCACATACATAAATATGCTACATACATAAATATTAGATAAGCAAATTTTCAAATTGACTATAACGATAACTTATGTCTAAGAATAATTTTCTAGATTCCTACAGTATCGTAAGAGACAGGTTTTACTATACTTGCAAGTTTATAAGTTTCATTTCATATGCAATTCTAATCTTCCGATTTTATTACATTAGCTTGTCCCGAAGGACGTTTTGGCTCCGAATGCAAAGAAAAATGTAAATGTCCACCAAATCAACAGTGCGACCCAGTAGATGGAAAATGCTTTTGCTTGTCCGGATTTCAAGGACCAAATTGCGGTAAAAGTAAGTATCCATATACTCAAACCAGTTGCTTAATAAAAGGTTAGTAAGATCACACAGAAGATAGAAGTCAAAACCGTAATCAGAAATATTTTCTTAGATAGGAGTAACGGAGATATACTGTTATTTGTAAAAAATAATTTACATGAAACTACAGATATTTTTATTTATGTGTAGGCCAACCTACTGTAACATGAATCTATTTTTACTTTCTATCCCATTTTTCTACCACTTCACAAAGTAAAACTTATCGGATGTGCTATTTTGATTTTATAAATTGTCAGTGAGGATATGTAAGTTTATTTCAATTTTGATAATAATTGAAGTCCAACTTAGACTAAGATACAATGTTATGATATTCTTTGAACCAATTGATTTTTCTTAATTTTTAAGTCTTAAATGCATGGGTACTGGTCTCTAACCTAACAGGGACTTGGTATACTTAAAGAAATACCTTTTAGCTACAAGTAACAAATTTTCTTCCAATATAAACAAAAATCGTGATATAAACAGGTGTCTCAGGCACGATGTGCTCCAAGGTATATTTATTAAATGGAAGTAAAAGAATATTAGCTTTCAAAATTCAAATAATTGAAATGAATAAATGATTTATAATTAAAAGAAAATGTTTAACGTGGAAGCTGTTGTATTTGGAATTTAAGCAGTAATAAAACAAACTAGCCGTCCAAAGTACAATAGGTAGACTATCCGAACATTTGTTATTTACACTCATTTAGTTGCAAAGTAACTGTCACAGATGCACATTTGTAAATAGTATCTGATATACTGATAAAAATCATTTGGGAGTTGTTGCATGTTTGAGATCTTTGGGTGGATTTCAGCTACTATGAAATTGCCTTGGAGGCTAAAATTGAAAACCTTATTTTTATAGGGTGTTATACAAGGGATTGTATTTTCTTTATATCTGCTCATTATTCAAGAAAAGAATGTTTCACGACAAAGTGTGAGAGGAATGGAAAAAAGATCTAGTTATACTGCAATATTTAAGTTGCAAGCAGTGCAATATACAGCAGAAAATACGAAACATCTTTCAAGATGGAAATTCGTCATTTAAAGCAATAAAGTTTGCACTGGTCTTTAAGGCAATAATTATGCATGTATCAAAAACGATCCTGCGTCCACTCTCAAAATAAATTAAAAGGAAAGGTTAAACGAGGCTTATAAAAACCAGAAATAGAAAGAAAAAAAAGTATGGAGAAAGTAAATCAAAGAAATGGAGAGAGTAAGAGAAATTATGTACCAATAAATAGTGTCTTATTATTTTAAGTCTTCACTTCATTTCATTTAACAAATGAAATAGACTTCATGAAGCTAATTATTAGTGTTACTTGCACTGTTGCATAAAAGAAGAACAATAGGAATAAAATATAGATGCATCAATACTTCTATAGAGTAAGATGCTTACATCTTCATTTTTTTCTTTAAATACTTGTCTTTATTATACGTATATCATTTCAAACACAGGAAGCATGAAAAGTTATACCGTGTATAATGTGCACCTTAATTTTTTGCCATGAATTTAGAAGCAAAATGCACGGTATTGACGAGTAAATACAGTATATAGTTTTTGAACATCCTGACATCGTAGTAGTCATAGAACATAATTTTAAGCGTAATTCAATGTTTCTTTTAAAATTATATTCTTTATGGAATCCTGCTATTCTGAATACTTTATTTCCCAAGCTCAACGTGGGAAACGGACTTCTGTATTACTTACACCCACTTGCCTTTTTCAGGAATACACAAGTCTGCGGACTATACTTCTTTGTAATCTAATCTTTAATGGACTACTATTGTTAAAACACTGCAAGCTAAACAAAAAACACTGTATGGACAACCATAACTATGTATTAGAACACTTCAAACAAAGTAAAATAAATCAGAAGTACTGAATGGAGTAACACAGACATGTATCAGAAACACACCAGACGCAAAAAAAAAAAAAAAAAAAAAAAAAAAAAAAAAAAAGTGAAAAATCGAGAATGAAGAAGTACAAATCCAGACAAATTCGGAATAAAAGCTGAAAGGACAATGGTATCAAGGTCGTAGGCAGGGAGAGGGATTTGGGGGACTGCCCCCCCCCCCAAAAAAAAAAAAAAATTTTTTTTTAAAGACCATTTTGAAGATAGACAATGTCTCACGTTTGTGTGTGTGTGCTATCTACCTAGCTGTTCTCGAACATGGAAGTTATTCTCTTAGAAAATAAACCACTCTAACCATAAAAGTCTTGGTGGGTCGCTGGTCGGAAATACAGCAATTTCCCTTTCATCAATAAAGATATCTTTCTCCCTTGGTCCCCCTCCGAAAATAATTTCTGGCTACGGCCCTAAATGGTATATAAACCAGAAATGAACGAAGTCATAATAAGGTATAACAGTACTGTGTTACATGAAGTCAAGGCTATGTTAAGAGAAGAAGAAATATTGATTCTCGAAAATTATGAAAAGGCAGTCAAGTCTGGCGACTCGGATAAATGGCTGAGGAAATTATGATGAATGTATTCAGATCGATTGCAACAAGATAATCACATTTCAGTTTGCACTGCAACATTTTAAAACCTAAATTAGCGTTTACTGACGACTTTTTAATTCACACGAAATCTTTGGGCATGGAAACCTCGCTGACAATGAAATGTTTTCAGATTCCATCGACAACAGCGGAACAGTAGCCTAGTGTAGGTAAATTTGTTGCCCAAGTGACGACCTGGTAAATCAGGGGAATCTCTTTTCCAGAAACTCGGACAGTACAAAACTGGGAAAGTGTTATTTAGAGAGTGTTCAAATTTAATGCTAGCTTTTTTTTTTTTTTTTTTTTTTTTTTTTTTTTTTTTGTTAAGTGTTATATATTTTGAAACATTTTTATTCATTGCAGTATGCTCAAATGGGACATTTGGATTAAACTGCTCTCAACACTGCATCTGCGAAAACGGGGCAAACTGTGATCCTTTGAATGGAGAATGTATTTGTAAACCAGGGTTCACTGGACCTACGTGTGGACAAGGTAAATGAAATACGATTATACAATGCATTGCAACATTCTAGGTATAGGGAATGTATTCAATATATAATAAGAAATATGTAATAGAAAGATTTATATTTCAGAATGCCTAGAAGGATACCATGGAGAAATGTGTCTGAAAAGGTGTCATTGTCAGAACGGAGCAAAGTGTGATCCAGAAACTGGCAAATGTAATTGCCCACCTGGATATAGAGGCTATAAATGCGAAGAATGTAAGACTTCATTCCGCAATATTAAAAATACAAGTTCATTTTATATTAAAAACTAAGAAAAGAATATCTTTTCATTTTTTGTATCTCAACAATCTTGAATTAACACATTGTGTGCGGGTACATTTCGCAGCGGAATTGTACCGGAAGCGGGCGTTTTGAGAGTAAATTTAGTTATTCAGTTAAATCTCAATAAATCGAAAATTATTTAATTTTTTAACCAACTTTTCATATTTTATATTGAAGTATATAAACAAATATATAAATAGAAATATATAAATAACAACCATAAGATTTTTGTAAACAAAAAATATTTTTTTAGTGGATAAATTTATAATAGTATCGTAAATATGAAAAATCAAATAGAAATAGTAGTATATAGTTTTAATTTTTTCGAATTATGTTATATATAAACATTTTTACGTTATAAAAAATGAAAAGAGCAATCATAAAACTAATAATGTAAAAACTAGTTTTTATTTGTCTAAATTTTTCCAGAATCTATGAAGTAGACAAGAACATTCGGCTTCGTTTTCCTGCATATACCGTTATTTTTGTACCCACAAACAAACCGTGTTGTTACACTAGTTCGTACTAGTGTAACAACTCAAGTATCAATCGTCAGAAAACCTACTAGTACGTGTCCCGCATACAATGTGTTAAAATATATTTCTTCAAATGTCAAAATCATTGTTTCAAATCTGTAAAAAATATTTAAAACATAATCAGTCTCGTCCAGAAGGTGTAGTTTGCAAAATATCATAAAGATCGGAACAAAACTGTACTTTCTTCTTTATATAAAAAGATTCTGTAGTCTACTTATGTAGAAACATTGAGATCTACCTAAAAACTGAATCAATTTGATTTTACATGAAAGATTAAAATATTTCATTCTCATGTCGTATAAAGAATTTTAAGATTATAATCAAAATTGTATAAAATTATTTTGGTCATTTATTTAGATAAATCAAGGTCGCTTTTCCCCCTAATTTTTCCTAATTATCGCGTAAAATATATTTTGAACACTTTGAGTATTTCTTTTAGCTGATCGATTGAATGGTTAATTTATAGGAAAAGTTTATATGTCTGTAAATCAAATACTCGTGGAAATTTTCTTTCGAAAATTTAAATTGCTATTCAACACCCTAAATAAAATCGACACTTAAAATGGAAACGCAGATTAATTTTAATGTATTTTAATAGTACTTAATAAAATTTTGTAGGAATCTATAAAAAATTAAGTGTCAAGAAGCAACATAATATCAACAATTTTTTAAATGTTTTTTTAAAAATCTATCGTGTAAAAAAAAGCTCAAATAGTGAGAAAATACGTGTTTAATTTATTTTTAGTTCAATTAATGTAGTACAAAGTTTCATAACTTAACAAGTTGATAATTAACAAAAGCATTTTGTAACGTCTAAAATTCCATTACTTGTAAAAATTGAATATAAATGTAGTATCATGCTACAGTGATCAAACTTCTGATCGATTATCAGTATAATATCACTCTTGAATTCAATTTTAAATGTATTAAGGATACAGTTCAAATAAAATTAATCAATCATATTTTCATATTTTATTTTAAATTACATCCCATTTAATTTGGTACAGTCTACCTCTCAAAATTTGACTTAAAAATCTTATTTAAATTTAGTATTCTTTTAAACTGATTTATCAGTATAATATTTTTTTATAAATTTCTGTTACTTTATATTTTTTATATATATATATATATATATATATATATATATATATATATATATATATATATATATATATATATAATATATATATATATATATATATATATATATATATATATATTATATATATATATGTATATATATTTATATATATATATATGTATATATATATATGTATATATATATATATATATATATATATATATATATATATATATATATATATATGTATATATATATATATATATATATATATATATATATATCAGTGTGTCTTTAAAAACCATATTGTTTATTACCTTATAAAAATAAATAGAATATGCTCGAAAGTTTATCAGAATAAGCAGGTTCAAAATCTAAGCGACGTGCTATATAAAAATGTGTCTCACCAAACACATAATTGGTAGTTTTAGATTTAAAGAATAATTAATAATTAAATAATGAGCATAATTTTAAATATCTAAAACATAGTTAGCGTTATAATGAATAATAATATTCTAATGGATTTAAATAATTAAATGTAACTTATTTTATGCTCGGATAATAGAAAAGCTGCTTAATACTTATGTGTTAAAATTTGGCCTATTAATGTTATTCCTCATATTTTAGCTCCCTGGTTTTATTTTTCCAATCCACTGATTGTACTAGCGGTTAGATTCGCTAATTGTTATCTTGTTTAGAGCACCTTTACTAAACGTTGTAACTTGAGATGTTGCTATTTTTAGTTCTTTTTCATACAAGGATTTTGCTATTTTTGGTTCTTTTTTATACAAGGATTGTACAGCACCAAGATCTGTTTATTGAACAGATCCCATCTTTCAGAAACAATCCTTTTCTTTATAGCCAGTCTCACCATAGTCCTTTAACTGCTAACTGCGATTAACTCATGGCGCCAACCAATGGTGGGAAGCAATTCTTCGTTAAAACAGAGATTAATCGTAGTTAGCTGTTAAACGACTTTGGTAAGACAGGCTCTTAATGATGTTTGTGATAATGTGATGTATGTGAAATGATGATGCTGATAATACACAACATATTAAACATTTTTTTTTATTTTTATGTTTTACTTTATTTACAATTTCTCATGATCAACTTCTACAATCAATCAATGAATATATATATATATATATATATATATATATATATATATATATATATATATATATATATATATATAATGTATGCAAAATGTTTTATTTCCTATTCTATTTCGGGTGTAGCTTGCCCTGCAGGTACATTTGGTGAGGACTGTAAAAACGATTGTCAGTGTGCTAGTAATAAATGTGATCCGAAGACAGGACAATGCATTTGCCCTCCTTATACTAATGGAAACGAATGTAAAGAAGGTAATAGCTAAATCTTGTTTTCTTTTAGAAAATTAATTGATATTGTAAATAAAAAATTCCTTTTTTAATTATTTGAATATTTTACAGGCTGCCCGCACGGTTTCTTTGGACCAAACTGCTTGTTAACGTGTAATTGTAAACATAACGCTTCTTGTGATCCCGTAACAGGCTGCTGTAACTGCCCAGATGGTTATATAGGAGGACATTGTGAATATGGTATAAATGAAGTTTATATATTTTCATTCTAGACAACATATTTATTGTAATTAACAGCAATATAATTTTATTTCATAACAGTTTTAGTTTATAATTTAAAGTTTTAAATTCGGTTTTAATAATTCTGTTAGACACTTATTATTTATTAATCTGATTTTTATTTATTTAAACTGAATTTTAGAGTGTCCGTTGGGTTGGTTCGGTAAGTCTTGCCAAGAACGTTGTGACTGTGTCGGAGATCGCCCATGTCATCCAGCGACAGGTACCTGCAGCTGCACAGCTGGACATCATGGTGAAAAATGCGAAAAGGGTTAGTTTAGTTTACATACATTGTCCTTTAACCCTCTTACACTTTACTGCTCTACCGCAAGAAAAGGAGCCTTTTATACCTTCTCCCTGAAAAAATAGGGTCATTTTTAAGGGGTGGGGATTAAACGTGGACGAAAACCGGGTCGTGAGCTGGACAAAAGAACATTACTGGTTCTGGAACAGAAAGAATACGTGAATGGAAGGACTGACAAACCTGGGGATCTTTTAGAGCTAAGATTCCTGAGGAACCCCCCTTACTTACCCAGGAAGCAGGAGTCAGATGTAGAAATATCGGTTTCTATCCAGATAGTTTTTTCTGAGGAGCTACAATCTTTTGCGAGTGTTGAAGTTTACGATATTATAGTTCCAGATGCAGAGAAATTTTTCGAGTTACTAGCTAGTACGAGAATCAGTGAACTCTGTGTCTAGTTTCCGATGTTTTTATCATTTTGAGAATGTTCACAGGTCTTTTACTAATTAGACTTTACATTCCAAATTTCTACACTGTAGTACGTCAGGCGAACTGTGCTTGATAGTTATCTATGATTAATTTTGAGTATAAATATTTATTCAAGAATGTATATTTTCCAAATTTCTCTCTTCGAGTGTTCTTTATGCGCTATCTTGAGGTTTAATTCTTTGATATTAAAATATATTCACAAGAAATGAAATATTTAAGAGAAAGGAGATGGTGCATTACTATACAGCTACAGTGCTTAATGGTTAGTACTTTTAAAAATTTTATGAATGTGCCTGTACAATGGCATACAAAGGTGAGTTTTGGGGGTTCAAACCTCTCTCATAAAGCAACTGACTGAAAAAAAGTATATAAATTATTAATTTTTTATAGAGATAATGTTCTGGCTTACACATTCGCATTATATTCTGACACTTCCATTATATTTTGTCATATTAAAATATAATACACAATTGTATTATATTAATGATTGACAAAATGGTGGGCTTCTTATATACAAAAATTTGGGACTTCCGTCTAAAACCCCACTCATAAAAGAAATCTGTGTATGCCACTGTGCCCTGACCAGAGTAATTACAAATAAGCATATTTTTCCATATAGCGTGATCATGATTTGCAAACGAATTTCAGGTTAATATCCTTCTTTGATCCCCATTCTTGTTATTTATCAAAATTTGCTTTCCAAAAATCCTGAAAAATGGATTTAAAATCCCCGAAATATCAATCATTTTAAGCTCCCAAACACTAAATATTTTTGTGCTATTTCACAAACAAAATTGTATCGACCTTTTTTTTTTTCTTCCTGAAATAAACAGTAATATCTGGTAATTATCTGGAGATGTTACAATTGTGTTATTTCCACTTCTACTTGAGGACAGTATAAATTTTGTGTTTTAGCAGAATGGAGTCCCATCCCATTGGTCTATACATGTACATGCTTGTTTAACATGGAGCTAATATTCGGTACCGGAGTTCGTGGGTCCGAATACCAGTGTGGCATGGATGTTCGTAGCCGTTAGGAATCAGTTTTAAGCAGTAGGTCCCGGTCTCATTAATCTACATGTTGCAAAAGAGTAAACTGTATCACTCCAAACCAAACCAAGCCAAATCCACACCGATGGATTTTGTGGGCGAGTGAAAGTGATTTACCGTTAATAGCATGGCCACTAAGATACCCGGATTTACATCATATGTTTTTAGGGGTTTAAGTCATAGACACTGTTTATGAAGCACTGAAAGAACTTAAAATAATGCAGTTTTGCACCATGAAGTACCATTAACAGTGTGATAATACATTTACTTTAAATCTTTTTTAAGGGAGGGGGTACAATAGACCTCTGGTCACATTACCCTAGTTTTAGAGACTTGTGGGCCAAGATCAGTCATAAAGGTATAAAAAGATGATACTACAAAATATCTGGAACAAACTTTATTGCGGATTATACTTTTGTCGTGTAACAAAGGATCACACATCGAATATTTGTAACTGAAAAAAAATTTAATATAATTTTCTTTAATTTCGTGTATTACTTATTGTAATATATGTGATAGTTTCGAAAATATAAGTATTCAAAAGTCGATCCTTCATTTGTGCTAACTCTATAACTAACGCTTTAAGAAAGGGAAATAATACGAGTTTGTTTATTTGTATTTGTTCTGTAATAGATTTAACACTACCAAAAAGAAAGGTATTGAAATTTTCTTATTTTTAAAAACAGCAGTCATATTTGACAACAGTAACTATTTACAACAGCACGAAGGAAAGAAGCCAGTACAAAATATATTGATAAAATCATTTTTAATTTTTAGAATGCATCTTAGGGTTCTACGGTCATGGTTGCCAAGAAGAATGCAAGTGTGGAACACATCCTTGTGATCCTGTCACTGGAGAATGCCACTGCCCGCCGGGATTTACTGGACCACAGTGCAGTGAATGTAATAACCCTTACTAAGTATTCTTACTCCTGTGAATGCATCATGTTCACTCAAATTTCTCTCTAAATTTAATAAATTAAGGGGAATTTTCTTACTAAGCAACAAAATTAAAATATTAGTCTGTTTCACACACACAAAATAACGCATATCAGAAATTTGAGGGGAATATGTTTGAAATATTATCAATTGAGTGATACTATACTAAAACGTGCTCATTTGTGAATATTTTGTCTCAGTTAAAGAGTAAATGACTACAGACTTGCCCATTAAGTAATCTTACAGTACATTCACTTAACTGAAGCAAGCGCTTCTTGATACTTAACTCACGTTGATTGTTGATAAATAAGGCTTTTAACAACATGGAGAATTTCTATACATTTCATGGAATAAACACCAGTCTGGAACCACTGGAATAAATTAAGAAGTCGGTTATAAATCCATTATATAAATTTACTTGCAAATAACCACGTGGCCACGTTTGGTGCCAGTCAGGGCAAACCAAAGCGTGGTTGGCACATAGGAAATGAGAGGCCAAGCCCTACGGTACAGATTTAACTTCCTAGGATGTTCAATTATTAGAACTTTAAAGGAAGTTTTTAGCGAAGAAAACACTTTGCAGACCAGTAGAATAAAAAAACACTATTTTGGAATACTTGAAGTAACTTGACAAACAACTGTACCATAAAGGGATGTTCAAACCAGTGTTACTCTGGGAAAATGTTGAAAGATTTTGTAAAAGTATTAAATTACTTTTTCAATCATAACCGTTAAAAATAATTTTTTTCGTACCTCTATTATTAGGTCTAACTTGTAAATAATTCTACTTGTTCTGATTATACTGGCTTTTAAATAAGGTCCATGGATTTCCAATTAGACAGTTTCTAAATTCATTTCTTTCTTAAATTGAGAAATGTATGTATTTGTGCAGTATTACACCATGACTCTTACTTTGTATGACAATTTATTTCAGTATGCCATGATGGGAAATATGGGCCAAAATGTCAACAACGTTGCCATTGTCAGCACGGTGGAACTTGCGATTCCGTGTCTGGTAAATGCACTTGTCCTGCAGGGTGGATAGGATCCACATGTGATGTTAAAGAAGGTACGAACTTTATTTTCATAATTACGTTACTTTTTCATGATTTCGTTGTTAATATCCCAAAATCAGAATAAAGGAGATGTCCCTTTCAGTCTAAGAAAACAATAATTTTCTTTTTAAATTTTAAGTAACAATAAAGCTGAAATATACCTGAGCTATAGCACTTACATTGCATACATCTAAAATTCTTATTTAATCTATCTTAAAAGTACATAGATTAATTCATAGCTAATTTTAGGAGCAAGTTTTCACTGTTTTTTCTTAAATTTGCTATTCTCCTGCAACAAAACCTATTACGAAAGCTAACAATGCATTAAAAACTTCATTAGTTATGAATATACTTTAACAGAGGTGGCCAACCTGCGGCTCGCGAGCCGCATGCGATTCTTTGAAGGATTATTTGTGGCTCTCGATAAATGTACCTCAGTTCTCTTTTCATTTTTGTGTTATTATATTTTAAAAAATTATTACAACTGATGGAGCTCCGACAATGCTGGGTAAAAAAAATCGATCTTATAGGGGCTTTTAAGAGAGGATTCTCAAATTCCACAATTCATACCGATTCACTGCATAATTCACCGAGAACATCTCATTACAAAATATTTAAAATATCCTGATGTTATAAAAACAGTGTAAATTACATTCGCACCTAAGCAAAAAAATCACCGACATTTCAAAATTTTCCTTGAAAAATTAAAGGACCTAGAACTTCCAAATGGCATTCAATGAACATAATTTCTGTGAAAAAAAAATTTTTAATACCTTTTTGCATGCCTTTTAAATACGTATTTAATTGCGGCTCACGAAAAATTTCAAATTTTGAAAAATGGCTCAGACTATCAAGAAGCTTGGCCACCCCTGTGCTATAACAACGAAATTTAAGTGCACAAACATATTTTTTAGACTAAAAATTAGAACATAGTTCATTAATTTGAATGTTCATAAAAATGCTTGGCAATTCAAAGAAAAAATAAAAATTTGACTAACATATTGATATATCACATTTATTTAAAAAGTTAATTTGCAAATGGAATGTAGAATATTTATTAAAAATAGTATAATAGCTATGTTTTGGAAAGATTAACCCTTAATTTGGCTAAGTCGGCTACAACGAGCAATCAAATAAATAAAATCTTTATAATAAATATATTTTTTATCGATAATATTTAATATATTAAATATATCATATATTATTAATTATTATTATTATTTAAATTTTTATTATTATTGTTATTTATTTAAATATATTTTTAATCGATATTTGAAAAAACATCTTGTCAAATTAAGGGTTAAGAGTTTTTTTTTAACATGTTTGTTTCAATACTACACAATCATACAGTATTTGGATATTCAAACAGAAAATGCCTTTATTGTAAGAAAATAAATGTATTATAAGTAATGTATTGTAAGTAATAAATGTATTTTTAATACATACTAATAAATATATTCTTAAACTGTAATTTTATTTCTAGGATCAATTTATGGATCTGCAGATAGTGAAGCTTCCAACGGCATCAGCTAAACAAATGAGCTTATGAAACATTTTGAGAAAACACCTTCAAGTCATCAAAGCATTTGTAATAATGTCTGTGCTTTCAGCTTAGGAGAGCCACGATTTCAACATAGAACATTTTTCTCAGGAAACAAAAAGAATAACGTGGAGCAAGATAAATTGTGAAAAAAAAAAAGGAAATACAATCAATATCTATTTTTTATTTGAGCAGAAAACTACTGCAGGGTTATAAAACGGCCCTAAGCGTTCAATTGTGTTAATTTATAGCATAACATTTATACAAATTACTGTAAGAGATATATTGTGCCATATATCAGATTCAGTTCTGTGCTCTAAATGCAAATGATTCAGACTGGGAAATTTCCAATTACCTTTCGCCGTTCAGATAACAAATTACTAAATAAGACTTTAATCAGACATAAAAAAAATCCACTGTTGATATATTTGAAGTATTTACTAAGAAAAACTTTGAAATGAATTTCCTCTGCACAGTAAAATTTTATGCTTCACAAGGTATTTAATTTATACTGATGATTTTATTAGATAATTAGTTTTGAATGGTTTTCTTGTAATATAAAAATGTCTTACATTAAAAGTGGGTTATAAATATGTGTATTTCTTGAAATGATGTAATATATGCATTTGAAGTAATAATGTGATTTTTATTTTTATTTTAAATGACTTTGATCTTCAAAATAACACAAACGACTTTGAGATTAGTTGAAAAGTTTTTTACAGCAAAAGTTATTTAAACACACACACACAGTGTTTTACACAGTCTAATAACACATTGTGTTCGGGTACATTTCGCCGCGGAATTGTACCGGGAGCTAGAGTTTTGAGCGTAAATTTAGTTATTCAGTTAAATCTCAATAGATCGAAAACTATTTAATTTTTTAACCAACTTTTCGTATTTTATATTGAAATATATAAACAAATATATAAACAACCATAAGATTTTTGTAAATATATATATATATATATATATATATATATATATATATAATATATATATATATATTAGTGGATAAATTTATAATAGTATCGTAAATATGAAAAATCAAATAGAAATAGTGGTATATAGTTTTAATTTTTTCTAATTATGTTATATATAAACATTTTTACAGTATAAAAAATGAAAAGAGCAATCATAAAACTAATAATGTGAAAACTAGTTGTCTAAATTTTTCCAGAATCTATGTAGTAGACAAGAACATTCGGCTTCGTTTTTCTGTATATACCGTTATTTTTGTACCCACAAACAAACCATGTTGTTACACTAACCCATACTAGTACGTTACCCGCGCACAAGTATCAATCGTCAGAAAACGTACTAGTATGTGTCTCGCATTCAATGTGTTAAACAAAAGTGAGTGACAAAGAGCTAATTTGGACCAAAATACTTCAAAAAGAAAATGAGAAAATGCGTAAAATTTTTTCAATCTTTAAAAAGATTCCATTTGTTGAGATTTCGTAAGAAACCAACAAACACATATACAAAATTACATAAACAATGAAAGAGCAAAAAAATTCCGTCAAGGTGACATAATTTTAAAACTATGTTAATTCAAGTTCTCAAACATTGGAGAAATAGAAAACTGAAATGTCACCAAAATCAATAACCGGCAGTTTCTACTAAAAACTCTTCGGGCTATAATCGTTCAAATGTACCAAAAACTTATCTATTCCATAACCTTTTGAGTGAACCTAAATTACACTATATTTGTCTTCCAGTTCAGGAGAAACTTAACTTACAAACTGAAACAAGGGTTATTGTAACCCCACTTTAAAAATCCTAAAATCTACCGTAGAGCTAAGTACCGCATTATTCTAAATAATCCATAATATAAAACGATTAGACAGGTATACATCCAAATCCGGATTTCAGAAAGTAAAAAAAAGTCGGAAATTCCGTAAAATATGCAATCCAAACCACCCCTGCTAAAACCATATTAACTTTTTAAGTAGAAACTTACAAAACGGGAGTTCTATAAAACATTTTTATTCGCTCTACATATATAAGCCCTCGAGACGATGACAACCATCTTTCCTTGAAAAACGTTATATATGACTTCTGGATGGACACGACACCAACCAACCATACACATAGGCTCGTATGTTCTCTAACATCGTGGGGTTCATCCTAACAGGAGGGGAAAAAAGCTTAAGTCTGGTTAAAACTTACAAATCTCCCAAAAATCTGAAAGCCTACATTTAGTAGTGTCCATTCTTTTATATCTACATCTCCTTCAACTGACCTCTAGAAGCCTAAGAAAAGTTAATTGACTAGGACTCATGTCCAGGACTTGGTATCTTAGTAGCCACTTCAAGGCAAGAATTAAGAAAAGATAACATGTAGGTTTTGCTCGTGTTCACATTTTAAAACCAATATGAATAATTCGGGGTGACCGAGGATATTGTATACCATAAACCCATGGCGGATACTTTGTGCCCGCACATCAATGGATATATGTAAAGCAATATTTCTTTAGCGGGGGATAGTCTAGGGCAAGGATGTCAAACTAGCGGTCCGCAGGTCGTATGCGACCAACCCAGTATAATGTTATGTAACAAAACTATTATTGTAAATTTCATAGCTGAATTTTAAAACTGCTAAGCTATAAAAATTAATTTGAAACAAGGTTTGTTGATTTTAAATCTTAAAATGGCTTAAATCTTAAAAGTTTTCTTTCATTTCTTTGATTTTCTCATTAAACATCGATTTAGTACCTAATTATACGCAAATCGAAATCCAGTACAATTCATATTTGAAGGAAAAGTAATCTGTGAAGTTGGAGTGATTAAATTTTCTAAATAATTATGAGTGAGGTTGAAAATAAATGAAATTATTTTCCATTTTGGAATTACTTACAGTCAAGGAGAAGTTGTGGGACTTTGGTTACAGTGATGAATGCAATATGCATCCTATTATATCTAGAATTACGTCTATCTTATATCAGTAGTCAGAAAAAGATTTTGCTTGAAATGGGAAGAATGGTGGCAGATTAGAGATACCAAGGTTCAGAAAGAAAGCATTAATTAATGTGCTATTTATTCTTACATTATTTATTTTTATTTTGCGTATTGTACGACTAAAAAAAATTTTCTAATAAAAATTTCTATAAAAATCTGAAAAAAAATTGTAAAAAATAAACTTTTTAAATTTTGAGGCCCACATAAAATTTGATCGTTTTCATTCATTCCGAATTAGTATTTGAGTTTGACATGCTTGGTCTGGGGATTTTTCTGCAGCTCTCACACAATTTTATGTTTCTTATGCTATTATGCATTACTTTAGTTACACACACACACACACTATATATACATATATGTGTGTGTGTGTGTGTGTGTAGAAAAAATCTACAAACCTCCATTATGAAACACGATTTAAGAATATACAAAAGTAGTAAGATGAAAAATTACAAAGTTATTGGAATGGAAACAAACACAATTACTGAGATATAACTATAGAAATTAATAAAATAACTTTCAAAGTAATGCACTAAAATGCAACACTTAACATAGAAAGAAAATAAGTAGTAGAAGCTGATAATGAGAAATAAAAACAAAACAAAATATAGAACTAAAAATCAAAGGTTTAATGATGTATTTCATAGCAGAACTCACACACATTATTATACAAAAAGGTTACACATTACCAAGATATATGTGTTGTAACTTTCACATCCTTCAGAAACAATCTTTTTGTGTTTAACAATGTTTGTGGGCATTGCTGATGAAACACAACATCCTTAAACCTTTTGATATTTTATTTCTATGTTTTGCTTTATTTTCATTCTTATTATCAACTTCTACTCTCTCTCTCTCTCTCTCTCTCTATATATATATATATATATATATATATATATATATATGTGTGTGTGTGTGTGTGTGTGTGTGTAAATTTGTATATGTGTATCAATAAACTTGGTTACATTTACGCAATTTAAAATAACAGTGATGGTAATTATTTTAACAGTAAAGAATAGCATTTTCCACTATATTTTAACCCCATGAGAAAAGTTATAGCCCCAATTTTTAATACCTTTATCAAATTTCTTTTTTTTTTTCCTTTTTAAATCTCAAATAACTAGTGTTCCTTTAAACTTGTGATTGAAACATGTAAAAAATCAAGAAATACACACAAACAATATGAATAGTAAGTAAACTTTAATGAAATGACAATATCACAAGAACAACAAGAGCCGCAAAACAGCCCACCAAATTTTTCACAAAAGAAAAATTTGCGAAAACTTGAATGTACAAGTAAAACTTCATTATTTCATATATCTGAGATTTACACTTTCTCAGTGCATTAAAACACAACACTATATTTATACACAAGCTTCAGCTGCTAGTGAGGTTGTTTAGAAGCAAATTAACCATAGTAGTTATAATAAGCAAACTAAGCATATTATGCCTAAACTTATAAAAAAAAGTTATTTGCTGACAACATAAATTTAGGAAAATTATACAATTTTATTACCATGAAATTTTTTTTTAATGTTCATTTACTGTACTATTAAACTCAGTGACTAGTGATGAACTGACTAAAAAACATTTAGGTAATTATTAGAATATTCAAAATCCTATATTAAAAAAATGGAGGAAATAAAAGAACTATTCCATTTTTATAACACCAAATTTATATCTTGAATAGATGTAGCCAATATGCTACTTCACAATATTTCCACACACAAATAAAATTAAAAATCTTTTTTTTAATGATTTAGACATATTAAGGGATAAATATTCTACTTACAGAATATTGCATGCAATAAACTTAACATTAAATACATCTATATTCACAAAACAAACAGCTCATTTAACAGTACCTCACAAACAGGAAACAAAAATCACAGAATCTAAAAGTTCAATATGACACCAAAAACAAGTTTCTAAGTTTCAAATTGAAACAAAGAACAAAATAAATAATTCCACTGATATTTCTTTCAAATACAGAACTTACAAGTAACTTGTGCTTCCCACGTGACATAGAGCCAGATTCTAATCTGTAAGAAGTAGTAAAAGCAAAAAGATCCATTCCAAAAACTTCTCTCAGAGCAAAAATATTCTTTTAATTTGGAAATTTGAAGAATAATCAAGTAAGCATACATAACACACAATATATTTAAACAATTCCAGTCAGTATTTATATTTTTATGAAAGTCAAACAGATATTCTGGCCCTATTTCCATAATAAAAATAGGTAATAACTGAGATCTATAGAAAATAACCATTTCATTTATATTAATAGCAGCTTTAAGTCACTTGTTAATTCACTGGTTAAACTTCTAACCTATCAATTTACAAGAAAGGGAAATATGACTATTTTAATGATTATAGAACAAAAAATTATTTCAATAACGAATTTTCATTTTAATGTATAAGTGTGTACGATATATAAATTCTCATTTCTCAACTAAAAAATATTACCATCAACTATTAATAATGAAATCAGCCTAATTGCACTTGTGTAATAAAAAACTATACAAAATTAAAGAAAAAATTTCATAAACATTAAGAAACTGGCAGATATCACAGAATGCCCACACAAAAAATAGTAACAAATGGTTCTCTAAACACCCTTAGGAGAGCTAAAAATATATATAAAGATACATCCATGACAGTGTAACAATAAAAATGTACCAAATCTTAACAATCTTTACTGATGTTTGAAATTAACACAACATAATTATACAGAATTTAATAATTTTACAATATAAATTGAAGTTCCAAAAAAAAAAAAAAAAAAAAAAAAAAAAGCAAAGCTGAGGAACAACTGTACATATTAAACATCATTACACATGCATAAAGTGTAACATGCAAAATTAAATTAACAATACATTTCACCATTCAATTGGCAAAATGGAAGTACAAATTACAGCTAAGGAATGAAATATATAAGTACATCATGGATAATATCTTTAAAAAGTTTAGAATAATCCTGAACTAGAAGAAGTAAATGCAAGTTTTCTATATAGCTGTTAAATATTCATTTTAATAGAAAAGAGACTAAGTAAGAAAATGTTATATAGATAGGACAAAAAAGTATTATGATAAGAAACAAAGGGATTTTCATCTATCTAAAATAAATATCCTGTAAAATTACAAGCAGACACAAACAACAGGAGAATACAAACTATCACCATGACAAACATCATTAAACAGAAAATGGTTAGAAAAAATGTATAACATAACAAGAAATAAATTTTGTTCATAAAAGTTTACCTAGCATGTTACCTATCATTCATTTGTATTTAAAAAATAGAACAAAATTTTTCAATAGCCACTTAAAATCTGCTTGAATAGAAATCATGAATGCTATTAAATTGTATTAATATTTTTCAATATAAAAGGTTCACTTAATTTTGTAATAAATATAAAAAATGTGAGAATTAAGTGAGGGTGGGAATCTCAGTGTT
This sequence comes from Pardosa pseudoannulata, assembly GCA_032207245.1. Lineage (NCBI taxonomy): Eukaryota > Metazoa > Arthropoda > Arachnida > Araneae > Lycosidae > Pardosa > Pardosa pseudoannulata. The sequence continues at coordinate 76,219,123 of CM063502.1, read as the reverse complement.
CTTATAATCAATTCTTCCATAGGAACATATGATATAAAACAACTAATTTAAGACAAAACTTATACAATAAATTTAAAATATTAAAATTACTCTTATTAGCTGCATATGTTGGATTACTAAAAAAGTAAAGTTGATAGACAATTAAAAGTAAGTAGAAAATAATATAACTAAGTAGAACTGCACAATTATTACAAGCAAAAGTTTAATAACTGAATCATAAAATCTCCCCTTTCATGAAGTTCTTTTGATTATAATTTTATGTGGAGCACCTACAATTTTTCCCCAAATACTTAGATTTTTTGCTATTTCCTTTGAGGGAAGAAACATACATAACTGGCAAAATTTCAATTTCAGAAATGTAGGAGAGATAAATATTGCAAATTTCAACATACTAGGAGATACTTAGTTTGAGAGTGTTTTCTTTATATCAAATATTTTACACTATTCCATAAATTAGTAATGGTGTTTTTTTTTAATCATAATATACAACAAAAAATATATGAAAATAAGGCTTTCGAAATATCTTCACAAATTATAGTTTGTGTATAATTAATAACTACATTTTTATTCAACTAAACAAGAATTTGTTGTTAAGCCAGTTACAATTTTAAAAAAAGTAAAACTAAAAGAATGTTTATGCAAGTGTGTTGTTATTTTTACAAATTTCAAGTTAATATACTTTAACATTCTCAATTTTTTACATTAAACACTATCATCAAAATCTCAACTAAAAATTAAGTAATATAAATGAATGACCAAATGAATAATTTGTAATTATAACATTTATCACTTCTGCAAGCAAAGGCATGATTTCTAATATATTCAATTTTATGAACATAAGTTCAAAGCAAAGTAAACAGATAATCAATTGAATATAATATATATCATATCGTTTATATACATAAGTGATTTGTAAAGTTTAAAAATGCCCATAAAATATACCTTTTAAGTTAAGGAACAGTATAAGCAAGAGTTAAATGTATATATATATATATATATATATATATATATATATATATATATATATATATATATATAAAATTACAACTTATATTGAAAAATGCTAAAATATTTTTTTTAATATGTTGTTTTCAATGCTTTAAATTAAGAAAAATATTTAAATATGCATGCATAAACTGATATTTTAACTTTTATTTGAATATCTCTCTGATGCAATTAATCACAAAGCAAACCAGAGCTATTCTTTAATGGTAGACACTCTTAAAAAATATAAAATATAAACCCTTCAAGTTCTTTTATTCAACTTAAAGCTACAATCAGATAATTAAATATAAAAATATTTTCATTCAGCAATTCATAATATAAATGGGTAATAGTTCAACCAAAAAATTAAGTAGTTCATTCTTGCTTTTTATTGCTTTCACAAATTGAGATAAAAATTTATAATAGTAAAAAAATATTTTAAGTAATAAAATTAACTGAAAAATTTATATAAAATAAGTTTCAAAGAGAAAAATTTTTAAGGTAAAAAGTGAAATTTATTTTACATAAATTTGTTACATATAACTAAGTTATTAAAGCTTTTAAAAATTGCTAACTGTGGTTGAATACAACTATACAGCTAATGAATAAAAAGCAAGTATCACAGATAGGCTGTACACAAACTAGGAAGACACATGATAAGGTATATTCAAAGTTTCTATCGAAATATATAAATAAAATAACAATTTTGAATTTTGCCTTTGACTGTGATAACTTACAGCCAGCAGAATACAAATAAAAATTAAATACATAAATATTTAGGAACTAAATAACACAAATGGTATAAATATAATTTGAAAAGTAAATTACAATATACATAGTCAATTTGATTTAAATTATTGAGAAAAAATTTGATTATTTTACTATATGCATGATATAATATATATATCTAAACAGTTAATGTAGAGCATACACTTTTGGCAAATCCAAATAAAAACACAATGATTTAATAGCATACAAGAAAAAAAGAAGAAAAAGAATATGTATCTAAATTAATGCCTTGAAATATATTAAATAAAGTCACAAATACTTAGATAAAAAAAATGCAAGTTTGTGAACAAAAAGTAAGAAAATAAAATAATCAGCAAGTAAACTGTTTCAGAAAGGTGAGAGTAAAATTTCTGGAGAAATTATGTTACAAAATTTGTTTTATAATACTTTTAAAAGGAATAGTGCCACAACAAACTCACTTTACATTGTTTATTTTTGAATAGGCTGAAATCAACACTTTTAAAATAGAGTATGATTCCCTTATGAAGGTTCAATTTCAAATACATTTTGTTTCAATGTATATATTACTTTGGCACCTCAGTGACATATAAGTGGTTAGAAAAAGTGCGCAAAAATATATGCATGAACCAAATAGGAAGAGAGAAAATAGAAAAATATTGAAAAAATATGCAGAAAATGGTAAGATGACTCTACACTTTGGTAGTAATCAAGCTCTTTGCCTTATTCAAATGTGGTTGTTCTGGTAATACAAAATAGTTCCCTAGGGACATTGTTAAATTAATGAAGTCCTTGTTTAAATCTGTGGCACAAATCCACATCTTAACAAAATATCATTACACATTAATGTCGGCCAACATTTTTCTGAAATCTGACAGTAAATTGTAATCAGGATCTTCATCAATATCAACCATATCTTCAGAATCATGTTTTTTAAATGAAGGATTATACCTCGACAGAGACAATGGACAAGGCAACAATTCCGGCATCACTGAATGATGAGTAATAAGAGCAGTTAATGTACCAAATTCTTTAGTAAAGCCCTGAAAAAAAAAAAAAAGAAAGCAAAAATTTATTTTAAAAACTTTATGAATACTAAATAGCTTTTTAACAAATTATGACCAAAATAAAATAAAATACAACAATATTAAAATAATACAACAATACTAAAGACATAAAATTTTCTATTTTGCAATTAATGTCAATAACAATTAAAATTAATCAAAAGGGTTGAACACATTATTCACATTTTTTTGTCCTCTGCATTATGGGAACAATATTTTAATTTGTTAATTTTAATGTTAGAAATTTTCAGGGAGACTGTGAATCATATCCAAGCATCTTCTCTAATAACTATGCTTTTGTTTATTATTTTTTTTACTCTTTCCTATTATCTTCAATGTTATTTTAAGAGGTGAGATTTTTATTATTATGTCTCCAATATGTAAGTATATTTACAATCATTACTAACAATACAACAGTTTGGCTACATTATTTATGATCATAAATGAAAATATGTCCCAAACACATATCAAATATTAAAAAATATGTCTACTCAACTATTGTTAAAATGTAGTGATGTCTCTAATACCCAAAACTTGCAAACCTTTGGCAACTGAACGTAGATAGCAGAATTTATAGTGAGGAAATTTTCCGTGGAATTAAGAGACAGAGAGAAAAGAGAGATGGGAAAGGATATATATATGAGGCATGGAGATAATGAGGTAGAACAAATAGTGTAAAAACTGTAAATTAGAAATGAATACATAAAATCCAGCATGATTTCAGCTAAATTTTCAGTTAAATGGCTTTATCTTACACCAACTTTAAAAAAAAATTAAATAATAAAAGACAGAAATATTTTTTATACATATTATTAAAAACATTTCTAAATAGTGGAGCAATGAGATCTCCTGGAGTACTGAAACATATATATATTTAAGCGTTTTCAAATATGCCTACTATTATAATACTATTAAGGTAATATGTATATATATATATATATATATATATATATATATATATATATATAACCTTATTGTGTACCTTATTATTATGTGCATATATCTATTATATATATATATATACACACACCCATATTTCAGCTGTAAATATATAACTATAGCAAGACATAAATCTCAAGTCAGATTCTAAAACCCTTAAGAGTGAATGTTAATCAAATAAAAAATCTACCTTAATCTTATAACCTCGGTTAGTTCTCATTATAAGATAATGAGCTATTCCAGATTGGTGGAAATCCCGTGGAACACGTAGTGATAAGGCAAAGCAGCCTGGCTTGCTTGTGCTTTCACGAACCATAAACGAGCCAACAGGTTCTTGCTCTAGTACCTCCAAAGCAATTTCTCTACATAAGAAAAGTAATGTTATTAATCAGCAAACTGTATAATTTTCTTTCAGATTTGCTGGGAAATTTTAAAATTTAATGAAATGAACACATATTTTCCATTTCCTTAAATCTGAATATAATCACATTCCATTTACCTCGGTATTCCAGCTTGGAACCATGGAGCTCCACGTAATTCTCTCTCCTCTGATATAGCAGTGCACAGAGAATCATGCCTGAAAGTAGAGCATTATTATAGAATTTTAAAAAGAATATTTAACATTATAAAAAGTATATAAGATATACCAAAAAATATTAAGTACTAACTATCAATAAGTATTACTGCCAGTACAGTATAACAAAAAACTTTTTACTTTTATTTAAATTAATCAAAATTGATTTAACAGCTGAGTTTCTTTAGCTGTTTTGAAAGGCCCATTTTAATACATTATTAGTATTCTGTATTTTTACACTACAGAAATTATGCTAATTTAGTAAGTCCAAATTAACTTCTTGCATTAGACAAATTTCCAAGAACTATTTACTCAGACCTAATAGTTAATAACTAACTCAATAACTTCATATTTTTTTACTTCATAACTTCTTGTTAACAACTTTTTGAAGATTTGTGATCTCTTGTACTTAATCTAGCTCCTGGTTAGACAAAAATAATAAATCACAAACAACCTAAGAGCTTTATCTAAGATACATAGCTTATTAAATAAACTGTATTGAATTTTTTACTTAATAATGGGAAAATTTTTAGAGATATGATTGCATTGGAGAGTTCAATGTTTTACTACTTGAGAGTTAATTAATCCAGGGCTTGTTAGTTAAATCTGTAACAAACATTGATCTGACAGTAGAACTGAAATCAACAGATAAAGTTTGAAACATCTATGCCTCAGGTTTAATATTTATGCCAGAGGTAGCACTTTTAATAGTAACCACTTATTTCATATTTGTTAAACTATCTACAGAAATCCTAAAAGAACTTAATGAAGAAAATAAATTAATTTAAGATACCTTTCTGGAGGAGGAGGTGGGGTGATACTAGAATTGCTACTTGCACTGCCAGTATGACTAACACGCTTATTTTTACAACATGATATGTCAGAATGTTTTGTTAAGTTGGTCACATCTGAAGATGATGAAGAAGGCATAGACTGATCACATGAAGATCTTGATGACCTTTTGCTGCTTGTATCTGTTAGAGTCTCCAGCAAATTATCCTCATCAGCAGGAGCAGTAGGAGTTTGCCCATTCGAACTTAAAGAATTCTAAAAATATAATGATAAATATTTTTTAAAATACTGCTAAGCACATATTACTGCAGCACACAAAATTAAAAAAGAAAAAACATTTTATTTTATAATAAAAATTTACCACAATCCCTAAAACATGAGTTAGTACTTCTCCTTTAAGTTATCAGCTAGACTAATCCAATATTACATTTTCTTTTTTTTTAAAGTTAAATAAAGGCCATCAACTTAATGTTTAATTCCAAGCAAGAGTCAGCATTCACTCAATGACCACAAGCAACAAAAATTATAATAGCAATGTAGTAGTAGCATCAATTTCAATATACAAAAATTCTAAATTAGAAATAAATATGTAAAATTTTAAGACAAATTTATATATCCTCCGACTGCATGTTTAATGGTGCCCTTTCTTTTATAAAAGTACAGGTAGGTTGGTTTGCTGGAAGTGCAAATTGAATTTTTTATGACACATGGAATAATTAGACACACAATTGCTTAAAGCTGATTTCCAAAGGCTGAGAATATCCATCCTAGTGACTAGATTCCAAATCATAGACTGTGATATTCAAAGACAGTGTCTTGCCACCTTAAGTTCATCCATCATAAGTATGCAGAAAATATCAGAAGTCTGCTACACTTTTTCATTTTGATGCAAAACTATTGATATATTCAGGAATCAATGAAAAAATTGCGAATAAAATTAAAGATTCAATTCAGAACCGTTAAAGTATGAAAGAAAAAATTATTTACTTATGTGCAAGAGCTTCTTAATGGGACAACTTGATTGAATTAAAAAAAAAAGTAATCCCAATAATATCAGTTTTATGTTCTCGCCTTTGCAAGTCACAGGCAAACTATGAAAAACACAGTAGTGGAATACATTAACATTCAAAAATTTTGAGCAACCAGATTTCATATATACTTCATATACCTCTTCAAAATTAAATTCCGCAAAACACAAGAGAGAAGGAAATTATTTAAATTAAAACAAAGTATTTTAATTGGAAAGAAGACAAAAATTTAATTTCTATACAAAAGTTTTGAGTTTCAAATAATGACCAAATAGCTACAGTGCTGATAGTCTTGAAATTAAGTTACTAGTATTTATGGTTGTATACGTTTGGAATTGGTTTTTTAACCAGCGGACATCTTTTCTAATTAAGCCTAAATTAGCATAAACGATGACAGTACTGCATTCAACATACTTTGGGTTTGTTAATTGCTCTATGATCAAAATTGTGGTAAGTTTTTCTAGCATATATATACATAATTAAAGTTAACCCCTATTCTATCTAATAGGGGTTAACTTCAATTGTATGTAAAATAAAATATTTCAAATAAAACTTTACACGCAAAGAAAAGTAGCACTTCCAGTTAATCTGTGTGTGTATCTATCGTTTTTCGTTCATAAATTTATTATTATGTATATAATGCACTGTTTATAATAAATTTATAACAAAATATTTTTTAGAAACTGAAAGAATTCGTATTTAATAAAAGCATTTTAAATGTGACTGTAAGGGAGTAAATGAATTAACGTATCTTATTCTAACCTATAACTTTTTTTTCTACACCCATATACTGCATAATACCCTAACAGTACACGTGGTCCACTAGACATACCGTTGACATTCAGGGTGTCACGAGGAAGACGTCCGGATGCCCAAAGGAACGTGTGCTATTAGAGTAAATACGTGCACTTAAAGTATGTATATCACACGTATGTTACTTAAACGAAATCTATATTACAAATGGGAAGATATTCTAAACTGGCCCATGTGTCTTTCCTTGCCATTTTTCGTGCTGATTAATTTGGATAAAATAACATGAATTTGATTTCCCAAAATAAAATTGAGGTCTAAATACTTGAGCAGCAACGTGAACAACACTGACACTATTTTTACCAAAATAATAAATAAAAAAAAAAAAAAAAAAAAAAAAAAAAATATCCCACGCAGATGTTTTAGAGTTGAGAAACGAGCTCCCAAAACTACATTGCGAAAGCTATCAAAGCAACTAAATACATCCAAACAGCATACCGTTCATACACTTCGACACTTACTACTGTAGGTTATAAATTATACTTTGGGGACACACCTTACATCTCTGACAAGGCTGTGCGACACGCCTTATATCATCATTTCAGAGTTTCCGAGCTACTGGTTTAAAAGCATAACAAGACAAGAATTAATGGTCCAATTAGCGAAAATAAAAAAAAGAGATGGAAGATGAAACTTAATCCATCGTAAAAAGGTCAAAGACTTAACTTTCGAGCAACAAAATGCGCGAGACAGTTCGAAGTAAACTTCGGTAATGTGTAGGGGTCTAGTTACTTTTATCATATTCCAATGAATAACTCTAATTTCCTGACAAGCTTTACGCAAAAACTTATAAGGACGATGAACTTTACTAGCTAAAATACAAATTTGCCGACACTTAATGTTTTCCCAAAAAAGTGATTTTGAACAGAAATCTAGACTTGAACCTGTAAATTTCGACGAACATTTTTGAGGTATAAACGACTCAGAAAATTATAATTCCGGAAATTCTCCAAATTTTAGAGAAATAAACCAGTTACATTATTTTTCTATGTATTTACTCGATCCATTATTTTAGCGCAAGCTAGTCATGGTTTTCTTATATTTATTTTTTACCTTGTATAGCACATGTATTTCGGCATATTACAATGAATGTGGATTTGAACTCTGCTGTTTGAACGAATATTCGTAGCCATTTGGAATCGTCTTAAGTAGTATATATAATCTAGTAGAATGTCTAATTATCCCTCGTGTAGTAATAAACAGTTGACGCTAGGGCTCTCAGCCGATCAATAAGTTACCCTAAAAAATTAGTTTAAATGATATACTTCTGAATTTTAATTTCATTAGTGTACATAACGCAAACAAAAAGAGTTGGAGTAAAAATTTTGAAAAATAAATAAAAATTAATTTCTATCGTATATGAACTGAGATAGGAGTACTTATTGTGCAGTTATTCAATAGTTTTTTATTTATAATATTTCCTTAAAAACCGGGAATTTTATGTTCAGTAAAATGCGCTGAACGTCTAATAAAAATTCAAATAACTGTGCAAATAGAGATACAGATCTAAATGAAAGCTTCAGTATGCGTATTACTAAGAAATTAACAGGGCAAAAACAAATTAGAAAATTAATCTTTAAAAAAATGTTAAAAAATATTATGATAGTTAAAAGATTATCACCCGTATATACTTTTGGACAATAAATTTAATAGTTAAAATTACTAACTTAATACTTCATTAGTTATAGTTTTATACCTTGTTATACAACAAATGAGGTATATTGCGAGCGTTATCAAAACAGAATGTGAAGAAAAAAAAAAAACCTTAATGGGTACTTAAAATGTAAGAGGAATAACGTAATAAAAAATATGAAATACTAATTTAAAATGAATGAAGATTTTTACATTAAAAAAGTTATTTAAATTGCTTTTAGATAAATATTTAAATATTAATGTATTTGCATTACCAGAAATAAAATGTTAACTAAATACTTAAAACACTCCATTTGTTAATATACATGTTTGATCTACGTTAAAAGAGAGGAGACAGAAGATAAAGATCGAAAAACACAGTATTTAACTAGCATCATTAATGAAATAATTATTTAATGCCTAAGCTTTATTATAAAACATATATAAATAAATATATAAAATCTTATGTCCCAGTAATTTTAGGGGATAAAACTAAAATTTCTTTAAAACTTACACTTTGTAGAGTGTTTTTTACTTTGTGAGAAGACAGATCTTCCATTTTACTATTCAGTTTAGACATTCGTAAAGTCGGAGCTCCTTCCCATGATGGTGTTTCATTTATGTAACCACCTGATGACAGCTGAATTAAGTCACTATTAAAAGATTCGTCAAGAGCACTTTCTTCTGCTACTTCAAGATTCTTCAACAATGGTGGTTTGTCCATAATTTGTTTACAAGAATTCAGATCTGTGGGAGAATTGTTCTCATCACTGCTGCTGCAACCTCCAAGTGGTGACCACAAGTCCAGGTCCAAATTGCGGGGAGTAGAGCAACTAGCATTAGGGTTATTCATATTCGACTGCTTAGAAACGGGCTTCGGACTTTCGGATGAAAGTGTTCTGCTGGTTAATTCCAATGCTTGATTTAAAAGTGGATCATTGTGTTTGGTCTTCCCAATCAGTTTCTTTGCCTGTAAAAAAATAACTAATTAATTAAAACGTAAACAAATTTAAAACAATGATTTTGTGTATGACATAAGACACATCCCAAACAAGAGGTTAAAAGCAATAGTCGATTACCAGCGTAAATAAAACTTTTTCTATGGCGGGAGATTAAAATACATAATAAATCAGGCCTCGGGTTTGTCTCAAGAAGAATTAAATAACTTAATCCATATAAAAGAATCCCTATAAAATATAAAGCAATAAATATCGAGTGCAGGGTATCTGAAAAAATAAAATTTTTCAAATCCATGACTTTTCATGACTTTCCCTGATTTAGCAGATCATTTTCCATGACTTTAAAAAGCTTTCGTTAAAGTATATATGAATAAAACTTCTGATGTACATACAAATAAACTATATGCTTTTAGAGAAATTACAGGAATTTTATCATAAAAAAAACTATAAACTTACTTTATAAGTGTTAATAAACTCACATACATAAAAATAAATTGTTGTATCTACATACCTAAGTTTAATCATATAGCAATTTTTCAATCAAAATGTTTCCAATTTGAATTCAGGGTACTTTGGTATTATCCAGGTGACCATGAATAATAGTCAAATATAACCCTAAAACGTTTATATACAACATCCCTAGAGATAAACTTATATTTTGTGCAAAAATCTTAACTAATTTTTATAAAAAAATAATTATTATTATATTAATAAAATTTTAATCTACAATTTAAGAAAAAACCAGAATAATATACATTTACCCACCCATTAAGCTTTCTTGCTTTGAGTTTACTTGGTGAACAAATTTTACTTGGCAATATGGTCAATAGGATAATACATAAATACCAAACTCAGTAACTTCAGCCAAATGACAAATAACAATAGAACTAAACAATTTAATGCATTTTTTTAATCGGTAGTTTAGCGGATCCATGACTTTCCATGACTTTTACTCATTTTACTTGAAAAATCCAGACTTTCCATGACAAAATTAATCCATTGTTTAAATCCATGATTTTCCATGCATTTCCCTGACTTTCCAGGTGCGCGGAAACCATGCGAGTGGATATAATGACTAGAGGACAATGGTAAATAATTTTCCAAATTATGAATTTTCATGCTAAGAAAATTATCACACAAAATTACCTTCGTTATCAATAATGGGGATAATTTTTGGTGATATATTTCTTAAATCGTACTTAAATCATTCAAATCTCTGAAGATGTTTTCTAAATATGTTTAGATACAGAATGACAACCGGATTTTGGAGATAATAGTTATACAATTTCAGAAGCATTACAGAGAATAGGTTATTTACAAAAATAAAAAAAGGAGTATTCTAGGAAACAAAATAAATTTATTCATATTAAATGTAATTTCTAAATCTAAATGTTCAATTTCTACAGTAAACAAAATTTTTATAGCTCCGGCTCAAAATAATTAACTTTAATAAAAAATAATATTACATCATTTCAGCACTCCTAATTAAGTCATCCCCTTTCAAAACATTTTAGATCTTTTCAATGCTTTGGATCTCCCTAAACATATAATCCTTTGTACATTTAGGGTAAAAAAATCTGCTACAACAATAACTACTACTACCATAAACAAGACTACAAATTCATTTTGTTTATGAAATATATAAATACCTTAAACTCATTTTATGAGAAAACAGAATCATTTCAGTTTTGTATTACTTGCAAGATTAGCAAATTACTTTTTTCACTCGGAACATAGAAATAAATACAGACTGGCAGACATCCTTTTAGAATCAATTACACCTCAATAGTAAAAAGTCATAAAAAGTCTACAAAATAAATATGATAAAGAGAAATAAACGGAATAAATCAGAAAATGCCCCCCCTCTCCGCACAAAATTAAAACAACTTTTATATTATTAACAACACATTTGGGGGTTTCAAAAAGTTCTTGAAGAATGTACATAACTAAAAACATTTCGAAAGAATTTTAATGTCAGTATAAATCTTTTACCAATTTGAGAAAGCGTTTGCAAGTGTTTTGACCTAAATCAGAGGTGGGCAAAAGCCGGCCCTTTTGCTTACTTTATCCGGCCCATTGAAAAATCCTGCATGCAATTTTTTTTAAATCTCTTATATGCGATTTTGTTGAAATCAACAGTATTTGTATGCGTAGTGTACATATAAATAATGAAAAATATATAAATAATAGAGAGTATTATAATTTGACGAAAATCTACACTCGGTATTAAGGACTGCTACAAGTGATCTGGATCCAAATTTTGAAGAAATAATATCAAATGAACATTCTAGATTTCACGTTTCGCATTAGCTAAAACTATTCTATTTTATTTGATGTTTGTCTTTTCTTTTTATAATTCTACTTACTATTGTATTTACAAAATGTAATATAAATATAAAAATGTAATAACTATGATCAAAATAAAATAATTTGTATCGTTAAGATATTAATAAATATCAAAACAAAATCTTTCATTAACTGATTTATTTAATGACCATTAATTTAATAAAATGGAGCATATTTTTTTTTAAAATTACGTGACATATTTTACTGGGCACAAATTGTTCGCATATACACCTAAGTAAGACAATTTATTATTACTATTATCTTTTATTAACTGAATAAAAGATAATAGTAACTGTCAAATTTCTCCGTCCAAATGCTTTAAAATGATATTTATAGTGTTTTTGACAAAAAATTTCTCGGGCAGGGGCAAAACTCGACCCAAAACATTCGAGTGTGCACAGCGTACGCGGTATAGTCCTCCGGCCCGGGAGACATTTTGAAAATTTCATTTTGGCCCGCGCTTGATTGCCCACCCCTAACCTAAATGGACCATATCGTGAAACAAAAATTCCTTTAAGCAGTATTTCAAACTTGGTCTTTTCCAAGAAATTTTATAAAAAGACCCTCGTATTTATTTTAATTTAAAATTAAAAGAAAATAAATCTGATAAGATTTCGTAAACAAGTGCTAGCCTGTTCTACAACTTTAGTAGGACCTTGCCTCTTTTTTCAGCATTCGTTCATAGAGTTCAGAAAACTTATTTACAGATCTACTATGGAAGAATCATACAGGCTAATGATCGCAAAACTTTTTGCAAAGTGGAGAAACTTTTCTTCATTATTATTTTTAATAGTAGCCCGTAGGTGTCAGGGGCCTCACTTTGCTTGGGGTGGCAGAATCCCTATCGCCGAATTAATATTAAGGAGACTTACATTAAAATGCATAGATACTTTTATTTTAAAAAAGGATACTAAAAATTATTTTCTTCAGTGAAAATAAATGCTTATTATACGTAATAATTTAATATACTCGTATTGTAATAGTCAGTAGCTTTTAATAACCTTTATTATAATATTCTACCAACAAATAATTCTCTTCCAGTACTAATAATGATTTTAGATAATAATTTATTAATTTTAAATTCAAAGAATGTAATCGAAATTAAATCTTGTTTTCTAGTTTGTAAGAATTTTAAATTTTGGGGAAAAATTCTCTTTGCAACTTGATATTTTCTTCACTCTAAAAAATTATATCTTAATATTAGCATTATATTTTGTAGGGGAGGAGAGAGGCAAATTTGGCTCCTGCCTGAGCGGTAGAAATCTACGTAGTGTCACTTCAGAGAGTTTGAGATAAAAGGCACCAATACTTTGAAAAGACTGAAAAATTGTTAACATATATACATACGACAAGGCTGTTAATTAGTTCAATATTGCAAGACGGTACATCCCAAGATGCAACGAATATGCGCAATAAGTATACGACCGACAGTTAAGAGTCATGCACATATGCAACGATACGATAGAAAATCAGTTAGCCAACGTCAGCTTGAAATTTTTTTTTTGTTTTATAAAATTTTCTTTTGTTTTATAAAGTATAAGTGTTCGACATTGAATACTTACATTTTATTTTTTTATGATATTCGATTCCCAGTTCCAAAGAATACTCCCCATCCTTTGGTATAAAAAATCAGTTTTTATAAATCAGCGTGTAGGTCATGAGTTCGCCACAACTTATAAAAACAGTCACCATTCCTTCTTATGAGGGCAGAAGATAAACACTACCAATACATTACAAATTGAGCCTTAACCGAATGCGTAAAAGAGTGATAGTTAATCCATTAACTCCGTGAAGTCCGAATAAATTTTTCTCATCAAAGCAGTCTGGTCCACATTAACTTTTAAGTTAAATCAATTTATTGTAGAACTAACATTAATTGAGTTAAACACGTGTAAATAGCATTTCTTAAATTTAAAAGCCGTGAAGAAATAAATGGGAACATGTCTAAAGACTTTTACAGAAATTATATAATGAAAACAATAGCGAAAAATAACAACACTTTACGAGACGCTCGGAATGTTTGGTTTGGTTTAATTTGGTGGAGTAAGCTGATTTTCTTTTCTCAACTCCACAGCTAATTATATGATGTCTGACTATTTAAAATTGGTTCAGAACTGCTAGACTTTTACAAAAGTGTTACTCAGACACACGAACTCCAGTACAGAAAGTCAAGCAATACCTATTTAGTCAAAATGTGAAGAAGGAAGCGCATTAACTGGGATAGAAATGAAGAATAAGGAAATGGTTAAACTAAAACGACAGAATAATTTATATATCTTCTACAGAATCCTGAAATAAAATCTCTTAAGAAAAAACGGTGTCATTAGCATCCTGAAAGTTGATTATACAAAGTAGTCTAAATGAATTTATTGTCAAAACTCCCCATGGTCAACTTTCAATATTCTAAACGACTTTAAGGTCGACAATAAAGAGCTTAAACCCCATGTGTCTCAACTTATCCCTCCACTTTAATACCTAGGGCGGGCTGACCACTAAGGATACAGTTCAAACCGTAAGGCAAAGAGTTTGACCGATTGAAAATTTATAGAGCCTAGCGGTCAGTTTAGAAAATTCTGGAACAAAAATGGGGGTGCATGTCTTATAGAGTAGAATTTTAGAGGTTTTTATAGATTTAAGAGACTTTACAGTTTAAGTTAATTTCGCCGCTCTTACCGTATTCAGAAATATCTGATAACTCTTAAATAGTAATTCATCTGTTTCCTCTTCATCGCCTCACATCATCAAGACATAGCAGGAACCAGTTGTACACGCACACACACACAAGCACACAGACATTAATTATATAGATAACATCTATCAGAAACAATCTATTTGTTATATAATGTTTGTGGGTACAGCTGATGAGGCATAACATCATTAAAGCTTTTTTTTTTAGTTCTATGTTTTATTTTGTTTTCATTTCTCGCTATCAACTTTTAATACATACACACATACACACACACACATACATACATACATACATACATATATATATATATATATATATATATATATATATATATATATATATATATATATGAGATATGGACGAGATTCATCCCAAAACACAACACATTTTATTTCTGGTGACGATACATCAAATCAATACAACAAACAAGAACCTGTAGAACATCGTGCACACACACTTTTTAAGTAGGGATTTCTTAGGTTAAAAGACTACGAATAACCCATAAGCACATTTGATCACGTGATAAAAAATACCCGTTTAAAAAAAACAAGTTTACTATTGGCTAAAGAAGTACAGACAGAGGCTGAATTAAGTGTATAGCGTGTCTGGAGGGAAAAATCAGAATTACCGTGCAAACCCCAACGTAATTTATGAACAGAAGTTATTAAATTAATATTAAAATATGTAAATAAGGGATTTTAATATTAAATATATATATGTATGTATATATATAAATATGTATATATATATGTATATATATGTATGTGTATGTATATATATGTATGTATGTATATATATATGTATGTATGTATATATATATATATATATGTATGTATATATGTATGATATATATATATATATATATATATATATATATATATATATATATATATTCATCGCAATTCTTAGTTTAAAGTTTTTAAAGCTCTAATATTGATTGCTAGATAAACTGAATATAAATATAAAAGATACAGCAGATATATGATAAAAGAAAATATTGATTAAACTGCGAGTAAGGGAAAAATACTTATAATTTTTACCAACTTCAGTAACTGGGTATAATATGCATACAGAAATAATAAAATATTGCATGCATGCTAGAGAGGCATTCCTATTCGAAGGAATATTATTAAAGTTTAAAAGTGTGCGTGAAAAGTTTTTTGGAATATCAAAGTGAACGAAATCAATAGCTTCCAGCGCGGAGTAAGACTAACAATAAAATGCATTAAGTGCGCGCCCAGCGACGACATGCGATGCCGGCACGAAGAAGTTTATGGAAATAAATAATGAAAGAAAATAATGGAGACATGTGTAAAGACGTTCTATAGGGATCATATAATGGAGAAACCCGGAGAATAGCAACAAAAATGCTCCGACCAGCTTTACGAGACGTCAGGAACGAGGCGCGTTGGGAATTATAGAAAGGATGAATAAAAGAATAAGAGATAAAATAAAAAGCAGGGGAAGAGAAATAAGACTTGATATCCTTTGGGTCCTTAGCGAAAACAAGGCGACAAAACTAATAGGATAGAAACCCCGGCAAAGTCTCAAAATCCCTTCAATTGAAAAGACGCACAGCAGCATCGTCCCAGGGGTTGCAAGTGAAGTGGATATTATCGTACCATATGTGGTTTACAGTGATGGTACATTAATGGGATTGGTAGCTATGGCAACTAAGACAAGACCTTACCTATGCAGGACACGCTACCTGTTTGCAAACAGAACCGCGGTGTTATTGGTTTTCAGGGTCCCGAAGGTGTCGGAATTCAGGAGTCTCGGAAAATGATAGGAGGAAAGACCGCGGAAAAGAAAAAACATTAATGGAAGTTAATAAGAAAACGAGCGAGGAAAAAAATCCCAACACGATTAGAATGCATAATGCATGATTATAATCAGACTTATTAATTCATAAAACAATTTAAATTCATTTTAAACGTTATTCCGCACGATAAACGTAAATTGTTCCCAGATTGAAAATACGTTATGCGAGTATTCTTTTCAATTCTAATAAAAATAACCATCTCTTCTAGATAAATGCAATTCCGTAAAAGTATTAACATAGAATTTCATTACGAAAGTTGTCAGAAACAGCTTATAATATACACAAAAAGGAAAACATCGAGGATTTTAATACAGCTTAAAGATTGATCTTGTGCGTCAAACAGTTCAATTGTCACTGAGTTCACAGGACGGTCTTCGCTTATAAGAGGGGCTTTTTTTGCATGAACATTTATCATTATGAACGTATTAACCTAATTTGCTAGTGCTATTTTTTAAAAACTACTACAAAAAGAGACACATTCTTAAGATATCTATTTTAAATTTAATAACTACTTTAAACACGCTATTAAGTTCTAATGCAAATCTGTAAGACGTACATAATTCCAGTACCATACAAGCCTTGAAATATCAAAATAAAATTACTTAAGTAAAATAACATAGCTTTACTAACCGTATTTGGTCCCAGAACCGAACGTAGTTGGTTTTCACTTGAAAGTCAAACTGCGTTATGTCTATACCATACGAAAAGTAGTTCTAAATAACTACAAATTAAAAAAGAAAAAAAGAAGAAAAAGAAACTTTACTTGCGAAAGGCATTCTAAAACGTAGGCTAATCAAGAGGAACTGCCGGTGCAAGAGAGGTCTATTCAGCATGAAAAGCACATTTTTAAAATGAAGGTATTTCATCATTTTGACTTACGTTAAATATGCTCCAACATTTTGACAGACACCGAGGTCATCTCTAAACAACTTGAATTTTAGTTTTTTTAGATGTCTTGTCAAATATAGTTAATTAAGCTATAGATGTCACTTACTACAATTTTTTTTTATCATTGACTAAGCAAACTAAATAAATTTATAACGTGTATTCGTGCTTCAGAAGTTGATTAAAACATTCATACGGTAAAATATGACAAGATGCAAAAAGCTTCAAGATTCATAACTTCTTTGTTGAAGAATTTTAAATTTCAATTTCGATCAATGAACTTGTTAAAAAAAAAAAAAAGAAAGAATTGGCTGTTCTCAAAACTTTCAGTGTACGGCCCGAGTCACTTAAGATTTTATCGCAATGTACAGCATTTTCGTGAAAAATACAATCCACGCCCATCGCTACACTGTAATTAATTCAAAAATAAATCTTTTTATTATTACTCTTCTGGTGAATAAATCTTTCTTTTTCATCACTTCCGAAACATTTTCGAGCGGCAAAAGATTCTCGATTAAAAAAGGTTGGGAGGTGATAACCACGCATTTCTCTTTCAGCAATTGCTTTTTGAGACAGTCGCGCAACTTACGGCCCACTTGATCTCTTACCTACGCAAGGATATGATTAGCTTCATTAGCAACCAACGCTAATAGGTCTCGTTTAGAACAAAGATGGATATCTCTAAGCGAAGTTCCTCAGACTAATCGTGGCCTTCCGAAAAGCACTCGATCCTTCTTCTTCTGTCGAGACGTTCTTTAACAACAGATTGCGATTTGAAAAAGCGTTTACTTAGGAATTCAGACAAATTAAAGCTGTGGCAACAGCGTGCTTCCTTTGAGAGTGAATTGCTTGAAAATGTAATACATCAACAGAAATATATTTATATAAAAGTAGTTAAAACTGGAATGCAAAATATGATTTATTTTTAAAGCTATTCATATTATAATTGTACTAAAATTACCTTTTTGAAAATTGTCCAAGAGCACTCTTTTTACATATATGGTCATTTGTATTTAAAATTGAATATGTCATTAACAATATACTTCTTTAAAAGTGGATGATATTCGAGGAAAAATATTAACTATTTTTAAAGCTATTCCTTTTGTTAAAAGTAGCTTAATGGCAAATGTTCCAGGATCCATTCTAGTCCATTCCTTCTATTTATTATTATCATTTCAACTTATAAAATACATTGCATCCTTGAAACAAAAATTGCTATCATGTACATTCCTGAAAATATGAAGAGAACATAAATAATAATGAAAATATCCATCTTTCTTCTACAAAGTGTCTATAACACTTCTTTTAAGAAAAGAACTGACAGATTATGCGGTTCGAAATATATTAAATTTAACTTACTTTTATTTTATACACTATAAGTCATTCAATAAATTTCATAGGAATATGACAGAAATGCGCATGAAGTGTTTCAAATATTCATAAAATATAAAACACTTTCTATAAAAAAAAATTAAAAATATTTAGTAATAAAAACTTTACTATATATTGTGGTATTAGTTCCATCCATTTTAGGATGATGGATATTAAAAAAATCTTTTTTTTTTTTTGTCTAATTCTTAGTTATATTTCGCAATTTAATAAAATAGAAATAGCAATTCTCAATAACAATTGATTAATACTAAAAGTGTGGTAGGGATCATTTTGACCTTTAGGACTTTTCTGATAAGACGTTTGTATTTAAATTTTTTTTCTTTTCTTCACTATTCTTAAATAAGCGTGATTTACCAACGAATCGAATTGTCACAATTCAATAAAATAGAAATAGCATATTCTACCACAATTGACTCAACTATGTCTACGATTGCTTTAAGAGAAAAGAGAAATAATTATTTTTAAGAAAAAATATTTAAAACTGTATTCTTAATAACAATTGATTAATACTAAAAGTGTGGTAGGGATCATTTTGACCTTCAGGACTTTTCTGATAAGACGTTTGTATTTAAAATTTTTTTCTTTCTTAGCTATTCTTAAATAAGCGTGATTTACCAACGAATCGAATTGTCACAATTCAATAAAACAGAAATAGCATATTCAGCCACAATTCACTGAACTATGTCCACGATTGCTTTAAGAGGAAAGAAGAATAATTATTTTTAAGAAAAAAATATTTAAAACTGTATTCTTATAAGTGATGAATACTAGAAGTTGCACAACTGTTAAATACTACACTTGTTATAATTGATGAATACTAAAATTATGATAGAGATCATTTTGAGCTTTAGGACTTTTCTGACACAGCGTTCGTATTTAATTTTTCTTCCTTTCTTCACTATTCTTAAATAACCCTGATTTACCAACGGATCGAACAGTAATTATAGGGAATGACGAATGATTGCCTGAAATGATGGTTAATCTTTATTCCCTTAAAGAAAAACTAAATATAAAGGTCTTAAAAGTGCAATATACTATTACTGGTCATAGACAAGTTTATATGCATTGCAGAATGCTGAAAATGTGTGTTATTTATTGCATGGTGTCCTTTACATCCACTAGCTTTACTAAACCCATCATAGACAGCAAATTTATGTAAACATGTATAATTTTTATTTTACTATAACATCCCTATCCTAGAGTACAACGACACTATGAGTTTGACGGATTATTTTCTATACCTGATGGGGCAACAACATCCTATGCAATAGAAAATAATATGTAATGCACAGACAGATCTTTATATTTTTATAAGTATGGGCTATAAAAATACTGAAATATTTCGTTTTATAATGTTCAAAATAGTCCCCAGGCATACTAGAAAAAACTTAATTTTAGTTTTAACCATAAGTTATCGTACAAACGACATATGCAGGAAAAAAAAATAAAATA
>CM063502.1:76146508-76194008 GCA_032207245.1 Pardosa pseudoannulata | reverse complement strand
CAAATTTTTTAGCAACGAAACACTTTAAATTAGCATATTCGATGCGACTGAACTATTGCAAATGAGTTAATGCATCTATTTGACTTACGATACCCATTATATACAAGAATCTTTAAATCTACACACTTAACATGGTGAAATAAATAAACAAAATGTAAGTGACATGATTCAATGAAATTAAAAAGAAAAAAACCCCGATAAGAATGACTGGGGGCTACATCTTAGAATAGCAAGGCATACTTATCCCCAACTGAACATTTTCCTGAACACAATTACTTAATACTTTTAACATTAACAATGCATCAAGAACCCAGACTACTAAGAAAGGGAAAAGGTGATATGATCACAAAACATATATCATTGCGAAAAACACGCAATGAATACCCACATTTTCCCAACAGCTGATGTAACAGAAGGTAAGCTAGCCACGTTTTTAAAGAGAATGAACCGTAAAATATACTTTGGGTTGGTACTCGGCCTTACAAGGATTACGCGAATGGCTCGTAAACAAGTTCTATTGACCTTTTCGAGTAATCCTCGATTCTCTTTAGTATAATTAAGAGGTCTGAGCACGTAAAGGAAGCATTTGCAGCAACCAACAGGTCTTGCGTAATTGCAGCATCGGGGGAAAACTGAGACAGTCTAGGAGTTAGTAGATTGGGTACATATAGGATTCTGCCCCCCCCCCTCACACGCACTCACATTCTCCTTAACGTTGAAATTATTGATGAATGGAACAGAAAGAAAAGAGAAATCATATGATATAAAAAATCAATTCAAAAGCAATACAGAACTACTATGACAAAAACAGAGTAGTTATCACAATGATTTTCTCTAGCTTAACTGATAATAGAAAGAGCAAAAATAAATATATGGTATACAAAATGGGATGAAACTATTAAAACAATGAATCAATAGCATTATTTATTATATTCCAGCTATTATTTCAGTAATAGACTACTCTGCCAATAGAACAATGAATTCAAAGTCCGTAAGAATTTACACAAATGTTAGTTACATGATGGACCGTGCAAAATTCGTGTATGACGCAAGTTATGACGCCAGAGGTCAGACTACCGTCATAAATTTGCAGTACAAGTATATTTTACCAGAAACAAATCAGAAAGGAAAAAAGACAGATCTTTTATCATGAGCAAATGGAGTTTTTAGAGAAGTCACGAAAGCCAGAAAAAAAAACTAAAAGTTGCAAACAAAAGCCACTATTCTTGTCAAAAATAAATAAATAAGTAAAAATAGAAATTAAAAAACAATTGTGGATAAGAAGTTATTAATCAAGATAGTTTGATGACGTATCAGATGGACAGCTTGGTTGTTGGTTGGTTACACTACAGCCAACGTATTTGTTATGCGAGAGATAATTAGGTCGGTAGACAATAAAAGGAATATATATAAACTGTAACAATAAGACACTTCTAACGAAGGCTTGTCCTATCCAACTACATTAAATACAATACACAGAATGGCATAACTATGAACGGTCCAATATCAACAGGGCAACCTCTAATTTATGCAATGTACGCCAAAGGCATACGAAAAAATTTGATGTGACCAGCTGACATATGATGCAGATTGTTTTGCAAAGACTAACGTTTGCAATGAAATGTTCCCGATTGGCACCAACAAATATCCCCCAAATTATTAAAAGTTTCTTTCTTTTTCAGTGAAGACTAAAGCATACCTTTAGTTCTGACTGATGTAGTTCGAGAGATAGTACAAATCTGTAATTTTGGCGTAAAGACTAATAGCACAAATTCATGCATACAATTCGTTTTGCTTTTAAGTTATCAGGTTCACACATATATGGATACGAAGAAAGAAAACTTTATAATTTCTTTTTTCTTTGAATCCGGGGAGGGAGCAAAAACTTTCCGATATTCATTAACTTTTCAAGGTCGAAATTTTTAGACGGTTACAATACTTTGTCTCGCTGTGTATAGAAGAAAGTATAAAAAGAAGAAATTTGCAGCTTGCATTTGACGATTCCAAACTACTATTCAACACATACACAAAATGTGTTATGAAATCATTTAGTGTTAATACAGTTTGTAACAATGTAAAAGAGTAATGTTTATTCCACAGAGATCATTGAAGTCACATATAATATGAAAACCAAATGGGTAATAATTAATAAAAAACGAATATTATTTTTCTGTTGTTCCTACGGATGAGAAGTTGACAAAATTACTAATGTTTATTAAACACTTAAGTAACTTCTGTGAGAAAATTTTGACATCACGGAAAAAAATACATTATTAGTCTGAAATACCGAAGAGACATATGAGAGCATGCTATACACGTGAACTTTATATTCGTCACTAAATTATACTACTATTTTATACCAAAATTATATAAATTATATTAATTTATCCCAAAACTATACTTTTCTAATAAAAATATCAAACACGAAAATAAGGTAGTTTTAATTTTCTAGAGTAAGATAAACAATACATGACAATTATTGTTTATGAAGTTTAAATTTTTTCGCAAAATTCTTAAGTGTGCTAAAACTCATATAACTTAAGGCACAAGGTAATTTTCAGCCATTCAACTTTTCACAAAATGGTAGTAAAGAACTCTCCTTCTCCCAAAATTCTTGGTCTTGCTTTATTCACTGCTCTACTTACCACCTTTTAAGTCTTGCGAATTTCTAATTACGTAGGATTAGAAAGATAAAACTGTCTCCTGCAACGACACGCGAGCATTAATCGTGTTTTAAGAGGCAACCTCAAGAACAAACAAGGTACCCCCCGAATCGCAGCGCCTTACAGGAGTGCAGATCATAAATATATTCAGTTAATGAAGAATTATATAGGCTAATTCTCGCTTTTAGATCGTTTCGCCACCAGCATAAATTTGAAAGACAAATAAAAATAATTGGTTGTTCCAGGGCCAGGAGAACACCACATTGGGAAAAGAGGAGGAAACAGAATGCACGTTTCGGAGGCGGAAGATTTATGACCGTAAAGAAATGAGCGACGGGTTATATCACTGAATATATCTCCTGTGATGAATGATGAGGCTATGATATCTTAGGCTCGGAAAGTATGAAAAACAGCTGTCCCGTAATTGAAACTTGAAAAATAACGAAAGAAGGAATTATTTAATGCATGGGAAAGAGAAGTTGGGACGAGAGCACTACAATAAGTACCCGCAGAGATAGTGAAAAAAAAAACCGGAGTTTCAAAATAGTACCTGACACTTCGGCACGTTAAATACGCAGAGCAGATAGAAATTACAGAAAACACAATATAAAATAACCGTACAATAACAAAAATCAGTTGCAGTGCGATGTTAAAGAGAAATATGAAAAACCAGTTTTTCTGACCCATAGATTTATTTCAGCTTTGCTTTTTTTACCTCAAGATGTGTTTGGATCCCCAAATTAACATAACGCGTGGGAAAATACTCAGACTCACTTTAATAATTTTAAATAAAGCTCTAACAATTGACAAATTAAAGCAAATAAATTATTTTTATATTTTATATAATTCCTTTACTTAAAACGGTGGAAGTAGTGTGTATGTGTATATGTGGGGGAGGGGTGTATAGTTTTGCACCCGGATACAAAATACCCACGAATGCATCTCAGTGTAAAGCAGTAAATCAGCTTAAACTGCCAATGAATTAAAAGCTTTTAATTCAGTTTCCAAACATAATTTTGAACTACAGGGGAAAATTAATAGCATGCAAATTTCCATTTGGTTTTATAATTTTAAACTGATCTGAAAATTTTGAAATTAATAATTTAGTATGATTTTAGTACACAGAAGAAAAAAAATATGCCGTTAAATGAATTTCATTACAAGAATATTTTTCAACATTTTTTACTTGAATGAACAGACAACTTGATAATCATGCAAATTTCCATATAATTTTACAATTTTAAACTGATCTGAAAATTCTGAAATAAACAATTTAGTACGATTTTCGTTCATAGAAAAAAAATATGCCGTTAAATGAAATCCATTACAAGAATATTTTTTACTTGAATGAACAGACAACATGATAAGCATGCAAATTTCCATATAGTTTTACAATTTTAAACTGATCTGAAAATTCTGAAATAAATAATTTAGTACGATTTTCGTTCATAAAAAAAAAAACTGCCGTTAAATGAGTTTCCTTACAAGAATATTTTTCAACATTTTTTACTTGAATGAACAGGCGACTTGATAAGCCTGCAAATTTCCATTTAGTTATACAATTTTAAACTGATCTGAAAATTTTGATAATTTAGTATGATTTTCGTTCATAGAAAAAAAGATTGCCGTTAAATGAATTTCATTACAAGAATATTTTTCAACATTTTGTACTTGAATTGAACAGACAACATTATAAGCATGCAAATTTCCATTTAGTTTTATAATGTTAAACTGATCTGAAAACTTTGAAGTAAATAATTTAGTACGATTTTCGTTCATAGAAAAAAATTCCAGTTAAATGAATTTCATTACAAGAATATTTTTCAATATTTTTTTTACTTGAATGAACAAAGATGATAAGCATGCAAATTTCCATTTAGTTTTACAGTTTTAAACTGATCTGAAAATTCTGAAATAAATAATTTAGTACGATTTTCGTTCATAGAAAAAAATTGCCGTTAAATGAATTTCATAACAAGAATATTTTTCAATATTTTTTTACTTGAATGAACAAAGATGATAAGCATGCAAATTTTCATTTAGTTTTACAATTTTAAACTGACCTGAAATTTTTGAAATAAATAATTTAGTACGATTTTCGTTCATAGAAAAAAATTGCCGTTAAATGAATTTCATTACAAGAATATTTTTCAACTTTTTGTACTCGAATTGAACAGACAACATGATAAGAATGCAAAATTTCACTTAGTTTTTACAATTTTAAACTGATCTGAAAATTTTGAAATAAATAATTTAGTACGATTTTCGTTCATAGAAGAAAAAAAAACCATGCCGTTAAATGAATTTCATTAAAAAAATATTTTTCAACATTTTTTTACTTGAATGAACAGACATTATAAGCATGCAAATTTCCATTTAGTTTTACAATTTTAAACTGATCTGAAAATTTTGAAATAAATAATTTAGTACAATTTTCGTTCATAGAAGAAAAAAAACCATGCCGTTAAATGAATTTCAGTACAAAAAATATTTTTCAACATTTTTTTACTTGAATGAACAGACATTATAAGCATGCAAATTTCCATTTAGTTTTACAATTTTAAACTGATCTGAAAATTTTGAAATAAATAATTTAGTACAATTTTCGTTCATAGAAGAAAAAAAAACCATGCCGTTAAATGAATTTCAGTACAAGAATAATTTTTACTCGAATGGACAGACAACAAGATAAAAAAATTAAATACATCAAACAAATTTAAAGTGTGTCAGTTTTGTTAATGTTATTCAAAAATTATCATTGACGTTAAAAGAAAATATATAGTAAAAGATTGGAAAGCTAAGATGTGAAATAACAGTGAGACTTTAATTTTCAAATATCCAGAAAGAAACTTTCGGTTGATTAAAAAGGAATAATAAAAAAAACGGGAAAAAATCATACATTTTTCTTGTTTTTCTCTAAATATACTTTTCAATTTAAGAACTAAATTAAAAACAAACAGTCAAATCTCATTTTTAATTAATGTAAAATATGTTTTTACAATGAAATTGTAACTGTTATTACGATGAATATTCGCCACCTATGAAACCACGTAAAACTCGTTACCTACGAAAATCCAAGAAAGAAGGTAACAGAGAAGATAAAAATGCAATTTCAATTTTTAATGAAGCAAAGGATTTTGATTGAATTTTTAAATGATGTAGATTAGGGATTTTTAATAGAACAAACAAAGAGTAACTTTTGTTTTAATTATGGTATTTCCCCCTTTTAGTTTCGTAAATAAAAAGCAACACATGCTTATAAAATGACTACCTGACTGATGAAAAATGGGCTTTCGTGACCTCTGTTGATTCTAGATCGACATTAACACATTGTATGCGGGACACGTACTAGTACGTTTTCTGACGATTGATACTTGAGAGCGGGACACGTACTAGTACGTTTTCTGACGATTGATACTTGAGCGCAGGACACGTACTAGTACGTTTTCTGACGATTGATACTTGAGAGCGGGACACGTACTAGTACGTTTTCTGACGATTGATACTTGAGCGCAGGACACGTACTAGTACGTTTTCTGACGATTGATACTTGAGTGCGGGTCACGTATTAGTACGGGTTAGTGTAACAACATGATTTGTTTGTGGGTACAAAAATAATAAATACATGGTATATACAGGAAAACGAAGCCGAATGTTCTTGTCTACTACATAGATTCTGAAAAATTTAGACAAATAAACACTAGTTTTTGCATTATTAGTTTTATGATTGCTCTTTTCATCTTTTTTATAATGTAAAAATGTTTGTTTATAACATAATTCGAAAAAATTAAACCTATATACTACTTTTTCTATTTAATTTTTTATATTTACGATACTACTATAAATTTATCTACTAAAAAATATATTTTTTGTTTACAAAAATCTTATGGTTGTTATTTATATATTTTTATTTATATATTTGTTTATATATTTCAATATAAAATACGAAAAGTTGGTTAAAAAATTAAATAATTTTCGATCTATTGAAATTTAACTGAATAACTAAATTTAATCGCAAAACGCCCGCTCCCGGTACAATTCCGCTGCGAAATGTACCCGCACACAATGTGTTAACTATCTGCATCTGTCTTCTGTATAAGATAAAATACTCTTAAATATGAATAAAACCATCTTGAAATAGTTTAATATAATGCTTATAATACTCACACACTTTAAAAAATTAGATGTATAAAAGTAAAGTTAATGCTCAGGGTTATTTCTCCCGTGCAAATTGGTCAACAGTCTCTGGGATCAACAAACAAATCAAATCATAAAATAATAGGAGAACTAAAAAGAGAAATCCGAATGAAACGCTTTCTTTTTTCACAAGTCTCAGATTCAAATATAAGGAAATGGAGAGATATAAATCGTTAATAATCAATGACCAACTGCTATCACATTCTATTCGTACTCTAATACTCAAAGCTATAAACATCATATAAAGACCAGATGAGGTTATGGGACAGATAATAATGCTTATGATACTCACAAACTTTAAAATATTGGATGTATAAAGGTAAAGTTAATGCTCAGGGTTATTTCTCCCGTGTAAATCTGACAACAGTCTCTGGGATCAACAAACGAATCAAATCATAAAATAATAGGAAAACTAAAAAGAGAAATCCGAATGAAACGCTTTCTTTTTTCAAAAGTCTCAGTTTCGAATATAAGGAAATAGAGAGATATAAATCGTTAATAATCAATGACCAACTGCTAGCACATTCTATTCGTACTCTAGTACTCAAAACTATAAACATCATATAAAGACCAGATGAGGTTATGGGACAGATAATAATGCTTATGAAACTCACAAACTTTAAAATATTGGATGTATAAAGGTAAAGTTAATGCTCAGGGTTAATTCTCCCGTGTAAATCTGACAACAGTTTCTGGGATCAACAAACGAATCAAATCATAAAATAATAGGAGAACTAAAAAGAGAAATCCGAATGAAACGCTTTCTTTTTTCAAAAGTCTCAGTTTCGAATATAAGGAAATAGAGAGATATAAATCGTTAATAATCAATGACCAACTGCTAGCACATTTTATTAGTACTCTAGTACTCAAAACTATAAACATCATAACAAAGATCAGATGAGGTTATGGGACAAACAGGATAACATTGACCACCAAGAAAAACTTTCAAGCTAGGTGCATGACAAGAAATCCCATTACACCAGACAATAAATTGATAGAGCAGGAACGAGAATCAATGTAGTAATACACTCAAAGCAAATCTTGGCCTTAAGGGGACAGGAAGAGGGCTTAAGACAATAGGCGGAAAGCATCAGCCGGGACTTGGTAATACTACCCGGCAAAGATTAGTGGATCATGGCAGCCGTCGGAACTTATTGCTACCACCTAATTAGGGAGAGAACAAAAGAATACGAGGGGGATATGGGGATATAGATTTTATAAAACCAACAATAGAATATCGAGCGAGTAAACTTTAGACTTTGGTTCCCTTTAATTATTATAAAACAAATATTTAAAGTTATCCTAATTTTAGGAACATAAGCAACGCAGTTTCAACGTAAGTTCATTTCCGGGATTTATAGAAAAATCATTTGGTTTATCTACTAAAAAAACTGCATAAAATGTCAAGAAATCGATGAATTTATAAGCATTCGTAATATCAATAAGTTATAATAAACCAACAGTGAAAGCTAAATTTAAAAACAAAAGGCAAAAGAAAAGCTCCCGAATGAAAACTGAAAGGCTGCAACGAACGATAACGGTGCGAACAAAAGAAACAAAACTCCTCAATACAAATAGATTTTCATCCAGTTACCAAACTTTATTCTTTCATTTATCTTTAATTAGAAAGCATTAGTCATGCAGAAATTGTCCAAATAAGAACTGACCTAGCAAAAACACAATACAAAAGATGTGCAATTTTTAGAAATCCATTAAAAAAAGCCTAGTTTTTAGTGAAATATCATAAATCTTAAAAAATCAACCCTAAATTAGGATCTTTTGTTTTCAATAACATATGACTGCATAAGACATATTAATTTACAGAATTCATTATAATACTGGTTTAGCGATTACTCCACAGACACTGAAGGACAAAGTAATAATCTAAAATCTAAACGTTTAATTCTTATTAATATTTACACTGCCATATCTTTAACATACAAATGTGAATTTACTCCATTCATCTCTTTCAAGGCCACGGACAACAAATAGCACACGCATTGCAATTCTTCAACCTCAGCTCTGCAGGATTCTTACATGGAATCCGGAATCTATCAGGTGGATCAAGCGACAGACATCTCAAAGCAGCGAATACAATGCCAAAAAACGAGAGTAAAACCACAATCGATAGGTATTTTGTAACCACAAAAATTCCTAGAAGTTTACGAAGATGAGTCTAAGAAGTCTGGCATTGGTTGCTACCATAATAATATGTATACTTAAATCCTATTTAAATTCCATAATGACGTATTTCCCGCCTACTTCTATTTAAATGATGTTGACAAAAGTGAAACCTTCAGCTAAGGAGAAAATGGCGCTATCCTTAATTTCAAAGCTTTTAATGAACAAAAAAACAGAATGCAGAAAAATGTAAAACGTGACCTCTGTAGCGGTGTAAAACGGTTAATAGTTGAAGACTACACTGTTTACAATAGTTGCCGCAGTAGCAAAGAAATTTTATACACTGTTTACAATAGTAGAATTAGAAAGTTTATTAAAAGTACAGCTACGTGTTAAGGCACATTCAAAACTTATATTTTCATAAATGCAAAGACTAAAGAATTAAAAATATAATAAACCCTTAAAAGGAGACCAATTTAAAAGAATCTAGAAAAATCTAGATGAAATAATAAGCCATTAATCTATTGAAAAAAGCTAGATCATTTTATTACATCATTTTAATAAATAACAAGCGTCGATGTTTCAGGATAAATGAAAAGAAAAAAAAAGTCTAATAGTTGAAGACTACACTGTTTACTATAGTTGCCGCAGTAGCAAAGAAATTTTATACACTGTTTAAAATAGTAGAATTAGAAAATTTATTAAAAATACAGCTACGTGTTAAGGCACATTTAAAACTTATATTTTCATAAATGCAAAGACTAAAGCATTAAAAAAAATAATAAACCCTTAAAAGGAAACTAATTTAAAAGAATCTAGAAAAATCTAGATGAAATAATCAGTCATTTATCTATTAAAAAAATAGATCATTTTTTTTTCATCATTTTAATAAATAACAAACGTCGATGTTTCAGGATAGATGGAAAGAAAAAAAAAAGATATACATGTTTATGAGACCATCTTGCATTTCTAAGAAAATTTCCCAGGTAATACAATTTTTTTTTAATACATGGCGTTGCAAAGTAAATATATGCTGGACAGAAGAAACATATGAAAAATCATTTTAAACTTCAGAATAAACACAAGTATTGCAAGGATATTTTTATTAGACACAAACCAGTTGATAATTAGTGTTACTAATAATAAACTGTTGTATAAAAGAAATGCAATAGGAAAGAAATGACGATATAGTAATATTTCTAACGAGTGAGGTTTTCTCTTTTCTTCCCGGAATACCGCTTTGATTTATACATATATTGTGTGATTACCTGGCGTAGAAAAAATTATTCCGTGCATGACGTGCATTAGGAGTTTTTGCACTAAATTTTCGAAAAAAAAATGCGTTTTATACACGAGTAAACATAGTATGTAAAATACCATACTAGGAGAAACTGACCGAATATTTGATATTTCTATCTCACTGAATTAGCATATATTGAAAATGAGAACAAAAAGAGCTTTGTTTTACTATCCATCTTTCTTTAATCGATATAGTTACCATCATCATAGACAATACAATTATTAATATTAATAATATATTAGTATATTTAAATATTAGCATTTTATACGAATTTTGAAAAAAAAAATTGTAGCTTATGAATATTTGAAACATGTTACATGCATTTTTAGGCGTTACATTTTGTCACATATCTTAAAAATGTATCAATAATTTTAAAGCATATAAAATAAAAGGTAGTTAAAATAAACATGTTTCGAAATGCATAATTTGTCAGTTCTGCCCTTAAAACAACTGGTATAGATATTTCGTACGAAACTTCCCCCCTAGATGTTTTGGTTATTATTATCTCTTTCTCTTAATATTTTTTGTAAATGTTAATGATAAAGCTAAGTTTAATTCTAACGTCTAAATGGTAAGTTATACGTGAAAATGGATATACTATGAATAAAAGAAAGGGTTGTGAAATATTTTCCATGAGATTTCTTTCATAAAACAATAATTCGTAGTTCTAAAAATAGTTAATATTTTATTTCGAAATTTCGTTCAACTTTTACACAAGTATGAGAAGCTGTTCTACCTTGAACACATTTTCAGGTTTTATTGTGTTATTTTGATACTATAGGTTGATAGCCAGCACATGGAAACTTAATATAATCTTTATATTAACTTGGTTATTATTTCTGAGCATTTGTTAAAATTCAACTAGGATTATGTTACAAAACCATGGTGAAGTTTAGACATATTGATACATATATTTCTTAATTTTTAACTCATAAATGCATAAATACTTGTTTCTAATCTAACAGAAAATTTTCATAACAAAAAATGAGTACAGACATAAAAATATTTTCTATAAATCGACTATTCAATCGATGAATAAAAGAATATCCCAAAATGTTTAAAATACATTTAAAGTAATAATAAGGTAAAATTAAGAGAAAGATTTGAAAATCAAAGAGCATAAAATATTTTAGAGGATAACAAAATCTTAAAAAAATTATTGGGTTAAAATATTTTAATGCGATTTTCAGTTATATTCCAATGTGTTTGCGTACAACGTCTCACAACTCCAAGTTAAATAATTTACAAAAATGCTTGCTAGTGTCCACCAAGCCCTTAAATGAAGTAAGAAATCAAACTTCCATACATCAACTGATTATTTTGTATGATAGCATAAATCCATATGTATAAGTATTTATTTAACAATTCATAACATGTTTATGATAATTAATGTACCAGAATAAAAGTTGAGAAATAAACTTTTTATAATTAATAATTATGGAAACTTATAAATACACTTTTATTTTTAGTTGAGATTTTAATAAAGAAAATACTATTATGAAGATGTTATTATGGTTATAATAGTTGTAAAGTCTTTAGGATTCGATAGATATAAAAAAAATTATTTTAATTTAATCAAGAACATAGAGTATTATAGATGGGGTACTGTTATGCATAAACATATACAATTCTCAAATTTAATACCTCTCCAAATGTAGAATGTCTCTCAAATGACAAATTCTGTATTGTTTGTTTATTGAATATTAATTATATAAGTCCTTTAAATTGGGTATTTCAATAAAGAAAGAGAAAAATGTAGGAAGTTGTTATCTTCGGAGTTAAAAAAATTAAAACAATTAAAAGATAAAATTGAAAAAGAAAGAAATGAAAACTCGCGGGAAAAATTATAACTCCAAAATGCTACAATAAACAAAAGGAACACGATTCTACAAATCGATTGAGCAATTAACAGAAAAATAAAGCTCGGAATCAAAATACAAATACAAACAAACACCACACGTTAAAAAGGAGTTGATAATCATTACCTTACAGTTTAAAAAGAATGATAAATGACAGGAAATGTAACAAACACCATAAGAAAGAAAGAAAAAACAGAAAATCTAATCTACAATACAAATGACCGACAAGAAGCAAGCAAAACAAACGCATAAAAATTCTCCCCTGAAGCATAACGGATAAACAGCGCATCAAGATCATTGCTAAAGGAAGAAGTAAAAAAAAACAGCCAACGAGGGTAAGAAATCACACAGGTGATAACTGAGAGCTTAAATGGACCTTCCACATAAGCATCTCGAACCAAAATACATTTCACTACAGCAGCGCCATTCACCTGAAACCATTTCTGTACCCATAAAGGCACTGTCCTTCCTACATTCACATACATACCCAGAGTCCTTCAAAGAGCATTTGGTTTGAAGTACAGATAAGCTGCACTTCAGTACTTATCGATAAGATAGCGGAAAAGAAGGAAACGAGTTTTCTTTACTTAGGAACTATCAGACACGGTTTACTATAAATACTAGCTTGGGGCGAGTTCTAACAACAACAGAATCAATATAAAATAAACTAAATGGGTTATAATAGTAAAATACAGGTAAATAATAAACAATAAAACAGAAAAAGGCCCCAGCTTTATTACAAACAAAAAGTATTGAATGCAAGAAAATATATTAAGGACCTCAAGTACAATAAAGAGTAACTGTAGTCAGAGTCCTCGTAGAATTATATTAAAAAGTATACGTATATACATACAATAATAATTATCAATTTTATTAAAGCAAAAAGATACATTCTGAATATTGCAGCGAGTATATCCGGAATGCGAGAGGTACCTACCTTCACAAAAATTGCTTGCCTACTTAACCTATTTCCATGATGCAAAATGATTATACTTAAGATAGTATACATAAAATTTTACAGTAATACAGAAATTTGAACAAACTTTTGGTGTATAACGATTTAATAGTAATATACAACTCGTTATACACCCAAAATTTTTACTTCACACGGGCACACACTGAAAAAATAAATCACGATCAGTTACTCCATATTACTTAAGATACTGAAATATCAGCTATTTTCTCACATCGTTAAACTTATTGCCTATGATTCAACTGGAAAAAAGAACTTTTTGACATTCCCCAAAATAAAAATACATAATCTGACGTATATGCCCATCAGCATATAATAACTGATCCACATCGCCACTTGCGTGGGTCTTGTAAGATGGTAATAGATCACATTTAACAAACCAATACAACGTGTAAATCCTACTTATCATGAAAGTTACGCAGCATAAGAAGGCGGGATTTTTAATCCGAAACCCTTAAGGTAAAAACAGGGATGAACAGAACATTATTCATTCAATACAATAGTTCCAACGACCATGAGAACCAATTTATTATGTTTTTATCGCAATCAATTTTATAGTTTTTCCCCCTTCTCTTTAACTACCTGATTTTATGTGCTGGTGTCGTTTTTCAATCCTTTTAGCACCCAAGCCCCAGGAATGCTGACTACCAGTATTAATCACTTTTTTCTTCTGCTACAGTTTCATCGCCCTTGAAGCCATTTCAGATTAAGTAATAGGGTCCCATTTTATTTCTGTAATTACTTTAAATCTAAGAAATGCAGATATTTATATTTCGAAGTAAATGAAATATTTTTGAAGCTTTTTTTAAGTGTGGTTAAGAACATACAGTATAAAAAAATTATATATGCCATTTATAGACTGCAAATTGGAAATTAATACTAAGTAATGAAAGCTGTATCTTTGATGGTCGTGTGAACCTGGATTCATTTACCATGCATAATATTACATAGGTATATCAACTTAACAGTCTATAACTTATCAACTCCGATAAGAAAAATATTTACCCGATGTTGAAATACATTAAGTCAAACCTGCAGAAAATTAACTTTAAAAAAATTAGAACATAAGAATAAAATTTGCGGACAGAATAAAGTATCTGCAATAAACAAAATATTAAATATTTCTTATAAATATAGTAAAAATTCTTGCACGAAGAATTGTCTTTACACATAAAGAATTTGAACATAACATTTTGAAACCGCTAGTTTAAATAGCACAAAGTTTATTTTTGGTAGTAATTACATGCAAGGGATCTAGTGATAATTGAAACATTAGTAGAAAAGTAAGCTTGGTATCGTCGATAGATACGATAAACTGGTCTGATTGGGGTGCTGCAGGATAGCAAAAAACTGTAAAACTGTCTTTTAAAAAGCTTACTGTGGGGATTACACCCTGGCTTTGTTTCGCGAGCTACGGTCTAGTATTTTACTACATGAAGGCTAATGAGACCGGGACCTACTGCTTAAAGCCGATTCCAAACGCCGGTATAGCATCTTACCCGTTCGGTCATTGTGTTGGTCGCGATTTTTGTGTAGACTGCAAATGTGATATGCAACATGGTGATACATAGGGTTATGATTGAGTTAAGACTAGAGATTTTGTTGGACAAAACAGATTAATATCTACTATTCCTTATAAAAGATTTTCGTTTCACCTTGCATGGAAGAAAAACTGCATTTTAATCCAAAAAAGCGTATTGTACGGTAGGATTTATTTACAGAAACGCATTCAATGAATTGTAGAGGAGACAAATATTTTTGAGTCTGCCTATTTCTGCGAAAGTCATTTCTCATCTCATTTCAATATTATAAATCCATATCAATAATAAAACTATCATTCAATTTATTATTAAATTAAGAGATATAATGTAATTGGAATATTTTTCAATGAATTAGTAAGTCCTTTGATTCCCGGGATGTAATGCAAAATAAAATGCTACAGCTTGAAAAAAAAAAAAAAAAAAAAAAAAAGCATTTTTGAATTGTAATTTCAATTTAGGTATATACTCTACAATCTATGCTAGATACTATGGCAGAAGTAAATTCCTTTCTTATCTGTGAGCTGAAATTCAGATAACAAGCATAAAAACAATTTTTTCCCAGTGGTTCCTGTTATATGAAGCTTTTTTTTCACATCTGATCTTTTTCATCCGATCAGAGCAGATCAAAGATTTCAACTTAAAGCTATATAGGACTAAAAAGTATAGCAATCTCCTGTTTCGTTTTGTTTTTAAAATAATACTTTACTAGTGTTCCTTCTCGAAAAAATAAAAGCTTTATTGCTGAGATTTATTATTAATTGCCAGACTATAGTTACAAGCTTAAATTATATTATACACACATTTTTATTCACAAATTAGAAAAATTAAGCGTAAAAACTTTTTTACAATGTTTAGTTTTAAAGTTACTTAAAGAGAATTTGAAAACATTTATTTTGTTTATTTCAAATTTCTACTAAAGTATACGTTTGTCAAAATGACGAGACAACGTAATTCAATAAGTGTTTTAAGTACTTCAAAATCAAATTTTATTTGATGAGTAAAGCAAAGCTCTAAAGAAATTAAAACATTCGATAAAACTGTGTAAGTCAGCTTCATTTCTGAAGAAAAGATAAACGAAATGCTTGAATGAGTTAGACATTTAACTGCCATCCAGTATTACCGAAAGCACAATTATAGTATCAAGAAGAGTTTATATTACAAATGAGGTAAAATTATTTAAGCCACAAACCAATGCAAACAGGAATCGAGCGGAATTTTTAAAATTGAAAATAAAAGGCCTTTCTATATATTTTCAACAAATTACTATATGACGTTAACAGACCTCGACAAGATTTTTTCAACGGGAAAAATATGAAAGAAATGTAAGATAAACGAACTGCTTGAATGAGTTAGACTTTTAACTGAAAGCCAGTAATACCGAAAGCACAACTCTTATATTATCAAGAAGAGTTTACATTACAAATGAGGTAAAATTATTTAACCCACAAACCAATGCAAACAAGAAGCGAGCTGAATTTTAAAAATTGAAAAAAAAAAGCCTTTCTATATATTTTGAACAAATTACTATATGACGTTAACAGACCTCAAGAATTTTTTCAACGGGAAAAATATGAAAGAAATGTAAGATAAACGAAATGCTTGAATGAGTTAGACATTTAACTGCCATTCAGTATTACCGAAAGCACAACTCTTATATTACCAAGAAGAGTTTATATTACAAATGAGGTAAAATTATTTAATGCACACACCAATGTAAACAAGAAGGGAGCGAAATTTTTAAAATGGAAAATAAAAGGCCTTTCTAAATATTTTAAACAAATTACTATATGACGTTAACAGACCCCGACAAGAATTTTTTCAACAGGAAAAATATGAAAGAAATGTAAGATAAAACGAAATGCTTGAATGAGTTAGACTTTTAACTGCCATCCAGTATTACCGAAAGCACAATTCTTATATTATCAAGAAGAATTTATATTACAAATGAGGTAAAATTATTTAATGCACAAACCAATGTAAACAAGAAGGGAGCGAAGTTTTTAAAATGGAAAATAAAAGGCCTTTCTAAATATTTTGAACAAATTACTATATGACGTTAACAGACCTCATCAAGAACTTTTTCAACAAGTAAAATTACCCTTACTGTTGTAGATGTTCAGTTTTGAAAACTACTGCTTTTTGTAAAACTAAAACAGGGGTTTATTTGAATAACCATTAAATTTCCTTTAAAACGAAATATAAAATGCCTTTTATCACACATGTTGAGAACTTAATATTATTATAAATAATTAACCTTATACCCAAACTGGCGGTATCATTTTCAAACCTATGTTATTATATTTGAGATTTATTTCATCATCACATAAATAAAATTTATTACTACAATTAAAAGAATACTAAAATAGAAGAAATTTTTTCATTATAAATAAAATTTAAAAAATAATAATTTCTAATTTTCTAATATTATGGGCTTATTAATTCAAACAGAAGTTATAAAGTAAGCAACAGACATGTAAAATAATACAAAGGGAGATCTCAGATTGATGACAGTGAAAGTAAAGTCAGTTAGCACTCAGGGACGGTTGTTATCGGGGAAGGCAAGTAAGTCAGCATTCCATTTTGTGGGAAAATAGCACCTGCATCTATGACAGCAAATGCTTCACCAAACAGAACAGAGATATTGACAGTGGCTTTTACTACCGCCCTCCGCTAACAATGCACCGCGGAAAAAAGGCGACTTTCATAAATTCTTCCCTGTAAATGCCACTTACATTTTTTACATTATATATTAACTAGCTGATAAAATGTTGAGATCCCAGAAAATAATTGTTTATCTAAAAGGCGACAAAATAATCTTACGCAAATGAAGTAGCAAATGCTAATTAAAATTTTTCTTATTGTAAGAAATGAAGAAGATAGGAGATGTTAAATGAATTAAAAGCGAAGCTTTGTCACGCATTTTGTGCGACTACATTAAAAGTAGTTTTATCTTCTAACTCTCCCCGGTGTAACTATCACATTTATATAAGGGGTATACATATATAATTGGTACCCTTTAACTACTGGAAAATTAACTTGTTTTCAACGTTCTACAAGTTAAAAAAATTTTTAATTTAAGAAGTAGCTCTAACTGTTAAGCTAGCTTTACTTATTTATTTTATATATTTTTTCATTTTATAACTTATGGATGATATTATTATATAGATGAAAAAATCTAAATGGTAAATTTTTACAACACGAAAATTTCCATTAATGTTATATTTTACAGTTATTTGATTGCGCACATAATAATTTATTTTTAATATGCAAAACTTTTTTTAGCTAAAATGAAATCAATATAATGTATCTTTAAGATGATGCGCTAACGCGAGGAAAATCAGCAGTGTAAATTTGAATTGCAGTTCAAAATATCAGTTAAATTGCTGAAATTTCTTTAAAAAAAAAACATTTTATATGAGAATAGCATACAATATTCGTATTATATCTGATGATTTTAAAACTTATTGTACTACTATAACTCCAACTAAAAAAAAATGTTGTACACAATAAGATAACTATAAAAAAATAATCATTTTGATATTTTAATTTTATTTTGGAAAATTTAGCAAATCTTTGATACCCTGGCTATAAGAAGAAACATGGCTAAATATTATGCAGCCATTTCCGTTTTCTAAATAAGAATGATTTTAAGTTGAAGAATATTGAAAATAAGGTCCACTTTTGCAACAGTTTAAAACGTATAAGCCACCTCAAAGGTATGACATAATACCTTTCAAGCCAAAAAAGCCGTCTAAACATCCTATTTTTGATTTAACACACAATAAAATTTTTGTCCTGTTTAAAATAAAAGCTTTACATAGATTATTAATAATTGTCTTAAGTCATAACTACTTAGTTTTGTTATAGGAAATAATGCATTAAGAAACAAAGTATATACACTAAGTGTATAAAGTAAAAATCCCCTTACCATAAAATAACTTTAAAAAAATGCAAATTAGGAAATAATTTTTTCCATTAAATAGAAGATAATATCCTTATTATTCAGTAAACTTTAATTATAGTAATGCGAGCTATATATTATATTTTAAAGAAGAGTTAAAGGCATTTTTTTTAAAGTTTTCAAGTTCTTAAACAGTTTTTAATTTAAAATTTTTTCAACTTTAAAATGTTATAAACTTTAAAACATAGTGGGAAAGATTTTTATCTTTAATTTGATATTAACATTTTATTTCTAGCATACTTATTTCAAAAGTTAACTTGCAGGAAAGATTATTTCACTTTCATTTGGTGTATACTTTTTATGTAACAAACGGCGTACATGAATGCGCTCCACATTTAAAGCTTAAAGCTGTTGCTCTTTTCCAAACCTCCAAAAAACAATGAATAATTTCTCGTTTATCTGCTGATATATTAGGCGAAAATCAATTTTCCTGCAGTTTGGTTTTTCTAATATTCGGTAATCCCTAGCTAGAAGCAGATTTAAGAATTTCACGCAGTGGAATTGTTTAAAAGAAAAATAGTTAATCCGGAAGATTTCGCTAAGAGGCAATGAAATTTAAAACTTTGAAATTCGTTTACTTAAACATTGCATTCAGTATGGAACGCTCTCATCTTCTTTCTATTTACTTAGAACACAGGAAACTAATAAAGACTAAAAAAGTTTACATGAAACAAAGCATCTTGAGAAAAATTTTGACAACATATTCCGTTTAATCTTTTACTATTTCTTATATTACAACCAGCAGACTTTTTATCTCACATTCATAAAGTTCATTTTGCGATTTTAGATACTGATTTTGAAAATATCAAGGCTAACAGCTAGAGGAAAAATAAAATAAATAAATACACCATTCGTTTACTTTAACAACGTTTTCTGAATAAAGTGCTCAACTTCTCACGTTTCTATTCACCTAGAACACAGGGAACTAATAAAGGCTTAAAAAAAGTTTATATTAAACAAAGCATCCCCAGAAAAAAATGACTACGTAGTTTTCTTGTGATACAACTATCACATTTAATTTATAATACAACCAATATTACTTATAAAACTATCAGACTTTTCATCTCGCTTTCTTAAAGTTAATTTTGCTGTTTTAGTTATTTATTAACGAAAAATCAACGCAAGCTGCTTAAAGAGAACAAGGAATCTCAGTATTTAAAATATTCACCTTTTAAGTGCACTCTTTAAATTCGCCTAAATATTTATGTTACATAAAGTATATAAGGTACTAAAAATTACGAGTAAATAATTTTTGATTAAAATACAAAACAATTTCACAAAAAATGCTTGTACTACACAGCAAATTAGCTGTTTCCATTTTTTTTAATGATATGTTTAGCATTTATTTACAGAAATAAAACTATACATCGATTTTTTCATACGTTAATACAATTTATATAATACCATTATTTCAAATTGTAGAAAATGTTAGCCTCTTTT
The DNA here is from genome assembly GCA_032207245.1 of Pardosa pseudoannulata. Classification (NCBI taxonomy): domain Eukaryota; kingdom Metazoa; phylum Arthropoda; class Arachnida; order Araneae; family Lycosidae; genus Pardosa; species Pardosa pseudoannulata. Next base: position 76,173,953 of record CM063502.1, on the reverse strand, counting down.
GCAATATTAAATCCTCTGTAATTCAATTCAATTCTTAATAACTTAATAAAAGCATACCCAGTTTTATTGAAAACGCACTAATAGATAATGTGAACATTTTTGAGAGAGACTGAGAAAAAATACTGCTTATTTACAAAAGTCTCTAGATCTGTCCTGACTTATGTATAAAAAACTTGGGTATTCATTTTACGTCATGAGAAAGTTCTGTATAAATTTTGAGGTAAAAATTTTGTTCTGCATATTCGGCAGAGTCCAGATGAACGATTCAATGAAAGGAAGCTCTAACATAGAGCTTTACAAGATGTACTGACAACCTGATGTAGTAAAATTTGAAAAATTACAGACACTGAAATAGTCTGGTCATCTGGCCAGAATGTCAAAAGATCCTTGTTCTACGGAAATCTCTCTTGAAAAGGCCATCGTAACTACACTTTAGACAAACCACCGTTGAGATGGATTGAATGTGTTGAGAAGAAGACTTTAATAAAGATTAAAAACTGGAAAATAGTCGCCAAAAGCAGATGTCCTTGGAGAAGACTTCTGGAGAAGGATTGGGCCCACACAGGACTATCCAGCCATAGATGAGAAAATATTAATGCATCGGAACAATTTTACAGACACTAATTCGAAAAAAAAAAAAAAAAAAGAGAGAGAGAGAGAGTCACACAGGAAAATATTTTCAAGTTTTAAAATAAGGTTGCACGACTAAAGACATGTTTTAGCGAAGTAAAACAATCATTTAATTAAAAAAAAATTTCTTTCATCATGATGCGTATGTCTAGGTTGATTTTTTTTTTTTCGGAATAAAGGAAAAAAATCGTATATTTGATTGAAGATCATTTGAAGATCCCTTGTCCCCTTAACAAAAACACAACCCTCATTCATTTCCTCCAAATAAACAGTATATCCTTCTATATCATTAAAAAATTCCAGAAATGATTAAAAAAATATCTATCTATCTCTCTTGACAAAAATACCTACGTCCGGCGAAACATGGTAGTTCTGTGTATGATTTCGAGTCCCGCCTTCGCGTCAAGATAATAGATGGGACCACCTTTATCACGCTGTTGAAGGATGCCAAACAGATCTCGAAAAGTTTTCTGTCACGGATAATTTCCGGCATTCGGCCTGTCATTTTAACAACGATACCGGGTTCAGTCAGCCGCCTTACTGCCTACGAAAGACAGGTGATGTAAATCAATAGACCATAACTTGTCTGCTAACGGACTGCTACGACAAAAGGAATCCGAAAGTGAAACATAAACTGGGCAATTTTGACAGCGGATTTTATCGCTTAAGGGACGATAAATCATCCAACTTGAGAATCCGGGTCTAAAGCTGGAAAAGTACAACCACAAAGGAATCACCGGAAGAACAAATCATCCTAGCTAACTGGTAAAAAATCACGGCGAAAACAATGGATTAATTAGCTAAACAATACGTGTAACTATTTGGTCTTATACAATATTTAATTGACAATTATGAAAAAGGAAAAAAATAAGCTTAATAGTAGTGAGAAAATTTAAAATCAAAAATCTATTAACAATTTTTAAACAAACCCCAAAAGTTTTTGTATCAATACAAAAAAGGAAAAAAATTAATTATATTAAGAGAACAAAATGATTAGAAAAAATCTTTATTGGAATAAAAATTGTCTTCTAAGGAGAATATTTTGTACGAACAATGAAATCCACGGAACGTGCAGTTTTTATTTAAATAACACAGAAAAAAAAGATACAGCAACTAAAAAAGGTAGGGTCAATAACTTTTTAATAGATAGATATTATTTTAGTTAATAAAAATTTTGGTACTTATCAGAATGTTACAAAATAGAAGTGTGTTAATAAAATTAACGAGATGAAATACAAAATTACTAATATTTTCTCTTCTCGTCGTGTTGTTTCTATTACATTTTTATCCTTGCCTAAACTATACAAGTTTGAGGCAACGTGACTTCAGATTTTCATAATTTTCGCCGATACTCAGTTTTAGAAACAGGAACAGCTTTAGAAAACATTTGCCGGCTGCGAATATGTCAAGTTATAAATTAAAAAAGATATTAGCTATTATCCAATATACTTCTTTATAAGTGATAAATCTAGAGTAAACCAAGTAATGGCGAAAACAATAGGGTGGTTTCAATCTTTTTGTATTGGATACATTGAAAGTTGTATTAATAGCACCACAATGAAGCTTGAGCACGAAGTATGAGTTCGAGAGAACGAAAAACTGTATCAATTCAATTGAGTCATCTTTATAAAATCTTCAAGTCATAGCTTTTTTAAATCACGTATGAGTTTTTGTTCATACTGAACACTTCTGGGACAAGGACGAATACGTTAAGAAATAAATAAAATTTATTGAATACTCGCCACCTATATATTTACAACATATGTGATAAATTAACGCATTACATCGATGTGAAAGGATCTAATTTTCTTCCAAGATTTTAAGGAAGAGAGAAAATGGCAAAAATTGAAAGAAACAAATAAACGCAAAATTAAAAAAGCTTGAATAGTTTCTGGATCCTTGATTTTAAACAAGTGTGATTAATAATATGAAAAGCAGAAATATAGCAAAAGGAAAAGGAAGTGAAAGACAAGTTCATTTATTAACACCACGCAATATTTCGAAAAAATGCAATGTATTTCTAACAACCTTAGACTTCATTTAAACACGACCTTATTATACTTTACAAAACGAGTCTGTCACAAGAACTACTCCAATGCAAGCCAGTTAATTAAATAGTAAGCCATTTGATTGATTACGGTGTTAAGTTTCGTAGACACGGGTTATGAGCAGAATATGAGAAAGCTTCAGTATCAGATAAGGAAACAAAATTAAAGTAAAAATATATCCATGTTCAATAATTATTAAGCCTGTAATTGATCGTTATCTATTAGCCGGTTTTTAAAACCGTTGTACAAAATCATTTGACACATTTCCTAGGTTGCCATAGTGTATAGAATGCAATACCAAACCACAATTTGAGAGACAAAAATAATAATATTAGCCAATCTAATTATTGATTGCTTTTTTACATTCTTAAAGTTAACTCAAAAGGTAATTACAAAATAAAATCAGTAAGTATCTAGTAATGACAGATAAACCACTATATTCCTGGAAAAGTTGTTAAGGAACAAATAAAAAGATAATAAGTCAAACAGAATCTCAAATGTAATAAAATTCAAATAATGTTTTTTTTTCAATTATTAAAGAAACAAAACTAAAGTAAAAATATATCCATGTTCAATATTTATTAAGCCTGTAATTGATTGTTATCTATTAGCCGGTTTTTAAAACCGTTGTACAAAAATCATTTGACACATTTTTCAGGTTACTATGTATAGAATGCAATACCAAACCACAATTTGAGATACAAAAATAATAATATTAACCAATCTAATTATTGATTGTTTTTTAGATTCTTAAAGTTAACTCAGAAAAGTTAAATTAGAAAATAAAAACCAGTAAGTATCTAGTAATGACAGATAGACCACTATAGTCCTGGAAAAATTATTAAGGAACAAATAAAAAAGATTAAGTCAAACAGAATATCAAATGTAATAAAATTCAATTTTTTTTTTCAATTATTAAGGAAACAAAATTAAAGTAAAAATATATCCATGTTCAATAATTATTAAGCCTGTAATTGATCGTTATCTATTAGCCGGTTTTTAAAACCGTTGTACAAAATCATTTGACACATTTCCTAGGTTGCCATAGTGTATAGAATGCAATACCAAACCACAATTTGAGAGACAAAAATAATAATATTAACCAATCCAATTATTGATTGTTTTTTTTTTCACATTCTTAAAGTAAACTTAAACGGTAATTGGAAAATAAAAATCAGTGAGTATCTAGTAATGACAGATAAACCACTATAGTTCTGGAAAAGTTATTAAGGAACAAATAAAAAAGATAATAAGTCAAACAGAATCTCAAATGTAATAAATTTCAATTTTTATTTTCAATTATTAAGGAAACAAAATTAAAGTAAAAATATATCCATGTTCAATAGTTATTAAGCCTGTAATTGATCGTTATTTATTAGCCGGTTTTTAAAACCGTTGTACAAAATCATTTGACACATTTCCTAGGTTACCATAGTGTATAGAATGCATTACCAAACCCCAATTTGAGAGACAAAAATAATAATAATAACCAATCCAATTATTGATTGGTTTTTTTTTTCACATTCTTAAAGTTAATTCAAACGGTAATTGGAAAATAAAAATCAGTGAGTATCTAGTAATGACAGATAAACCACTATAGTCCTGGAAAAGTTATTAAGGAACAAATAAAAAAGATTAAGTCAAACAGAATCTCAAATGTAATAAAATTCAAATAATGTTTTTTTTTTCAATTATAAACTTTTTATAAGGTATAAAATCAAACTTACAGAGAATTGAAACTACGAATTATTTTGTCGACTTTTACAGTAGTTAAAATGTCATAATTATTTTCGTAAAGTGACAACACAAAGGAATATAAATTGGGCAAGTAAATAATTTTTAAAAACTTTATTAAACCAGTATGTAACTGGGTTTAAAATATGATCCAAAGTATTTTAAAAGGTTAAATTTTAAGCTGAATTACAAAAATTCAAATGGAGATCAATAAAGAAAAAAAAATTAATGACCAAGTAATCAATAAAAGTATGGTATTATTTTATCACTTATTTTCTTTTTATATAACTTCAAACTAATAAAAAAAAGGGAAAAGGAAACACCATAGCTTTTATATGTAAAATGGAGAATAGAAATATTTCGTGATTATTTATTCTCAATTTGAATTTAAAAAGTGAGAATTGTCTCACGTTTTAAATTTAATCTGACAGTAAATATTTTTGAATTCTTCTTTTTTTTATTTTTTATTCACTGTATCTACATATCAGCTGGATTCAACATACACCTAAATTATTCTAAAAATTTATTTTAAGCTGAAGTGCTGAAAATTCAAACGGAGAAACAAAAAAAAAAATTATTACTGAATGATCAAGCAGTCAATAAAATTATGATTCAATTTATTTCATATTTAAAAGGAGAACATAAAATACCACAGCTCTAACATATAAAATAAATGAATTAATTAACTAAATTAAAAAAGAGTACCCTGTCTAAAATAGTATTAAAAAAGTGTGAATTGTCTCTTCCGAAATAATTAGCTAATTATATAGCTTTTGCATGTAAAATGGTGAATAGAAATAGTTCGTGATTATTTATTCTCAATTTGAATTTAAAAGCGAGAATTGTCTCACGTTTTAAATTTAATCTGAGAGTAAATACTTTTGAATTCTTCTCTTTTTTTTTTCTTTTTTTTTCTATTTACTGTCTTTACATATCAGCTGGATTCAACATGCACCTAAATTATTCTAAAACGTTAATTTTAAGCTGAAGTGCTGTAAATTCAAACGGAGAAACAAAAAAAAAAATTATCACTGAATGACTAAGCAGTCTATAAAATTATAATTCAATTTATTTCATATTTAAAAGGAGAACATAAAATACCACAGCTCTAATACATAAAATAGTAAAATAAGTAAATAAATAAATTAATTAAAAAAAGAGTACTCACTCTAAAATAATATTAAAAAAGTGAGAATTGTCTCTTTCGAAATAATTAGCTGATTATATAAATATAATAATAGAGCATTATTTTCAGAACTAATTTTTTTATTCATACAGATAAAATTCCATTACTTCTACTTTGTTTTACATAAAAAAAATTCTCTTACTACCACTAATAATAATTATAGTATTATAACAATAACGTTGTCAGATTCGTGACGAATTTTTTAAACATTTATTACATAATGATAACTCTATAAGCTGTTTAAATTACCAAATCAACAGAAGTATAATAAAGGTCCGAGTAATTTTTTGCCATTCTGTAAGTGGCAAATGAAAGTTGGAACTACGAAATCAATTGGTTGTTAATAATAATAAAAAAAAAAAAAACACGCAAGTGAATCATTGAAATGTATTTATTAGAAAAATTGTAGAGGTCGAGAATTATCTCATCGTTGCAGGGCATGACCTTCAATTACCAGGAGGAGGAAAACTATCAAAACAGACCCCAGCAATTGTACTGATAACCATCTCTTTGTGGGGACATAAAGTAAGTATTTGCGTCACGAGACAGTGGCACTGAATGCAAAACTGCCATAATTGCAAGAGGAGGATGTATGGGTTCGAGGAAATTTTATATTATGAAAAGAATAAAACAGGAAACTATAAAGGAAACTGGAGAAAAAGAGAGAGAGAGAGAGAAAAAGAGCTAATCCTTTTACCCACTCAACGTTCCGATTCAAATAAGAGATGACAACATTATCAGATAAAAATCACCGCTTTCAGTCTAAGAATATATTTAGGAAAAACCGCAAATGAGTAAAATAGAAAAAGATCAGCTGCTGCAATCCTTCATTTTTTTTTCCTCTTTAAAGACTAAGGCAGAAGAGTATATCCCAGTTTAAACGGACGCAAAAACATTAGACTGTCCGGAGTTCCTCTTTTTTTAAAACCATATTTTATTCTAAACTAATGAGGGATTATAATAGTCCTATAAAGTTACAGAGAAACTGAATCTTGTACGAACTCAAATAACATACACATGCTTAAAAAAAGAATAAATAAATAAATAAGATAAATACATTGTACTCTTTATAGTATTGCATTACAAGAAGCTTACTCATTGAAATAAGTCTGTTATACAAGATTCAGATGAACTCATTTGTTTGGGTGCTATTTTACACCAAGAAATCGACTGCATTCACATACTTTTTAGCTGATATAGTAAACAAGGCGGCCCTGAAATTCAAACCTAGATTTCATGCTTGAACTTCCGGAACATTTTTAGCAACGAAAAACCCTTACCTGAAATTTTGGAAAAAAATTTCTAGTTCTATCAGTTGAAGCAACGTTAGTGATCTGATATTTTTAATTATATTTTCTAAACCATAGAGTTTTTTTTTATGAATTCAGCTACAATGCTCGTAATAAAAAGTTCACTTTACTATTGACTTCTCTTTGCACAACTAATCTAATTTTATTCAGTTTATGTCAAGAGATAACTTTCTACCTCCCTCCAATCTCTTGTTTTGTTTTTTTAATTCTTTTCTGAATTGTAGTACCAATATTTCAGAAAAACAAATTATCATTGAACCTATGATCAGTTTTAAAAATTGTTTTCAACAGAAATTTAGGGCATTAAGACACGAAAGGATAAACTTACCACAAAATATGTTAATCCATCCCACATTTTGTACTATTTAGAAACTTCCTGTAATTTTTGCAATTTCGTAAACACGTCTGTCACCTACGAAAAAGGGATGTAACAGACCGTTGATCTAACGGTCGTGGCGCTCTCTAGCGGAGACTGTGAATGACGTCGTATGACTAACAGGAATATTGGAAATTCAAAGTCAATAAACAGTCTACTGTCTAAGATGCTAAACAACAATGATTGACTAGGCAACAAGACCGAAAAACACGATCTGTTCAAGGTACTCATTAAATAACGAAGAAAAATCACATATACGTTAAAGTATGTAAATTAATCATCGAAAACAGGTTGAAATTGTTTACTATAAACCATACAAATTTATCTGGCTATCATTATACCCCCTGAAAGAGATCAATGCTTGAGTGAGCACTGAGATGAGATTTAACTGCATTGTTAATCGAGAAAAACTGTCTTCAATTTAGCGGGAACAGATGCGGTCGAAATTCTGAAGATAAATTACATGGAACACAGGAAATACTTGGATTATTTATTTTGAACGGAGAGAAATCATTACCTAAAAAAAATTAGAGTCACATAAATTGTTCTCCAACATTATAGTATGCACCAGAGTACGGTTGAACGAATTCGACGATTATTAAGTACAGAAATGTAATGTCAGCGTGATTACTACTATCAAGAAATAATGATCTGCATGATGTAAATTTCTGCAAATAATCGCTTAAAACGAATAATTAGCAAAATGAAATAAGAGAAATTGAAATGCTTTCAATCAGGGGTCGGCAACCCACAACCCGTGAATTAATTATTCGTGGCCCTTCGCTCGATGCGAAAATGTGAGTATTTTGCGTTTGGGAACAAACATTGACTGGGATTAAAATGTTAAAATCCTTCCTCAGGTCCAGGTTTAAAATAAGAGCCTTAGCCATTTTTTAAGACATCCAAACCTGACACGAGAGTATGCATTTCAAACGTTGATTTCAAGCTAAAACCACAGACATCTTATTAAATATAGCATATTGCACACAACTAGGAATAGAGTAAATCGACCAAAGTTGAAAACTGATCATAAATCATTACATATGTTTCCGGCAAAAGACGATTAAATTTTATGTGGCATCGATTTAGATATTAATCAACGAAAACTGTTAAATAAGTTTTTAATTCTAAGCTATTTAATAATTCGCGTTTACTTAAGACTTATTCAATCTTTACAACTTGTGGATATAACTATGGAAGCAAAAATGCAATTTCCACCCCTTTAAACAGAAAAAATCTATATGAAATAAGAGCAGCCCGCGGTTCTTATTCAACACACTAAGAGACATTCCGTGATTCAAAAGCCTTGAAGGGATTCATTTAAAGCAGGAATCGACAAGTATAATCTTTACACAGTAGCCCTTAGACATATCGTGCATTCGTATATATCAATGCTCGACAAATTATTTTTCACAGCACGCCAAAGATTTCTTAACATTTCCGCGGCCCACCACAAGTAAATGAGAGAGAATATAAAAACTGCATAAATAAGGATATGTTTTACATAATACAGAGAAAATAAAACAGCTCTATTTACCCCTATTTACTTTCGTTAGTTTTATATACATCTGTGTACATGGTACACCAACATAAGTAAAAATATTCAGTTGTAGATTACAAGTAATTAAAATTTATTCTATAAAACTAAAAATTTATTATTTAGTATTTACTTACAACTGTTTCTTCAATATTTTACATATATGTACAGATACATACATAACCGTAAAAATCAAAACAAAATTAATCAGTGGTACATAATTAACTAATGATATTTAAACTTGTTTTAATGAAAATATATTTTTTTACATTTGTTTTTACATTAGAAGGGTTACCAGAAGTTCATGGTCAAGACTCTTTAAGCATGATCCATTTTATGTGCACACTGTTGCATATTACAATTTAAGGAAGTGTTACTGTTTTAATTTTACGATAAAAATACGATGCAAGACGATACTTTTCTACATTTTACCATTTTGTAAGGGTTAACAGCAAATCAGGTGCAATTTAACAGTTTTATTATTTCAGTTTTAAAAATCCTCTACGAAATCGTCTTATAAAAATGTATCAAATGTAGATGAAGTGCGTGATATGAGATCAGTTATTTTGCTGATCCCGGAAAAGAAGGCCTAGATAAGAATCTGTTTTTAATTCGAACAGATTACCTTTACACTACTCATAGTACACTTTTAACACTTCTTTAGACTTATTGCAGATTTTCATTAGCTTCAGGGGTTTATTTATCTTTTTCAAGAGCAAGTGACGGCAGGAATAACTCTAAACAGAGTCAAAGTTAATAAATTATGCGATTGATGATGTAAACAAAAAAACGCAAGGGGAATTTCGTTTATAAGCTTTGAATGCGAAAATGTAATAAAAAGCGGATGTAATATAAATCATTATTTTGCGCATGAAGCACTTGTTTACCAAATTATTTTAGTTTTTATATATTGTAATAAATAAAAAGGAAAAATCAAGGTGAAATAACATAGAGAGTGCGGTATACTATACACTTAGATCATTAACGAATACCGAACTTCACAAATTGAAGGGAAAAAACAGAAAGAAAGAAGAAAAACACGAAAAGTCTAACATCGACCATACGCCTCACTAGTGCTAGTGTGCATAAATCCATAGACTGTGTTTTAAATTATTAGAAAAAGAGAAGTCGGCTGAATTTAGATAGTTGAAAACAGTGGTTAATTGGACTCCGTAGACCGCAAAAGTAGAAAAAAAATTACACATTCCTAAATTTTATTTTTCCCAATACACTAAGTTTTATATATCTGCTATATGTGTGTATGACTTTATTTTTTATATAAAAATACTCCAGGAATGTAAGGAGGCAATTTCACATGACGGAAGAGGTTAGAACCGAAGGACAGTAATCGATCTTGAGTTGAAAATGAAAATACTTCTCGCGTACTCAGGTACTAATACTCAGGTTGAATACTCATTTACTCCTTGCTTAGAATCAATTCGTTTAACGACCACTCGAACTTACAACTAAAGTTTCGGCGTGCAATTTGGTAAATCCCCTAAGAACTCGATTGGTATAGTAGCCTTTTTTCAATCAGTTTCCCTAAAAGCAGTCCCTTGAATAACCTCGTTGTTTTTAACATATTTGTAACTCCAAACTAGTGTAGATGCCAAAGAAAAAAAAATATTATGACTTCACCAGGACTGTCGCCCTTGAACGCAAAACTTCTGTAGCATAATCGTCATCTCTCTTACCCAAACCTTATGCATTCTGAGTAAATCAGGGTAGTATCAATTTGAACCATGGGGGTTTAGCCCAATGGTTTTAACCAGTTTTAACCGTCCTGGTCAATATCAATTTTGACCAGTTTTGACAACTGAAATTCACTTTTCAATACATTTAATACTAATCGAACATAGGTTACTGGCATATGATAAAGGCAAGTTACATTTTTTAAAAATGTCATAATATAAATAACACCAGCAAAAAACAAATATAACATAACACCAAGATTAAAAAAAAAAAAAAAGTTTTACTTATTTTTTTATACAGGCTGTTTTATATGTAATTTATGTTGAATTCACAAAACGGTTACAAGTAACAAGTTTTTTAGCTGTCTTTAAATTTAAACGATTCCGTAATTTATTTTGGATTACTCCAAACTTTGAAAATAATCTTTCTATAAATGAAGAGCTGGCACAGCAGTTCATTAGATGTATTGTAAAATCAACAAATTTTATGTTAATGCCTTTAACCTTCTTCATTGCTGCCCACCACACATCAGTTCCAAGTGTATGTTTTTTGCTGCAACTGGATTACATTTTTACAATTGCATATGCATGGTTCATTTTTAAAATTCAAACATTCTTATTATACTGTATAAGCATGTTAAATCTTATGAACTTGTTAGTGTAATATTTTGTTTAACTTCACTACTATTTTTATTATTTATTAAAAGTCATTTCTAAATACAAAAGATATTATATATTAAAATTAAAACCATTTATCAACCTATTTTTAACAATTCTGACCACTTTTGACCAGTTTTGGACGGTTAAAACCACTTTTATTTAGTGTCCCGGTCAAAAATCGTTTTGATCGGTCAAAATTACAACCCTGAAGTAAATAGATAATAATACATATGCATGTTTTATGAACAAATTTGAAGTTTGTTACATAATTTTTTAAGCTCTACAATTTCAGACGTAAGCTCCTTGCTTTAATTCGCTTCAAAAATAACGAGTAATCTATATATATAAAAATGAATTTGTGTGTGTGTCTGTCTGTCTGTACTCAATAGACTCAAAAACTATGCATCCAATCGCCGTGAAAATTTGGGAAATGTTTAGGTATATCCCTGGGAAGGTTTTTGTAAATTTTCAACGTTCGAAATTCATTCCTTCCCCCTTTTTCGAGCATTTCGTGTCATTATTCCAAGCATTATTTTCCCCGGTTAAACGCAAACGATTAAGTTTTTAATTTATCGCATCATATCTAAGGGAAAGAAGCAATATTTCTAGCAATGTGACGTCATCCCAAGTAATTGTTTTAAACGCAGTTTTCCACGGTTAAAAGCAGGAGATTAAAATGTTCAATTCATCACATAATAAATAGGCGAAAATGATATTTTTCTATCATTATGACGTCATTCATTTAAATATTTCATTTATTCGTTTCTTATTTTATATTATTTAAAATCGTCTGCTTAGTATCTATTCGATTTGAACTGAAATTTGAGATATAAAGTGATTCACTTTCATTTCTATGTGACTCAAATTATAGCATTTTTATATGAGAACTAATTTTAAATTTAATTCTTGGTTCATTTTTATGTTACAATGAAATGCATATCAACAATATTCTAAGTACAAAAATTACAAATTTCAGTGACTCTCATGGCCAAATAAAACCTATCATTTTATATAGTTATCTTCATATTCATATGGTTGTCGACATGAATGTGTGTTTCTGTTTCATACAAAACTATGTGGTTTGTCATAAATTTCCTTAATTTTGGAAAACATTTATTACTACCAACAAAATTAGCACTGTTGCTGTCAAAACCTGTGCTTCCTATTCTATCACGTAATATGGCAAGATCTGTTAACTTTGCTAATCAACGTACAGTAGTAATACAGTAATGCAATTTAGGGTTAAGCTTATATTTTACCATAAAAAAAGTATGAGCAAATTAAATATAAGACACAAATTCGATTATAAAAACTGAATAATGTTATAATACGCTTATGATAGAAATATATAAACATGCCAATGACTCGAACTGAACTGTGACGAATTTAGAGAGTTATTCAAGAAAAATAAATATTTGTTTAAAAGTAATATATTAAGTTCACCGTAGCGAAGCACGGGCAAACTTGCTAGTATCTAATAAATTCATTTTCCCTTTAACTATATAAAAGCGACAATTTTTTTTCTGTGATAAGCCGAGCTCAAATAATGATAATAAATATTGTTTTCAAAGCGCTTATTAGAGAAGACATACGATAAAAGATTACGAGAAAAGTAGTTATTCAGTACTTAGATATTTATGCAAATAAACAAGTATGAGACTAGTATAATCATATAATGAGTAACATGAAAAAAATATACAGTTTGTGCTTTGCTAATCAGCGCATGAATTGAAATTTTGAACAATACAGAAACCCCTTAAATATTATTTTACATTAAAATTTCCTATGTATATGTTGCATGCTGGCTTCAAAATGCGCATTATCTTGTACAAATAATGAATGAGCCGCGAGGAAAATAAAACATAAAAACTCATTTTTTAACAAAGGGCATTAAAAATTAATCACCTTTAAAATTTAATTTATGAAATTCTACAATAAACAGAGGAAAAATTAATTAAAAGAACAGTCAAGACAAAGACTGTGGTAAATACATCAGAAAATACACGAACGAAGTAAACAAGCACCGGGAAAAAAAAAATGTGGGCTTCAAAACTAAGAAAAATATCGATTTGTATCAAAGACATGCAAGAGGGGAGTGTAATTAAAAAATTACTACGGCAACATGCGTTTTTTTTTATTCAATATTGCTACGTGGCACGGTAAATATTCAATCAGGTAAAGGGAATCTGATAATCTCCAAGCACAAGTGAAATGAATGAAAACACTCCATTTCATTAAAGAGGATAATTAAATTATGTAAATCAAAACAAGTTTAAGTAAACCAGGAACGAGTCGATGACAGTAAGAGGTTTTTTTAGTTGCATTCCACCACTGAACTCCATTACAGATCGCCCAAAGAGGGATACTATTAAAGAAGACTAAATATTCTTTTCTGAGATTTAATTATTTAAAAAGGAAATGACGAGATATTAAATAATTATTTAATCATTTACACTTCACTGATATTACGAGAATTATATTATTATGATTTTATAAATGCTTTGAAATTTATTAATATAAATTTTTAGGGGAAAAATGTCTTGGATTTTGTTATTTAAGCATCAGTTTAACGATTAAAGTGCATTTTAAACACTTATAGGTTTTTAATATTTTCAAGCTTGCAACTGCTGAGGTACTATCAAAAGGGTGAGAAAAGTGACAAATAATACAGAATAAGTGACTAAAAAGTGACTAAATGTTAAAAAAAAGCGATTTTTTTCTCCTCTTGATTACAGATGCTATTATTAAGATTTTTATATTTATTTTAACTCTAAATCAAATGATTCATGCAAGACATGATTTTAGCGTCAAATACAAAAAAGGTTAAAAATTTTGTTTAACACAACTCAACATTGCTCTCTATTAAAAAAAATCTATAAATTAGATTTGAATACATACAATACATTAATTTTATAATCACAATTTTCTGCATATATTAATGATGTTTTGAAATATGTACATAGCTAGATTAGAGTATATAAACAAAAATTGTGAAGAAAAAGAGAAATATGTAAATTACTTTAATGTATTAAATGTACATTTCAGTACAAATGTAGATTTCAGGAACTTCTTTACGACTTTTTGAAATCACTAAATTCTGGAAACCATATGACTAATTACATTTTAATAAGAAAAATAAGATTATAGCATCACATTTTTGGTCTTTTATTAAAATATTTTGTTATTAATTCAGATTTTCTTTTTTCAACAACAGACGTTTGCTGTGATACACCATGAAAAAAGTGACTAAAAGTGACAGTTTACTTAAAAAAGTGACTGTTTACTTAAAAAAGTGACTAAAAGTGATCAATTGTAAAAAAAAGTGACTAAAGGTGAGAAAAGTGACGGAATTGCAAGCCTGTATTTTTAAAAAACACGCTGCGACAGATGTAAAGCATTCAATTCCACAGCGATAAAATTAAAAACTAGTGATACTGATGTTATTTCTGCTAAAATTGAGACACCAGTGCTGTTCAATAAGTAATATTACTATATTTACACAAAATCAGTTTACAATTAATCGTCATTATTTAAGTGGTCTTTTTCGAAGTAACTAGCCCGAGAAGTAATGTTTTTGTCTCAACGCTCTGTCCATCTACAAAACGCACGAAGATAATTGTTCTAAAGCAACTTTTCCATCTTTGTTACTTTCGACTTGGCTGCTCTTCTCGAGCTAAAGAAAGATGCAAAAAATCCATGGTGTGAGATCAGGTCTATAAGAAGGGTATGCATGATATGATATCTACGTTGTTCTTCAGAAAAACGTGCGGTACGTAACAAACCATATGTACCTTTCCACTATCATGACGACTGGTGGTATTGGAAAACAAGCTTGCGTTTGATCACGTGACACTCTGGCACATCAGCCTATATGTGCCAAAGAATACTTTTGTTAATACAGACACCAACATTCCTTTTATTCTCTAGAAATTATTATTAGGGAGAGTTAAAAAAATTAATTTCCTTACTTATTGAATAGGACACAACCTGGAAATATCTGCATAAAAGATCAATATAAGATAACTCCCCAAACCACAAGAAATGATCTCAGTACAGAGTTATAGATATAGCCTGTTATATTTACAAAAGAATTAAGATAGAAAGCAACTACTGAAAACATATGATTATCTCAAATTTCCGACACTATTTATTGTTAACGTATTGTATACTGATAGATGGCAGTTAAAGTATTGGAAGCCAATAAAGCTACAAAAATTATATATCTACACTGAAAAAATGTTTTCCATTTAATAAAAATGAATTTCATTTTTGCAGGATCGAGAATTCATTAACAGGGTAAAACTATAATTCACTTTCGTTCCTTATTAAGATATACAACGACAGTAATCAATAATTTTTATCAAAACTAAAAAACCTCACACAAGAATGCATATTAAAGTACAATAATTTTCATAATTTCATTATATTATTCAGGTCCTGCATTAAAATAATTTAATTCATGAATTTCTAACCTGAGAAACCATGATTAAAAATTAATTATTTTTAATAATTTAGCTTATCTCATTTTGCACAACAATGGAAACATGTTTCAATAAAAAATGTATACCACCAAAAAATTGCATAATTTCAGCTTTAAAAAAAATAACGTGCTTCTATTATTTGCATCTAAGATTAAAAAAAAACTACAGTAAACATTAGTAATAAGTAAGCTAATTCAACGTGCAAAAGAAAAATCTCCTTGATTGTCCAATTAAAAAGTATAATAGCAGTAAAAACTTATTCAAACACCTGGCAGTTGCAGGGAGAAACTGACAAAAAGCGCTGGAAAGAAAAAGAGAAACAGAGACAAAGGCCCAAAAAGAAAAGGGGGGAAAGGCCAGACAGCGATGAGAAACAAAGCAGAAGTTCTTGAGAGTGAATACCTCTCAGGGAATTCGGATCCGCGAAAATGCAGCTGCACACACCTGCTTTTAAACAATGAGAGACAGACAGGAAAAACCTTTAGATCGAGAAGCACATAGCAGCGTAATTCATTACGGCCAGCAGCCAATCAAGCAGGAAGGAGGCCACTCAAGCTAAAACTGGAATAATCAAAGTTTTATTTAAAAAAAATCTACGATCTCATTGAAACGGAACTGACCATTCAAAACAGCCATAAAGAGAAAATAATAAACCATGCCATTTTTAACAAAATTCGATCATACTACGTTGTTTCGCAAAAAAAGCGGCAAAGAGAACAATTAAAGGGGGGGGGGAAATACAGGAAAGCAATAAAAAAATTTCATAGATACATTTAGAACTGATTGTGTATTTATACTGCAATGTTTAGGATGTGACATTCATCGTTCATCTTTTCCAAATTTATTTGAATGTTTCTACAAGAGCAGAAAACATTTGGGCTATAGAATTTATTAATTAGGATAAACTTCGGTATGCAATCAAGTTTGCTTACTTTTTTCTTTTCAATTCAGCGGTAATACAGACAGATATCGTGCCAAACACGCTAATATAATGATAATATGCCAAACACGACTACGAAGCTGTTCATTTAGCACCACCAGGGAAGCACATTCCAGATAGCAAATTTAGTTTGCAGCAAACTTGCAGTAGTCCTGCTTTGCTAGCCTGCAAACTTGCAACAAGTTCAGCATGACAAGTCTTCAAGTATGAAACAAGACTGCAGCAAGTCTAAGAATTTTTGCTTGCTTCAATGTTGTCATGACAATGTTGCCGCCATTTTGCAACAAAATAGCGTTGCAAAGGAGTGGTCGCTTTATCTTCCGTCTAACTTGCAGGATTTTTACTGCAAGTTTGTCGCGTCAAATTTGTAATGACAAGATATTATCTAGAATAATTCAAACTTGCTACAAGTATGCATGCTATCTGGGATGTAATTTAAAGTAACATTGACCCTCGCAATTTAGAAGCTGGGACTCCCAGGCTTTGCCTGCCACCTCGGGTACCGTTTGAACTTGAAGGACATTGAGACTATGATACAATTTTACATGCCCCAGATACCATTAATGAACACGGCGGATCTTTGACCGGCTCAAGCCTCGAACACACAATCATCTTGTTATGAGATCGACGTCTTTACAGACAGAGATACTACGACTCTAAATTTGTTTACTTAACTTCGAAAAACAGGAAGAAAAATTAAAGCTTTTTCACAGTACAAAAATAATTAATCGGCTTCGTTTTTATAAATAAGTGTTTCTTATCCATACAATAAAAAAAAACTTCCGTTTTTTAAACCAATCTTATAACTTTACAGAGACTAGAGAATCAAAATTAAGTAAATATAAAAATTTAAAGTTATTTTTAACTAAAGAGGAGGCAAAATTTTTTACTCCTTATACGGAATTTGTAGGATTTAAAAAAAAAAAATATGAATAGAAGGTGAATAATAATAATAATTTGATTCAGTTAAAAGTCTTAATACATTTAGAATTAAAATCAAGAAACAATTTTTAAAAATGTTTAACTTGTTATAGCTAACAAAATATGTATTGAATATATTGTGTCTTACTAAATATGAAAGAATCTTTCAGCTTTAAAAAATTCTTTCATATGCAGCTAATATATAAGATATTAATAAAATATAATGAAAAGTCGATGAAAGTTTAACGTCCAATTGATACTTATACGGAAAGTTACAGTTTATGTAAAACTGTAAGTGCAAAATATTGCTTGTAATATGTTTTATAATGTATTAATGTCGGAATGAACCAAAAATATATCAAGTTAGCACATTGTGTAGGGTACATTTCGCAGCGGAATTGTACCGGGAGCGGGCGTTTTGCGCATAAAATTGGTTATTCAGTTAAATCTCAAAATAGATCGAAAATTATTTAATTTTACATCAGTCGCATCGACTGATGTAAAAACTAGTTTTTATTTGTCTAAATTATACCAGAATCTATGTAGTAGCCAAGAACATTCGGCTTCGTTTTCCTGTATATACCGTTATTTTTGTACCCACAAACAAACCATGTTGCTACACTAACCAGTACTAGTGCGTAACCCGCTCTAAGTATCAATCATCAGAAAACGTACTAGTACGTGTCCCGCATAGAATGTGTTAATAGCCCTGATATTATATATATATATATATATATATATATATATATATATATATATATATATATATATAGAGAGAGAGAGAGAGAGAGAGAGAAAGAGAGAGAGAGAGCGAATATATACTAATACTATGAGAAAAATATAATATCCAAGTATCCAAGTAGACCAAGTAATTAACGGAGGTGTATAAATAAAGTTCTTTGGTCTTCAGATGTTTAAATTTAGGTTTAAATCGAAGCTTTTAAATAATTTTACATACTGGAATAAGTTTAAAAAGATACGTGAAGCAATTTCAGAATAACTTCATGAACAGGGTGATAACTCCTGTTTTGATAAAAATGACTTCAAATATTTTTCTTTTTATCATATATTTTCTTTAAATCGAGCCATACGTTTACACCATAACTCATTAAATCACAGGAACTTTTTTTATCAGGAGAGTTTTAAATTGCTCAGAAATTCTTGAGCCTTCACATATATTTTTTCTGAAAAACCGAAATAATTGGCAATTCAAAGATAGCGAGACCTCTTTCGGGTTATAGATAACACCGTGGCAAAGTGAATGGAGCAATTTTAGTGAAATGCTTATAAGCATGAAATTCATTTTAAAACAGGAATAAAATATTAATACATATATTATATTTTGTATTTAAAGTGACAATGGACTTTCAGTCTAATGACATTTGATTGAAAATTCGAGATTTCTACCTTGTTCAATTTCGAAATAAACTCTGAATCTGAATCAAATGAGGCTTTCTAATACCCATCATTCTATAATGTACATAATTATTCTCCAAAACTACTCTCAATTATGACTAGTAATAACACAAATTTCGTGTTTTATGAATGTTCAAGGCATTTTAGGCATTTTTCTATATGTCACATAAATTGAAATTTATAAATTATTTACCTTTTATGTTTTATTAGCTAAACTTTTAATTAACTTGACATTTATTAGCTAAAGTTAATTCGTTATGAAATACGAAATTTGTTCATTCTGCACTTAATAATATTTATTTTTTACAAATTAAAGGAATTATTCCTGTTATTTTCATTTTTCTCTTAATAATTTACATGAATGCTTAGGCCAACAACTAACTTTTATTCTATTCCTGTTATTTTCATTTTTCTCTTAATAATTTACATGAATGCTTAGGCCAACAACTAACTTTTATTCTATTCCTGTTATTTTCATTTTTCTCTTAATAATTTACATGAATGCTTAGGCCAACAACTAACTTTTATTCTATTCCTGTTATTTTCATTTTTCTCTTAATAATTTACATGAATGTTTAGGCCAACAACTAACTTTTATTCTATTCCTGTTATTTTCATTTTTCTCTTAATAATTTACATGAATGCTTAGGCCAACAACTAACTTTTATTCTATTCCTGTTATTTTCATTTTTCTCTTAATAATTTACATGAATGCTTAGGCCAACAACTAAATTTTATTCTAAAGTCCAAAAGATATCATATGTATGAAAACGACCCAATATGGATACGCCTAGACGTTTTGATTAACCAAGTTTTGAAACAATTAATAACTCCAAAAATAAATAATATTTTACTTTTAATTCTATATAAAAAATATATAAGTAATAACATATTTAACTTTTAAGAAGACTGGTTAGAAATAAATTACTTCCGAAAGTCCCCTGTCACCTAATGGATACGCGTGGACGTTAACCAACTTTTGATTAATAACTCTTAAAATAAATAATTTTTTAATTTGAATTCTATACATAAATATATAAGTAATAACATATTTAATATTTAAGAAGACTGGTTGGAAATAAATTACTTCCGAAAGTCCCCTGTCACCTTAAAATGAAAAAGAATGTCATGGATTATTTAATGGGCTACAGCGTTTTAATTATTTTCGAAATAATTCAATTAATTTCTTTCAAATTCGATATGGAGGCATAAATGATGTCATTGGACAATAAAAATTAGGATTTTGCTTCTTAGTCAGAAAAAAAAAATATTAAATCTGTTTTCAGTGAAAAACTTTGAAAAAAAAGAGAACATATTTTCAGTTATTTACAGCCATTTTTAATCTCACAGCATAGAGTGCTAACACAATAGTTTTTACACAAAAATTCGCTTTTTTTATAAACTGTGTATACTTTAAATACTACTCAGTTTTCCTTCAAAACCTGACATAAAAAAATTTCAGAAACAAAAAAACTATTATAAAAATAAATTTTTTGTATTAATCTTCGATATTTATACTTTTAAAACTATCATACAAATTATATTTATGATATTTTTATTCGTTTCGTATTGTGACTTGAATTTAAGTACAAATTTTTTTCTGCCGTTTACACCCTGAAATATATCTCAAATTAAATATGTGCATATAATGAAAGAATCCAATGGAACTAGATTTCAGGATGAATAGATATATAAGACACATCCAGTGTTAAGGCGAATGGAAAACAGTCTTTCTTGATAATAATAAGTTTATTAAATCATCGTTTCATTTAAAAGCAACACTTGCGCCGTTTTCATTTATTCTTCGAAGACACGCATAGAGTGTTGCTGACAGCTCCATTTTCACGCGCTGACTGACTCATATCTGTTCGCTTAATCATCAAATCCTTTAAATATCTTTCCGCTTGACCGGATGATCCCAAAAGCTTACGCGAGCGTGGGGTTTTTTTTTCATTTATTTTATTATTATAAAAGAGTTCCCTTTATAAAATCGCTCAAAACTCACGTAATTTCTAACTACTATTTTTTTAGACCTCTACCTCTACCTACCTACCTACCTACCTACCTCTCTCACACACATGCATGCATGCATGCACACACACACACACAGAGAGAGAGAGAGAGAGAGAGAGAGAGATTTAAGGGAGGGCGAAGCGGGAGGGTAAATTTTCAAATCATCAATATAATTTACCTCGTACCTCTGAATAAATTTTAATGCTAGTCTCCCAAACAATTCATTACTACAGTGTTTAATATTGGAGTTTTCCTATGGTAAATATAACTCCTCCAAAGAAATATGAACATCATTTAAACGTGTCATTTACAATTTAACGCTGCGAAAATCCTTTTCCTGAATGAATATTGTGTTTTCCCTAAGAAATAATTTAAAGAAATAATCAGCAAATGTTAAAATAAAGATAAGTAAATCAGACACAAATTTTACAATTCAAAGAGTTGATGTTTCACAGTTATCTATAGTAAAAGATATATTAAAAGAGTAAATCTTTAATTTTTTTTCATAGGGAAAAGACAGGAATTCTAATCCAAAAAAAGCGAAAACTGAGAAGGTTTATTTTCTAAATACCCATCACGGCTCTCTCAGAGGAGAAAACCTGAAAGTCAAATTAAACCGCAACATCCCATCAATAGTGCACTCAAAGTTAAGACTGCATCTATCTTGGCGGGAAGTCCCAAATGGATAGAAATAAAAATAAAAAGTTGACACATTTCCTTAATGTAAGGCCAGGGCAGACGCCACGGGACAGCATGCAATGTCCAGAAAAGTGATTCATAAAAGAAAATAGCCACAAGAGATTCGCAAGAAACACAAAAATACTAATCTTTCTAAGACAACACAATAGTCCTGTGTTTTAGTCTATCTTAAGCAGGAAAAACGCCCAGTATGCACTAAAATCTCATCAAAGATATACATTTGAAGAAAGCATGAATGGTCTCAAGTGAACAGTTTACGAAGGAAATATTTTATATAATACAAAAGTGTCAAACTCATAATTCACTAACTAAATTAGGCTAATAAAATGCTTAAAATTACGTTTAGACTGCTTACAGAATAAACTAAATATTTGGTTTTGGAAAAAAAAAAATTGAAATACATATATGCGTATTTTATAGTGACTTTTCCTTAACTTAATAATTCTACTGATTTTTACTCAATAATTCTACTGACAATAATTCTACTGATTTTTACTCAATAATTCTACTGACAATAATTCTACTGATTTTTTACTCAATAATTCTACTGACAGAAGTGACAGTAATTATTTTTTCACAGCACACAAAAATTCGCTTTTTTTATAAACTGTGTATACTTTAAATACTACTCAGTTTTCCTTCAAAACCTGACATAAAAAAATTTCAGAAACAAAAAAACTATTATAAAAATAAATTTTTTTGTATTAATCTTCGATATTTATATTTTTAAAACTATCATACAAATTATATTTATGATATTTTTATTCGTTTCGTATTGTGACTTGAATTTAAGTACAAATTTTTTTCTGCCGTTTACACCCTGAAATATATCTCAAATTAAATATGTGCATATAATGAAAGAATCCAATGGAACTAGATTTCAGGATGAAGAGATATATAAGACACATCCAGTGTTAAGGCGAATGGAAAACAGTCTTTCTTGATAATAATAAGTTTATTAAATCATCGTTTCATTTAATGACACACTGACATGATTCTAATGAAATGAAATAAATATTTTAAAAACCATATTATTTTTTTCCTCGGTGGAGGACTAAGTAATTGTAGCAAAAACTACCAATTTTACAGAGTTTTAGTTTAATAGGTGAAGAAAATAATTATAAGTCATTACAAATTTTAACTTTGGATCAAAAATGGAAGAAAACAGGAAAGACACCTTACGCTAAAAAATAAAAAAATATATAAAAAAAACCCTGAATGATTATATTAAACTAGTTAGAGTATTTCTTTTATATGGTAGACAATTTAACAATTCACAACTTTTAGATATTTCCATTTTCACGAAAGAAGCAGAAATAAATATGAAGCACAAATATATATTGATAATACGAACTAAGTACAGAACAAATATCTTCTTTCAATAAGAGTTATGTAAGTTAATCATTAAAATAAAAGGAACGGAGTGATTATATAATTAAAAATAAAGATTTCAAAACTATAAAATAAAATGATAAAATAAGTTGTCTTTTAATTATCTCATATGAGTTAATTTTTTTTTCAAAATTTTAATATTTTTTCAATTTAACCAAACTGTTTAAATTTTAGAAGTTTTGGTAAATGACAAGCTAAACTCCGTACAACTGTAGTTAAGCAGCTTTATGCTGGGTTATGGGAAAAACGATTCCAAATGAAAAGCCTAGATTCCCTTAGAGAAAAAAACAGGAAAATAAAAAACTTACAAAATTTTATAAGTCTATAAAATACCACCTTTTTTATATATAAAGTTATTTCAGTAAATCCAGTTTATTTAAATGCTAATTTTACAACCAGCAGGAAGTGGAGAAAACATACAAAGTTTTCCACAGGGAATAATTTTTCATAATATTAATAGCCTAAAGAGTTTAGTTGTCTCTTCAATTTACACTCATCTAAAACCATAACAAACAACATAAGAATAAAGGCAAACAAAAGTTTTCCTTTTAAAGTGAAAAATTAATCTGAAATCGAGCAGTATAATGCATAAATCCGCAGTCTACATTTAATATATTCTTACCTATTACGTATCTCATAAAGCAAAAGCAGAAAATTCTTTGTACACTTACGTCCTCTAAAATACTTCAATCATTCGCCGGGGGAAAATATTTAATGAGAAAAGCATGTTTTTAATGCATTAAATTTTGAACCGCAAACAAAAAGAAAATGGTAAAAAGCTTGACAAGAGATTAACATCACTCTCGAAAGGAAGGCAGCACAGCAGATAGCGGAATTATTTAGAAATCACTCGTCGACGTTAAGCTTTGAAATTAAATTTGTTTGAAGATACAACTCGGGGGATCATTTTTAATTATTATTTTCAGAACTAGTCAGAAACGTTGGCTGACAATTCAAAGAGTAATAAATATAGTAAAAGCATTAGAAGTTTATTTGGAAATCACACCGCAGAAAAATCAAGAATTTTAATTTTAAACTTAAGAATAATAATGAGGAAAATACTATACAATTTGAATTTTGAGTTTGCTTTATACTATTTTGTTAAACGCTAGTTGCAGAACATGAGCAGACATGGATAAAAAATGATAATAAAAATAATAATAAACAGAGAAAAGAATGGTTCAGAATCAGGTGAAGAGTTGGGATTTACTTGAAAAGGAAAAAAAAAGTATTTATTTAAAAAGTGCTAGAACTTATTTTCAGTGGTTGAGGCTAGATATAATATAGCTCAGAGAGCATGCATACTTGCAGCAAGTTTAATTTTTCTAGATAATATCTAGTCATAACAAATTTGAAGCGACACACTTGCAGCAAAACTCCTGAAAGTTAAACTGAACATAAATCGACCACTCCTTTGCAACGCTATTTTGCTGCAAAACTGTAGCAACCTTGTCACTACAACCTTGAAACAATCGAAAATTCTTAGACTTGTTGCAGTTTTGCTTCAAACTTCCAGACTTGTCATGCTGAAGTTGCTGCAAGTTTGCAGGCTTGCAAAGCAAGACTGCTGCAAACTAAATTTGCTATCTGGGAGGGTTCGACGCATTTATTTATAAGTTTGTATAACGTTACATTCCCTAAAACAGCAAGATGAAACTTTCCACTGACACACCACAGTTTATACTTATTACTCAAATTCAACTAAACCATTATCATAAATGTCCAAATAATATATTTCATATGCAATACCTTCATAGTAAAATTAAAAAAAAAATAGTGGTTACATTTCTATAGTTTTGATTTTTAGACAGAACTGCGATACAAATGTACTTTAAACCATTATCATAAATGTCCAAATAATATATGTCATATAAAATACCTTCATAGTGAAATTAAAAAAAAAATAGTGGTTACATTTCTATAGTTTTAATTTTTAGACAGAACTGCGATATAAATGTTCTCAATCTCACACGTGCCAGGATATTACAAACTTATTTCAGATTTATACTGTAAATAGTGTATTTCTTCTGCTTCATCATCTGCATACACTACAGCCTATCTACCGGCCAAGTTCAATAAACTTCCTCCAACGGACCCTATCAGGCGCTACGGTCGCCAACGGTTGATTTTTAAAGAAATTTTCTTGCTAGTAATTAGGGTATTTATTAGCTGTATACACAGTTAAACTAACTAATTGAAACATCCGATTTAATCTTTTTAAAAATGTGATTTAATAAAAGAAAATAGATTTATTTTTAAAGATTCATATGCTTAATATTTTATAGCTTGATATGCATTTACCTATATATTAACACAGTCATTTGTACAGTAAATATAAGTTTTCAATTTCACTATACGTGTAAGTTTTCCTTCTAATAGTAACTAACAGCAATATGTAAAGAGCAAGATTTCCCCAAAAGGCAGACAAGTCATATTAGTTGAACGGTTTCAACGAATTAAAATTGCGTCCGAAATAACATAAACCCTAAAATTATCAAAACAAAATGCCCTACCGAAAAATTTAACGCACTCTACAAAGTTAAGTTAGAGGTTAAAGCCCTTTTAACAAAAATATTTGTCGATAAATTAAACGCAGAATAAAATAGCGAACGCTTGCGATTTTCTCTTGCGCGTGAAAACACGTATTCTCGTTAAACGAAACGTAGAAATAAATGAAAAAATATATAAATATCCAAACATTAGAATGCATTAGCTCAGGATCCAAATTGAGTAACAGGTACTCTGAAATAAACTATTAATGTCCAGTGGTGCACATTCAGTAGCCATAAATATACATCCGCACTTCCTGAAACCCATTTTCGCAAACCAGGCAATTATAACGCACAAAGAATGCGACTTCTAAAAGCAGTTCATTCAGCTAGAACACTGAACCCGGGTAAGCAGGAACTAAAATTCAACACTTTAAATTTCATGTAATTCCAAGCGCACAGTATATGCTATAAAAGGCGCAGTTGGAATGCAGGGATATTGCAGGTTATTAAAGAAGCCTGGTTTCATATAAAAGTGTTAAAGGGAATTTTTCGAGAGGGAATTTTAAAACAATGACATTCCTAAAATGACCCCAATTATGGTAAAGGAGTATATCACTGAAAGCTATACTTTCATTCATTTTTATGACAGTACTGTTGGATTTTTGCTCAGTACCTAAACTTTTAAACTGGTTTAATAACAAGGAACAAGAACACATACCCATAATTAACAGAAACGAAAAATCTGTAGCATCCCTATTTAATTCTGTTTACTTATAAGTTTACGCAACAAATGTTTTAAACTTCAAATTTAATACAAAAGCGTTTTAAATTAAGTATAGTGACAAATGGAGTGTATTAATATATTTCAAACAAATATTAAACACAATCTGGTGAATAAAAAAATATAGAGAAGCAACAATTTCAGTATTTTAACTGTCTTTAAATAATTTAAACTATAAGATACCAGCAACAAGTTCAATATTTTAAATGTCCTTAAATAACTGCAATTATAAGATACCAGCAACAATTTCAGCATTTTAACTGTCTTTAAAAAATTGAAACTATAAGATATCGATAACAATTTCAATATTTTAACTGTCTTTAAGTAATTGAAACTATAAGATATCGGCAACAATATCAATATTTTAACTGTCTTTAAATAATTGAAACTATAAGATACCATTTATATTCACTATTCATTCTATTTGTCTTTGTTAATAATGATATCCTTTTATTCCTATTAAGTTAACCTTGATATTAATTGTTATATCACCAACCCCTCTATTTTCAGCTTTTATCACTATAAGTAACAACCCAAGATAAATTGAAAACAACACCGTTCCAAGTTCAATATTTTTAGCTCGAAACAATTTATAGTTAAGAAAAATAAATTAACAATTCTATTCACGTTAGTTTCTATTTAATTATGCTTATGGTGAAATAGTTTTTTTATATTAGATTAAGCTTCATAATAACTAGTATATCTCACAGTCTTGGCAATGCAATTCCTAATTTCATATTTCTAACTAGTTTTAAATATTCGAGAAAATACAAATACAAAATAACTTAAAACAAAAAAACACTAGATACCAGTTTTATTCATGACAGTTTCTATTTAATTATGTTCATAGTTAAATTGTTTTATTCGATTGATAAATTGTTCGATTCATCAAATAAAGTTTCATAATTTTTTTGCCATCCCATAGATTTGACATTTAACATTATAATATAATGTTAATTATAATATTATTTAACATAATAATATTCAAAATAGATTATGTTTCATAACTGCTTTACTATCCTATGGATTTGCTATTTAACCCTGTAGTTAGCAATCCAGGTAAAATTAAAAACAATTCAGGTAGCAGTCGATTAAAACTAACTTTTATTGTTTTCAAATGATATGCTTGAAAATTTAG
>CM063502.1:76131508-76141508 GCA_032207245.1 Pardosa pseudoannulata | reverse complement strand
TGAAAATTAATGAATTATTAAATCTCTGTATTCCAACACAAGCTGAGTTATATTAATACCTGCAATAAATTTTTTCAAGTTGAAAGGAATTTCCTTTAAAAACAAAATCTTAAAATGACTATAGTACCAGCTTTGGAGCAGAAAAAACATCATTATGACAGCCTCTTTTCGACTGATAATTATCAATTTCTCCTCACTTTAAATTTAATATATTTTTTACAAATTCGATACAATTTTTACCAGTTCTTTAGTAATACCCAACTGTAAAAAATTTAGTTGTCATGCCATGTAATGTATATTTATATGAGAAACTTTTAACTCAAATTGAAGTTAAATATCTTATCTATTCAGAAGACTTAAAACTTTAAAGCTTTTTTATAAACAAGCTCATAAGGAATTCAAAATTTGAAATTGATCATGTTAATAAATTAAATATATTGCACGAATTAAATATAATTTAGATACAGAAAATTTAAAAAAGGCATTTGACTGCAATTTCATATAAATATTTAGTACCTAATATATGTTTTAAGGATTATCTTGTGAGTATTTTTTTTTTTTGTAACATATAAATTTTATGTTTTTTGCCCTTTGCGACATCATGTTACATATCTGTAACCTACACAAGAGTGAATGTTCTTTACACAAAGAGCTTACCAAGACTGTTTTGTTGATTGTTATTATCCTGTAGCAATGAAATTAACACAATTTGTTCAGCGAACGCCTATCAAATGTCTATACTAAATTTACTTTTAACATCAAAGTTTATCTTATTACTTGATCAGATACACTTAAATATTTGTTAAATAAAAAAATTAAAAGCTAAAATTAAAAAAAAAAATCTGGAAACACCAAAAGTATATTGCTCATAAAAATAGCTTTCTACTTTTAAGACTATCATATAGCCCGTCATACGACGAGATCAGTAAAATTTTTAATATTCCAGAATTGTAAAGAACTCTATGAGAAAGGTAAAAAAATGGTTTGTTTTTTGCTGAGAATTATCTGGTACACGCTCAATAATTTTTTTATCTTCATACTCGTCTAAAGTGTCCCGATACTGTGAATGCAGTTTAGAATGAAGTTGAATTCATTTAGAAAGATAATTCAAAGTGTTCTTAGCTACGTCAAAATTATCGTTAAGTTCTTCCCTAGTTTTTTGCAAAGTAATTAATGGAAGTAAAGGAATGAAACTATTATTTCCACTACACCCTGGAGGTAGACAGAATTTGTTGCTAATACCGGTGATAAAATTTTCATTGCAACAAAAAATAATCGCTGATTAAATTTAAAATTAGCATATACGTACCTAATCTATTAAGTCAAATGTAAAAGAAATTATTTACGTTATATCTAAATTCAGTGATAAAACGTATGCAAATAATGCAGACTATATTTAAGTAATTTAAAATAAGAAAAGATTAAATGAAATGGTTAAAGGAATGACGTCATAATGCTAGAAAAAATGTTATTTTTACATATATATTATGTGACAAAATGATAAATTAATCGGGCTTGAAATAATGGCATTAAATACTAGAAAAGGGGGGAAAGGGGTGGATTAAGAACGTTGCTAACTCTAACTCATGAAGAATCCAATATGAATACCTCTATCGATTCCGGGTACAACCGCTTCATAAATTCGCGAACACACGGACAGATAACTTAGGATATTATTTCATAGGGGATGATTTTTGAGTTAAATAATTTACAATATTTATATGAAATACGTTTCTTAATAGAAAATACAACTTTTTCCTGTGATATTTTATTTTAATATTTCATATTCTTCTTACATACTTGACATAGTGTAGTATAACATTTACGGAAATTCAATTCGGGGTTGTAGAGATATAAAGAGTTAAAATATGAGTCACGGAGAAGTCAATACGGTTAAAAAGTTTTACATATCAGATTTTTGTCGATTGATATTTAATAAACAATATACTTTTTTATAATGGAGTTAATTCGCTATTTTGACAATAATTAATATTGTTTAATATCATTTTTAATAAAAGTGACCTAGTACTAGCCAAATCAAACTCAGGACATAATTTTAAATTATACAATATCATTATCGCAATTGTACACAAACACGTGTCATTTCAAATTATTCAAATTACTTCAAATTATTAATTATTCAAGTAATTATTTAATTATACTAAATATAAACTAGTTGTCAAAATAACAAGAACGAAAGGGGAACATACAAAACAGTTACCGAAACTTTTTTTTATTATGGATGATTAATAAACTGAACAATAATTTTTACGATAAACCCAAACAATGAGGAATGTTGGATAAAGCATTCGAAAATATATGTTATAATAACTAAGAATAAAATTGAAAATGGATCTCAGTTTAATGCGGAATTGAAGGAATATTTAACATGGTAACCACTGAAACCAGGAAAAGAATACCCTGATAATTTTCCCTAAATTCTCTAACTGCATTCACGCGACACTTCTCGGAAATGAGCTAAAATTTCATTCAGCTGAGTCTAAGTTCCTATAGGAGTGAGGTTCATCCTATTATGCCTTTATAAAAGTAAAAATTACAGTTTTAGGTATTTAATAGCACAATTTTTTTTCCATCTCTCTGAATGGCCTCTCCACTCTCAATTCGATTGGGCCGGCCAAAAATAATCAATTATTTTTAATGTAAAAAACACAATTTAGAACGTTGGCTTGCCAAAAAAAATTACAAAAATACAAAAATAATCAAAATTTGAGTATAGTGGATATTTATATAATTGGTATGATTTCTAATGTTTAGAATATTATTATTATTATCTAAAGAGTATATTGTTCAATTGGTAGGCAATCTACCAATTGACAGTATGATGTGTCATCCCTTGATGAGTAGGTATCAAATATGAAACCCTTATGTTTCATATCTCAAGAAAAATTTTTATAAAGTGACGCATCGAGTCAAGGATGTCTTTACAGCCAGGGCTTAATAATAAAATAGTTCACAATTATATTTTATTTTACATTATATTTTAGTAAAATATATATTGAAAAATGAGCGAATCGGAATATGAATATGAATACGCTGTAGGAAAGCGGGCTCACAAGGAAAAGATAAGTCGTAAGTGATAAGTAGAAAAAAAATACATTTTATACTTGAATAAGTATGTGTTATAGCTTACAATCCCATGTAAATGATAAATATCAATAAAACGATTGTTTTTT
The DNA here is from genome assembly GCA_032207245.1 of Pardosa pseudoannulata. Lineage (NCBI taxonomy): Eukaryota > Metazoa > Arthropoda > Arachnida > Araneae > Lycosidae > Pardosa > Pardosa pseudoannulata. Next base: position 76,138,314 of record CM063502.1, on the reverse strand, counting down.
CTTTCACATTGTTATTTTCAATTCTCGATTGCATTCGAGTGTGAAAAATTATTGCAACATAAAGTACAACGCCGCTCGAATTATCTCGAGTGTGCACAGTTTGGCCAGTTAAACGCGCTCGAGTTAACTCGAGAATGCACGTTAAGGGGTTAAAAATACCATAAATGGAAGGTTATAATTTTAACATATAGAGGAAAAGATATATTACAATTGCAATTTCTTAACTCAAATAACCTAAATATGTGTAGATATAAGAATGGTGCAACTAAATGTCATGAAATGTTGTTTCATGAAAAAAAAATCTAAATAATTTAACATGCATGATGAATATTAACCCTTTGATGGCCAAGAAGCACGATCGCGTTCCTCAACACACTAGCCGAGAATGCTCACGCATGAACTAATGCGATCTCTTTTTCATACTTTGTTGATTCTTGTTTATTGTTTTTTTCTGCACGTGTATTTATAAGATATAGCATTAGGGTATATATTACATCTTTATGTTGAAAATAGTCCAGTTTTCAAATTGGATCACGCATAAATTATTTCTAGGTGAATCTTGCAAATTGGGTAATTTGCTTATTTGAGCGGAAATATTGTAAGTTATATTTATTTAAATTTTCATTCTTGTACCAAAAAAAAAAAAAAAAAAAAAAAAAAAACTTTCTAGGCATTATAAAAATATCGTTATGGCTTCGACCAGCAGAGAATTTCACAATCATGATTGGAATTATAACATTTATTTTTTGTTTTTGAAACACTTTTCGTAAATAAAATGTTCCGAATTTAGCAAAGAAATATATTTTTTTAATTTCTACTTTTTACTAGCAGCGAGTCACTTTTAGTTAATTTTCTAAAAATCATGTTGGCTCTCAAAGAGTTAAAAAAGTTTACATTACTTTAGAAGAAAATGAGAGCATTCTTTAAATCTGTTATCTAATATAATGTAAAACTATTTTCTTAAATTTGAAATATTTAAAATTTTAATCTAGGCACAGTAATAACTCTTTTGGTGACTGAAAAATATTTTTCTTGTGGTTTGTGAAATTTTTTAGATTTTACAGAATTTTAAAAAGTACCCTATAATATTTTCCTGATATTTTTTATAATCGTACACACCCTAATAATTTCCTGATGCACTGGTTTTTTCCTGGTGTGAGCCCCCCCCCTATCTAAGTCATCGAAAAGCAGTTAAATCTCATAATTTTCTAATAATTTTTCTAACGGGAACATTTAGGACATTTTTTTTTAAAGAAAGATTTTAATAAAACCAAAAAAAAAAAAAAACTCAGTTTTATAAATTAAACAAATGACAAATAAATAAAATCAAGAAAACAAAATAAAACATTTTGCTAACTTAAACATTGAATAATGAGAGGACACCCTCAATTAACAATATTACCAATATATCCATTTTCACCAAAGACAAATCAAACTACAAAGTAGAATACAGTTAAAATAACATTAGCAACATGAATATCTCTGTAACACCGTAAACCGTAAGATTTATAACGATTTTTTTGTTGCTCCTATCCATTGAATATATTCTTATATTAAAAACACTAGACCAATGCAATTGAAAATATAATATTTTTTTAAAAAATCACCCAGTTTAATGAGGAATTGAATATTATCGCTATGCAGTGAAATCTCATAACTTCTAACGGAAAAGTTTAAAACATTAAAAAAAGGGTTGAAAATTTTTCACTCTTGAATAATAAGTCAGACGAATAAAAAAAAATGAAATTCATCAATTTAAATATTCCTCAAGTGAATAAATAGCATAAAAAATTAAAATCCAAATTTAAGTTTTAGAAGTAATAAAGAATGACAGCTAATACCCTAAGTTAAATAATGAAAATTTGTTTATATTATTTCACACAGCCACTTTAAACCAGCCTTTCACCAAAAAGAATTACATAAAAATGTCTAACGAATTATCATAATTCAACTGTTATATACTACTGTATTACATTTGTTCTATAAAATGTAAAAGAACAAAAGTCATAGAAAATAAGAACCATGTAAAGCTTTTTAAAAATATCTTGGAATATTTCTCTTAAATATATCAAGAGATAAAACATTTTTAATCAAGAGGGGAAGAAAAAAATATATAAACAAATTGCAACGAATAAATAATGAAAATTGAAAGTCTGGTGAAAAAAAAAACTGCACTGACTTCATTTAATATTTATAGACATCGGTACGATATTAATAAATTATATGAGATAATAATGCAAAGTTAATTTAATATTCTTGTCATCTTAAATGAAAGAAAAACAAAACGAACATATATGTTTTATCAATTACACGAAATTAGTTCTTCAGAACTAAACAAAACAAACTGAACAGTTCGCATAGGATAACCTATGATTAATATCTGGATTTATGATTGCATTAGCATGCCCAACTTTTATACCTAGTCAGGACCCGTGAATGCATGCATAATACTTTTCCTTTATGAAAAAACAATGTAGACACTGGGAGGTCGTTATCAGAATTCCAATTCTCGTAGGATTGCGATCGTATCGCATTTGACTTGACAGTTATGTAAAACTAAACATCCTCACAATGAAAAATGTCTAACTCTGGAGAACCATAATTTCAAATGAATTACCATTAGATATATATGAAGTTGAATTAATATTTCATAAATATATATCTAATAAATAATAAAACAAATTAATTTATCAGCGTTGAATTTAAATTCTTAGTATAGATGCCTAAACAAAGTGACCTCTCGAAACGAAATCAAAAAAAGCACTACGATAAATTACATCAGGACATTACTGAAATTGCTCGGAACACGATCACAGTCAACAATACAAAAGAAAATTTCCTTCCCATGGTCTGTAATCCAATGATCGAGAAGATAAAAATCAAAATTGCCAATTCTAATCTTCCTTGGGCGAAGGAGAAGGTTAATTGAAGAACAAACCCCTTTAAACCGAGTAATAAAAGCAATGTCAACTGTATCCAAAGAGTAGCGTATCCAATGCTATGATAAGAGAAAGAATTCCAGTGTGTGGGGGGCAGACTCACCCAGCAGGGTCTCGGGGTGGCGCGCGGCGACGGGTCTTCATCGGTCCACGTGGTGCCGTCGTGCAGAAGCGAGGTGGCCGCAGAGTGGAGCAGAGACGGAGCGGGCGACCTGCTCTGGAGCGCTGCAGCCCCCAACTGAAGCGGGGCGGCCGCGTGTAGCTGCTGCGCGTACGCCATGCGGAAAGCCCGGCCCATACAGCCGCTCACCGCCTCCGCCTGAAACAGAAAGCATCGGATTATGTCATTTCAGCCTCTTCACAACAAACACAAACACAAGAAGCAGTCTGGCATCAGTTCATTAAAATACTGAACCAAGAAATACCTAAGCAAAGCTACAGAATAAAATTATGCAATGAAATGATTAAATTAAGAATTACAACCAAATATTATTAATTAACTAAACATTTCAGTTTTTATTTTTGATTATTCTTATTTTTAAAAATTATATATGATATAAGATTGTACAACATAAAAACTACAAGATATGTTTGCTGGCTTTGTGGTTGCTTAACAATTTAATAACTACTCCCCATAAAAGATAATTTTTCGTTTCTTTTATATTTCTTAACGAAACACAGCTACGTTACATTTTTTAGACTGGACCTTATATCGTGGTGCTAATTACAAATTACTACAATCACAAGTGTTTATCTCCAGCTGATAATAACGTAATTTTTACAGGCGTACGTTTTTGAAGCCGCTTGTCGACAATTTATAAATCTGTGTGTATGTATCAAAGCATGGTCAATAACATTCATTGTTTTGAATGTTGTTGAATGTTAAACATTGTTTTCACAAATAACTCAATTTAACGATTCTTCTATACAGTGGACTTTATGGGACGATTTTGAGCTATCGTTACCTATAAGGAGAAATGATTATACTTTAAAAGCGGTTTGATCGCTCTAAAAAGTTTATTTTTTCATAATTATTCCTTGATTGGTAAACAACAAAATTCTGAGCAAAAGAACAAAATTAAATTATGTAATGAGATCAGTAAATTAGGAATTCAGATAGAAAATTATTACTTAGGAAGTTGATGTTTTTCAAACAAAAAAAAAATACATTGAGATAGATACATTTCGTCTATTCTCCAAGAAATATAAGTTATTTTTATCACGATGGAAAGACAATTATACGATTTTTCCCCATTATTCCTACTTTTTAAAAATATTATGTTTAAAAATATGACGAAATTCTGTTCCACATTGGAATAATTAAATATGTAATGAAATGTTAAATTATTAGTAAAAGATTATTAGCTAGAAAAAGTCAATGATACCCAAATATTTCAGAAGCGATTTATCACGATAAAAACTTTGCAGATATTTTTTGAAATATCAGTAAACAAATTTCTCATCAAAAGAACAAAATTATGTAACGAGATCATTAAATTATGAAATAAGTCTCAAACTATTAGTTATTACACATAATTTGTATAACAGTACTACAAAAAATATTACAGAAGCAGTTGTTATCCCGATGAAAAAATATATCTATGATTTTTTTTCACTATTCTTACATTTTAAAATATTACATTCAGTGCAGCAAACGCAAATTTCACTGTGCAATAAAACTTAATTTAATATTTAGATTTATGAGTAAAGGATTTATAATTAGCCTAAGTCAATGATATCCTTTTTCAGCATAACAAATGCATCAAACATTACCAGGTTACGACAAATATTTCAGAAATGGTTTTAAACAGATAAAACCTCTTATTTAAGGTTTATATTTTTCTTTATTATACCTTTATGAAATAGTATAAAACAAATTTTCAAGCAAATTAACAAAATTATGCTGTGCAACGAGATCATTAAATTATGAACTAGGACAAGGTACTAGTTAAGATGTGGCAACTTTTTCAACTAAACATATCGATATGCTTTTCAGCTATATTCCGTATTTTCCATAATAATAATTCTATTTTCAAGAAAAATTACAAAATAATGTATAAGGATAAAAACGCATTCCTATAATAATTTTCATTATTCTTTTTAAATATTATGCCCGATAAACAATGAATTTTTGAGCAACAAGCGCTAAATTATGTAATGAAACTATTCAACTACGAAATTATGACTGAAAATTATTGATAAAAGAACGTCCTTGTATCTTTTCCTACAACACAGGCGCATGAAATGCATTTAAATTATTCATTTATTTTTAGGGATATTTAAAACTTAACTTTATAAAATAACATCCAGATTAGCAACAACAAAACTAAATTATTCAATAAAATCGTGGATTAATATAGACAATGAAATTATGAATCACGATTAAAATATACTTAATTAGCTTAAAGTAGAGTGGTACTTAACTTACATTAAAAATAAATAAAATAAAAAAAACGCAGGTAGTGAATTTTAACTACGTTTATTTAAATATTTCAGAGGCGGTTTTATCACGATGAAAAACATTTTGATCTGCTTTTTTTTTCTTCATTTCGTACTTTATAAAAAAAAGTTATTCTTACTTTTTAAAAGATGGTAAACAAAAAACAATTACGAGAAATAAGGACAAAATAAAGCTATTTAACTAAATCCCAAATTAATACAGATTAAAAAAAGTTTGTTATAATTACATATTAACTGCATTTTAATAAACATTTGCATAATGTTAGACCCGCAAAAAAGAAATGTGGAAAAAGATTAAAATTAATTTTAACAAATGTTAGCAGATTTTTATTAAAACATTCTATGCTTCAACAAACAATAGTAATTTTTACTAATTGCAATAACACTGATTGATAAGAATTAACCAATATAGAATAAATTTATGTTTTTACTCCCTGTCTTTTTTAATTTCTTTTATTTTATGATGGAATAAAGTGACTGATATACTGGGGATTTTAATTAGAAGTTTAAAGTATGGAGAAAATAAATTTGATTTACTTTTATTAAAACGAAATAAAATAGAGCATTTTTCATGAAATAAAATAGAGTATTTTTTTAAGAAAATAAAACAATTTTTTTAAATGAAATAAATTCGAGTACGACATTACTCTTTTCTACACTAAGAAAAAATTCTAATTACGCTAAAACACATATAAGACAAGCATAAATAAGGCATATGAAGCCGAATTTTAAAACAATCTATGACTTAAAATTAATTGATGGTATCTCAAATAAGAACAAATTTAAAAAAATATGAAATGAACAGTATAATTTATTATAATGATAAAACACTGAAAAGGTATATAGTCTGACATAGTAACAAATAACCGAAAATAAACTGCTCTACATGTTACGTGATCGAGTATACAACAGTATATTTCTGTGCTACCGCATATTTTATAGTATGAGCGAATTAAATTACGGAATTCACAATGTTATTTTATTAAATGTATAACAAATACGTAGTATTAGCCATAGGATTAGACGCATAATTTCAGAATTTTAATACCCATAAACTCTTTACTTTTATTTGTTGAGAGTGACTTTTCATTTATCATGTTTATGTTACTGCGAGATTAGCATTCCTTGCTTATATTACCATAATAATTAGTAGAAAATTTACTGTAGAAAATTTTACGGAGAAATTCAATTTCTCCACAACTTGTACAGGGAAAATAAACAGATTACTACTTTAATATTTTCGTTAGAGGGAAATGAATTGTTGTTTGGAAGAGTCAGAGCCCAAGTGGCATAAACTAATCCCCATAAAAGCCAAAGAAGGTAAAATAACAAAACTAAATATTATGAAGCTAAAGTAACAAATCTAAATTTTATGAAGATAAAATTAATACTGTAACAATTTTATAT
>CM063502.1:76029008-76124008 GCA_032207245.1 Pardosa pseudoannulata | reverse complement strand
GGTCAATCGCTTCCTGCAGCAGTTAACAGCAAGTCCGAGGCAATTAAACACAAGATTATTATAATTATTATTAGATCTTACTGTACGACCTCGTCACTTCTGTCGACACTGCATATGTCTAATCACGCAACTCCCTCTGCGTGCCCAGAATATATTAATAATGTTTGCCTGAAATGAGTGCAGAAAATGACTGCCAAAGAGTCCTTTCACCTCTGATCTGGACAATTATGATACTTTATCCGCATACGTATATTTGGACGACGTTTTTAGAGACTTTTTGCTCCTTTCACAACTGCCAATATAAAAAGAATAAACACTAACAGCCACAAGCAGAGAATCACGTGTTGAAATCAAATATAAAAAGTAACAACTCTGATTCAAGAACAAATAGTTGAACTCAATACTGCCCCGAGAGATTTAGAGGTAAATAACAGTTTATAAAGCAAAAAACCGGTGAAAACAAACCTCTACTGGAAGCAAATGTTTAATATTAAATGTTACACTTAAAAATCAGTTACAATATATAGAAATAAAATGATAATGCTCAGAGTGCTAGAAGTGATATCATTGATTTGGTTTGGAGTGCTATGGTCTACTCTTTTGCAACACGAGGGCTAATGAGACCGGGACCTACAGCTTAAAGCCTAACGGCTACGAACGGATTCCGAACGGCTACGAACATCCATGCCACAGTGGGATTCGAATCCACGAACTCCGGTACCGAAGGTCAGCACTTTAACCAATCGGCCATCGTTCGGCGTGATATCATTGAAACTGAATTCATGTTTTACATAGTACAATTAAAACAGCATCGCTTCATTCATACCATCTATCGCAACAGTGAAATTCAAACACAAGCTTCTGTTCTGAAAACCAGCATTCTACCAATATTTCAGCCATATTTTAAAAACATATTTTAGAAAATGGCATCATGAAAAGAACAATTTTTTAGGGGAGCTATATCAATTATATTTTATTAAAAATATTTTACAAATTATTTATAATACACTTTTTCCTTTTTAATTAACGGAAGGTGAAATCTTCATTCATCTGGGTGAATATACAGAAAAATGTTTTCCATACGCATCGTATTAAGCAGTAACCCTCAATGTCTGAAAACGGAAAAACTCAAATATAGAATAATTGTAAAGAGATAATTTGACTTAGAAATAGCAAGCAGTTCGTCACTAAGTTTTGAGTAAGACAGCAAAAAGAGAAATAAAATACGTAGTAATATTAAATATGCAAAATGAAATTATTTTTCAATTTGAAGTCAAATATTATTTACTTATTTCGAGCAATAGATATTTTAATTTTTATTCCAAACTACAATACAGTCATACAGGAATGCCTCTATAGATGTTTTCAAATCCAACTTTGATTCTAATCCTCTAGACGTTTTGGAATAATCCAGTTCCAGACTGGGCGCGCGTGTGTTTATTTGTATGCCTGCATATATTTTAAGAATTCCCCAGAGATAAAACCCAAAAAAGCGGTTTCCAAAGCATCAATTTAATAAATTTAATGCCAGAAAGACATTTGAATGCTATTTTTAAAAAGTTCTTTCCCTTCTAAAATTATTCAGAATCATGACTTTGCCAGAATATAATTGAAGAAGTGGTATTTATCACTTAGTTACGGAAATAATTACCTCAAGTGGAAGACGATGCAAACAGGTTAAATGGAGTAAAGAAGAAAAATCAAATAAGAGCACAAGTTTTTAAAAAATATTCTGCTCAAATCCACCCATCACGAAACGTGATGCGGAATTGTGAAGAATTGAAGGCAAGGATTTGATGCGAAGCGCATCAAATCTTTGCCTTCAATTCTTTTGTAGTCATACATATTTTAGATATGTTTTCCAACCTTTGGTAATGACAAAAGAACAATTCGTAAAAGAAAAATGTGAGAGCAGGGACTGAAAAAAAATCAGTAATCAAAGACATATATATATATATATATATATATATATATATATATATATATATATATATATATATTATACAGTCCTCAAATAAGGATATCGACGCATAAAACGCTTCACGTTTTTTCAATTAATTTTGCAGGACAATATCTGACAGTCTTAAACATTTAATTTAAATTAATTTTATTTCCAATTTTTGTATTTCAAAATATAAGGTTAATAATATTCTAGGAATTCTTTATTATTCTGCAATGACACTTCGTAGATAATGTATACTTTTCTTAGCCCATATTCTAACTTTCTTCATGCTTTAATAATTTGTTCCCAAAGAATACAGTTTAGGAATGGCTCTCTTCTGCTTTATTTTTGTGCTCTTTAGCATATGCACATACTACATTCGGTTATGAAAATATCGTTTTTGAAAGTAATTTATATAATATGCTTTTAATGAATATAATTCATATATGTTTATGCTTATATAACATGTTCTAGATATCATTTAGGAATACCTCTCTTCTACTTTATTTTGAGCTCTCAAGCATACCCATTTACTATATTATCACATGTATGTAATAATATGCTAAGTTTGAGCCATATTTTCAAAATTCAATATTAAATGAAAAAAAATCACAGTGATTTAATACATTGTAATATTTAACAGTGTGAATGTCATAAATCTGAAATGACTGATGAGAACACATGTGCATCCATTAAAATGTACAAGACTCAGGAAGGATAACATTCCATTTACTGTATCAGAGCAACAGCAGTACATCTGCTTTTTGAGCAAGGAAAAAAAAAAGTCAAAGAAAAAAAGTGGCCTATTAATCTTCAGTAAATTTGGTAATTTACCGAAATTTTCAAGAATAATGCCTCGATGAATATATGGTTTTCGAACGACAGAAAACAATCAATCCAACTTTAAATCCGCTTTAATGATTCATTAATTAAATATGCGTTCATTTAAGCTCTAGTGAAGTTATGCTTAGCACCAAAAATATCTTTTACTCCACAAAAACGTAGACCTCTCTTAGAGGTTACCGGTCTAAAAAAATTCTAAATAAAGAAATGACAAAGTTGGCTGGGTACATTACCATCAATGTTTTTCTTTTGATGCTAGAGTTTAATGCTTAATGCTGATTTCAAACAGCTAAAAAAAAAAAAAATCTATGCCATCGATAAGACTTGCACCTACAGACCCTAGTACTGAACTACTTGACTATCATAAGGCGAAATCACAACGATGTACTACGGAACCACAAATCTTAAGCTGTTACTGGATTATAACAGCTTTCCTGCTCCAGTATCCTGCTCCTTAAGATTTTAATATGTTAACTTAAGATGCGATTTTAATAAGCTAACTTTAAAACAAGCATGCGCTAAAGTTTCCAAAAATTTCTATAATAGTATTAATAATTTACCAAATGAAATAATTGCAGAACTTCGAGATTGTGATTATAATAGCCCAAGTAACTCCAGGGTAATAACTTTCTTCTTGTATTCTTGCCGGTACTGACCACAAACGTCATCAGCTCTCTCGTATTTCCCCTTACCTACCTTTCAATGACCGGCATCTCTAAATTACTCCTTTTCTAAATTCAACTTAATAGTACTCTACAGTTTTACCTTACTCACTTTTTACCTTTAAGGTCGGGGATAAGGCCGTCTGGCTAAGGAGCTCCATAATTGTCCGTTTATATCGCAGGAGGTATCCTATACCTCAAAAGTATAGAACTTATATGAGCCAACAAGAGGGTGAAATCAATGAGGAAAGATAAAGTGATCTTACGTGGAGTTACAATGACAAAACTTTAAAAAAAAGTAGAAAACCTTAAGGTAAGGAGAACAAGGCTTCGTTTACGTCTGGCAAACAGTTCCATAAAAGAAGTAAAATAAATCGAAATAAAAATTTACAAAAATGTAACAGCGAAAAAGGGCACCATTGTAGTAAAGAAGATGAATGCTTTAAGTACTAAAATATATCATTAATTGCCAAGTTAGTTAAATAGATTTGTAATTAGCGTCGAAGTTTATTCGAAAAAGTAGGAAGTGGGGAGTAACCTGCTGATCCATACACAGAGCCATTCACAAACGTTTCTTGGTTCTTGGACAAAATGAAACAGAATTCGTAAACTTGTAATAAATAGAAGTCAAAAAAGAAAACTTGATTATCCTAAATTATGTAAAATGTTTTTAACCTAAGAGAAAAGTCACATCTTCTAATAATTTCACTGAGATGGGTTTATTGGATAACTTTAGTACTAACTCTCTAAAGTAGATATCAAAGCCTTATAAGCCATTTTTTTTTAATTTTCATTTTCATTTCACTACTCTTGTATTTTTCATAACTTTCAAATTTATGCATTCAAATCTTTTAATATGTGAAACCCATATTTTTTAAAACTATTATACTTCGTTTACAAATAATTATTTAAAATAAAAAAAAAGGTTGTTGTAAACACACTGTAATTTAGTAACAGTAAAAGTAAGGCAGTTCTTAAAATTTTTATGAACATTTTTAGAGTTTTTTTTATATAATATCTATTTACTATATCTTTCAAAGAAAAGACAAAAAAATCAATAGAACTGGTTCTCAAATTGATACACTCGCATTTCATACATACTAGAACAAAAATATAATAATAAGTTACAACGGCTCAAACTATTCATACACTCACCCAAAACCATCTACTAAAGAGAAATATATTCTGCAAAAGCAAGAACACAAAATATGCACAAATACAGATGTTATATTCGTCTGAAATAAGACACGGCAATTTATATAACGAGATCAGCGTTAGAATATTGTTTTAGACATAATTAAATGGAAAGGTTAAGCTAATGGAGGAGGCAGGCCCACCTGACACCAACTTACACAAATACGTAATTGCACATATACCCAGAGGATTTTATCTTTTCATTACAAGGAAATAAATAAAATGAATAAATACTAGAGGGTAATTCAGTTACGCATTACATTGTACATTTTTCTTACTATTTAAATTAAAAGACCACGGTAAAATCAAACGATGTCAACCAAAAAGGGAACAAATTTTAAAACCCGAAAATACCTTCAATTGTCAAATATATCAAATGTATTTCTAATAAAAGTAGATCAATAAATTATAATTTATAAATAGGAAACTCTAACTTATGACGATGACAAATGATATTTAAATTGCCCATTAAAAATTATCCATTTAAACATACGAAGAAATAAATAGAATCTAATTATCCGGCACCGACAAACTTATATGAGGTTAGAGTTTAATTTAAACTAGTTATCTTTTTTATTCTTATGTAGGAAACCTTTTTGACCCAAAAAGATAAGATCCCAAGTGACATTGACAGCTTCCATATTTCTCAGTATGACGAAACACAAGAAATAGTCTATCGGATGTCGAAAGGAAGCTATAATTATTACTACGGTATCATTCACGTAAACGAGCAATAATTTTCGAATTAATCAATTACTCTCTCTCTCACACTTGCACACTCATATAAATCACTGTTCATTGCTACATAGCGAAATGTACAATCTCTCTAATACAATCAAATAATAGAAAAATACAATCTCTCTCTCTCTCTCTCTGTTTCTCTCTCTCTCTCTCTCTCTCTCTCTCTCTCTCTCTCTCTCTCTCTCTCTCTCTCTCTCTCTCTCTATCTATCTATCTATCTATCTATCTATCTATCTATCTATCTATCTATCTATCTATCTATCTATCTATCTATCTCTCTCTCTCTCTCTCTCTCTCTCTCTCTCTCTCTCTCTCTCTCTCTCTCTCTCTATCTATCTATCTATCTCTCTATATATGTATATATATATATATATATATATATATATATATATATATATATATATACACACATTCATACATATATACATACATATATATATATACATACATATATACACACTATATATATATACATATATATATGCATACATACATATATATATATATATATATATATATATATATATATATATATATACATACACACACACAGGCATATACAAATCCTACATGAATCTTAAATGGTCAGTATAAATACAAAAACATACCATATTTAATAGAGCATAGAATAAATTCTAAGGTGCAATTTACCTATGTAAATAGAAAAGAAAACAATGTAAGTTAAAGCCAGGCGGTGAATAAATGCATTAAGAGTGACATTCTATTTAGTGACAAATGATCCTTTAAATCGATGTTGTGCTAAGAACATAACAAATCGATAACCCTTTTCTATTCAACAATAACAGATAAGATCCCAAATGGCACCGAACAGTTTAAGCTCTAGCCTCCATATTTCTCAGAGTGCCAAAACACAAGAAATGGTCTCTAGAATGTCGAAAGGAAGCGATGAATAATTCATGGGGGGACGCCACTTTTATGGCAGCGGCGGGCACTTATCCACTTGTCGTAAACGAAAACAAATTACGATATGATCTCAGCACTCAGAAGTCCCGTTAATGCTGGATCATCAGCATTTAGTCGCGGCAGACTGAATCGCAGAAATTTTAGCGCAAGAAACACGGTAAAAAGGCGGGTTATGAATATGGGGAGGGGGAAAGAAAGTGAATTAGACCTGAGCGGTAGTATATCAGTGGCGCATCAAGAGGTACACAACTCCAGTGATGAAAAGAAAATGCGAAGTAGATTTACCGAGATAATGATAGCGTTTTAAACGCGGACGATAAATTATTCGGCTAACTTAGCACCGTCGCGGTGAATTTATGTAAATGATTTGAAATGGGTAGCACTTAAGGATCGCTAATTGATTATCGAAGATTCTCAGACGTGCTGACAAATTAAAAGCGCGATAGCGTCCGTTTGCACGTGAATTCAATTTAAAGTTGAGACAGACGTGCCTTGAACGTGCTCAATCAAATACACCGAACACCTATGAAATGGAACAGCACTTTGAAAGCACCATTAGGTGTTGATGAACACTTTGAGAGTTTTAGTAGGTGGCGAATGTCAATAACTCCTTCTGTCCACGTAGAAAAAAAAAGAATAATACCCGTTGATTCGATATATATATATATATATATATATATATATATATATATATATAAATTTTAAATTTGGTTTAAATAGGTTTTAAGGTTTAGATATAATTAAAACAATGAAATTAATGAAAAGAAAATTTTTAATCCCAACTCAAGCCATATTTCTAAATTTAGAATATTAAAATACCCTCGCGAAAATAGAGTTTTTCATTTCTTCATATACGATAGAGAAAATTTGGTATAAGGACTAATAAATTCGGCATCAAACTTTTGAGAATTATCGACATTATAAACGAATCAACGATCATTTTTTAACAGTACATGTGTGTGTATGTTATCTTCAATTATGTTCAATACAACTCAAAAACGAAGAGAGTTGCATGAATGAAGTTTAGCATGTGGTTTGGTGTAATCGTTAAAAAAATCGATCTCTACTCTTTAACTTCTTAACGTGCACGCTCGAGTTAACTCGAGCGGGCTAAACTGGCCAAACTGTGCACACTCGAGATAATTCGAACGGCGTTGTACTTGATGTTGCTATAATTTTTCACACTCGAATGCAGTCAAGAAGTGAAAATAACAATGTGAAAGCAAAAACAGTTGTTTTATTGATATTTATCATTTACAGGGGATTGTAAGCTATAACACTTATTTATTTAATTATAAAATATATATTTTCTTTCTAAATTCAACGTTCTAGATTGTGCTTTTTACTTTTTTTTTTCCGGCCTTTAAAAAAAACTTTGCATTAAGGGGTTAAGGATTATCAATATTTGAGACGTACCAGAATATTTTCTTTTCTCTTTTTAAAAAATTACGTGCGAGTGTCCCCGCACATGTGTGACCAACATAACTCAAAAACGAAAAGAGATATACAAGGATAAAATTTGGCTTGTTTTGGTACAATCGTTAACAATTCTACGTCCAGTTTTTGACAATTATCACAGTCTATACATTCTAATACTTCCTGATTTTTTCCTAATATTGCCTCGTCCATAACTAAATTTTCCTGATTTGTGATTTTTTTTTCAGTAAAATAACACCTTCCTACCTTCCTCAAAATTACCTAAATATAATTAAAAATTGAAAAATTAATGAGCCAATATAAAACTTTCAATGTTGATATAAGTAAATGTTTAATTGAATTGCAGATATTACATTAATTAATTAGCAATTAAAATTTTAAATTTACAAAGCTATTAAAAATAATTCATCTTACTTTTCTCTAATTTTATTTATTTATTTACTTTTAAAAATTTCATTGTCTAGAATAATTGTTTGAAATAAGTCAACGTCTTTTTTTTTTTTTTTTACATCTTCACTGAACGATTTGTTTGTACCTAAATTACATTCAAAATATAACTTCTGATTATTTAAATGCAACTTCCAATTTTCTCTTTTCCACTATATTAATTTTAATAGATCGTAAATACAACAGAAAAGTTGTTTTGGAAAGCTAACGTTATGGTGTTTCAAATAGCGCAATTAATAAAATTACTAATTTTTCACCAAAATTCGTCATTTAAACTTAGTCGGTTACTCTAAAGATATTAAAGATTTAAAAAAAAAAAAAAGTTAAAATTCCATGCTGAATCTACAGCATTATCTCTACGCCACTTTTGACACACGAGTAGTTTGAACACGAGTAGTTTGAAACCCAGTAGTGCAAACAAGATGCGAACTCAGAAACTACAGTCATCCCAATTATCTACTTTTACAAAATGTTATAACGCAGTTTTCAAGCCGTAATAAACTAGCTGATTATAACAATAAGAAAGGGTCTGGTATATTTATAATTTTTTTAAAAAGTACAGCTTAAGAGTGTGTTCCAATTATCGCAATTGAGAGGCAAAACATGCGCAAGAAAATAACTAGAGAAGATTTTTACTACATAAACAAAAACTATGATAAAAGCTGAAGCTCTTTCCGACCCCTCACCTCGTTACAAAAGCTACATGGGTGTGTGTAACTACTTGTTGAATGACTAACATTTCAATCAACTCGATTCACACACTGCAACAAATAATTGCATTTCCATAACATAAAAATGAGGTTGGCAATTTTTTTTCACTTTAACAAAACAAAATTAGCATTTACAAAATAGAAAGAGAATTTAGACGTGCTCGCAATTATAAGCCTGGACTAATTTTCACAAAACTAACGTGAAAAACCGTTCTACAGATTAATATAAAAATTGTGTAAATTCTAAACTATGTTTATTTAAAAACTTCAGTTCAGATTTAAATTAAAAAATAAGACGCATTTTTTAAAGTCTATTAAATATTCCTTAATCAATGTTGTTTTCTGTTTCGTATATCTAGATTCTAAAACAATATTCAACAATTACAACATACCTCATTTAGGAAAAAGCCCGATAAAAAGTAAACAAGAGAATACAAAATTATTACAGATAACCAAGATGCAATTTTATAAGTTTGAAGTTCCATCGATTTCTGTTAAATCCAAAATCCTCGAGGAGAGCAGGTAAGATCTGCTAAAATAATTCGCCCTGTGATCATAGGACAGTTTATGCTCGAATGAGTGTGCAAGGACTGCTCTAGAAGTTTTGCCACCACGGACAAAGTTGCCACCTCCCTCCACTCACGATAAAAATAACTTTTAAAAGAAATAAATCCTTTGTAGATACAAATTTAATTTTCAGAAACTCTCTCTCTCTACATGCCGCATTTACTTGGAAAACAAATTTAAAAGCTGTGGTAAAATTTGGAGTAAAATCTAGAGATAAAATTAGTTCTAAAATCTAAATTGGACAGTCCTTTATTGCCTAATAAGGCTAAAACTGACACTCTTTCTTCTGCCAGATGAAGTGCGTTTATATCCCCTGCTTCTCAACTGGTCAACATCATTTCTAAATCTTTAAAATGTCAATTTAATACACTTTTGGGTACATTTTCATTCATATGTGTTTACAAAAATTTTGCCATGGACATTGGTCTGGTTTGTTGAACTCTGGAGTGTGTACATATATAATCCTTCACGATAAGAAATAATTTCATTGATACAATATTTTCTTGAATTCTTTTGTTATATTTTAAGAAGAGAACTAGTCATA
The DNA here is from genome assembly GCA_032207245.1 of Pardosa pseudoannulata. Classification (NCBI taxonomy): domain Eukaryota; kingdom Metazoa; phylum Arthropoda; class Arachnida; order Araneae; family Lycosidae; genus Pardosa; species Pardosa pseudoannulata. The sequence continues at coordinate 76,113,997 of CM063502.1, read as the reverse complement.
CATTAAAATAATGGAAAAATAAATTGGACACTTAGTTTTAAAACGCTATAAACACCATTTGCAACATGGGGGTACTAAAAACCTTACTGATGAATATATATTAATGTTTTAAAAATACCATATTATTTACACGAACAAAAGTAATGCATTTCAAATTGGATTTTCTTACTTTTAGCATTTTAAATTTTAAAATCCTCAGAAAACCCTACGGTTATATTTTAGATAATACTGTACGTTATTTTCTTTAGATAAATCACAAGGCAAATAAAGATGCAAGTATGCATCGACGCATTATATAGATCTAACTACTTTGCATTAAAAGAAAGAAAAAAACACGAAAGAATCAATTAGACGGCATCCAAATTTCACCTTGCTTTTCAAGAGCGATAAAAACAAGGATTGTCAGATAATTTATTCTAAGTAAAATTTCAAAAGCCTAATAAACAGAAAAGCTTTATGTAATACATCATTCCATAAAGCAACCTCTACAGCTTACATTATTTTTGTCACAAATAGGCAACCTAGATGGTCGCATACACTTTCTGGAGACAGTGCCCGAAGTAAAACCATCCTACATGTGAACTTATAAATAATTTAATTAGCTCTTGACAATGCAAGATGGCGTCTATAGTTGCAGAAGGAAAACATAATACACAAAAACCGGGGGGAAGGACATCCATTAAAGCAGTTTCTTCCCCAATTTGGGTCACGACTGGCCGAAGGGATTGGGTTCGGGTCAAATGAAGTTCTGAACAAATCCCATCGAAGCACGTGTTGAAGACCTAGATATTTTAGAGGGTAAGAAGCTGTTGAAAAGTCACGAGGCAAGCGAGGTTAAACAGATTAATATTTCATTCATCTCATTCGGTTCCAGGCAGTGGCACTACTACCTATCAGAAGGGTTATAGATTACCAGGTTGCTCTTTATTTTCCCCGCCTTCACACAATATGGGAGAATATGCGAGATAATAAGCAGGAATGGTTCAAAGTAGATCAAGAGTGCACACCTTTCTTCATGAAGAATTCAGAATCTTGTATGAGGGCTTCCTTATACACAGAAGGGACTATATGTAGAATGTGCGAACTCCTGCATCTTTTAAAATACGCAACGATTAAATAGCAAGGTTTTTTTATGATAAAGGATTGAACTGTTCGGAGGAAATCCAAAGGCTGTCAAATAAAACAACTTTAAAAACTCCCTAGAAGCAGCATAAAGTATTCATAAACGGTTTAACTAAACAAAACCTCAAATGAATAACAAATTATAAAATCAGCCTAATCATCGGAATATTTGTTTACACCTACTACCACCAAGATAGTGAATAAAAGTCCTAATGACAAGAATATATTTGGTAGTTTAAGGCATGGTAACTAAATATTAATAGATAGGCTTTGAAATTATTATCTAATAAAAATAAATTCGAAAAAATTAGCCCCTAATTTATTTTTAATCTTTTAATTAATACTACTACCTATCAGAAGGGTTATTGATTACCAGGTTGCTCTTTATTATCTTCCCCGCCTTTACACAATATGGGAGAAAATAAACAGGAATGGCTCGAAGTAGATCAAGAGTGCACACCTTTCTTCATGAAGAATTCAAAATCTTGTATGAGGGCTTCCTTATACACAAAAGGGACTTTATTTTTAATCTTAGTGCTAAATGGTAAAAATTAATTCCTTCAAAGATAAACCGTGCACGAGAAATGAAGCAGATAATATGCCAGAAACATTTAAACAAACGTAATGCATAGATTTTTTTTCCAGAAATTAATGCTGCAAGTTAAAAATACGACAGACTGTAAACTATAAGTGTACAAATTCGAGAGAATTATCGCTATATTCACAAAAATTCAACTAACGAAGATGCCAACCTCAAACTTGATGTATTGGTTATAATTATTGAGGTAGTCTTAACATGGAATTCACACAATAGAATAAACTCACCGAAAACTTAGGTGATTTGAAAATAGGTGGCATTTTGTATTATTGTTTCTTCGAAATCCTGAAGCAGATAATTATACAAATAGTGCATTGAAAATACTATTTATTCACAGAAACCTTAAAATATATTGATAAATATTTATTTAACTTTTTAATTGATAAATGGTGAAACCTTGTCTTATAAAAGTCAATGAAAACACATGTTCTAAGCAACTGTGCTAAATAAAGAATTAAAAGCATTGCACAGTTAATATTATAAACAAATTACTCAATTTCTTGTTACAAGGATATTTGTAATCCATTCAATATGTATAGAATAATCAGGTGATTTCTATTTGATTAGAAATTCACGACAAAGTTTTCTTAGTTAAAAAATGCCTACTAATCAAAAGAATATGTGAAATTATTTAGCTGTGTCAATATATAAGCTGCCTGTAGCTATAAAAGTAAAATAAAGATTTAAGATAAATACTTTGACTTGCAACAGAAATGAGTTAATGTGAGCACACACGTAACGAAAAATATTTCATATTTGCCACTTTTTTTTAACGTAGTGACGTTTTGGCTATAAAAATAATTTTAAAAAATCATTATATGCCAAAACATACTCACTGTAAAAAATTAAAATAACTGTTTAAAACTTTGATTTTAACGCATTATGTGCGGGTACATTTCGCAAAGGAATTGCACCGGGAGCGGATGTTTTGAGCGTAAATTTAGTTATTCAGTTAAATCAATAGATTGAAATTATTTAATTTTTTAATCAACTTTTTGTATTTTATATTGAAATATATAAACAAATATATAAATAGAAATATATAAATAACAACCATAAGATTTTTGTAAACAAAAAATATATTTTTAGTGGATAAATTTATAATGGTATCGTAAATATGAAAAATCAAATAGAAATAGTAGTATATAGTTTTAATTTTTTCAAATTATGTAATATATAAACATTTTTATATTATAAAAAATGAAAAGAGCAATCATAAAACTAATAATGTAAAAACTAATTTTTTATTTGTCTAAATTTTTCCAGAATCTATGTAGTAGACAAGAACATTAGGCTTCGTTTCCCTGTATATTTTTGTACCCACAAACAAACCATGTTGTTACACTAGCCCGTACTAGTACGTGACCCGCGCTCAAGTATCAATCGTCAGAAAACGTACTAGTACGTATCTTGAATACAATGTGTTAAAAAGAAAAGAATTAGTGTAAGCACACAGGAAACGAAAGATAATTTATATCTTCTCATTTCCCCTTTGAACTGGTTTTCAGCAATAAAATTAAAAACGAAAAATAAACCAATAAAAGTCAAAAGTAAGAAAAGAAAATACCTTCGTTTATATAATCTCACTTTATTAAGAACCTCATATTAAAACACATATTAAAATATAAATCCCATAAAACTACCATACTTTCAAGAAATAAAAAATACAGTTTTTTCTCTTTCCTCTAGCTCTACAACTAGTAATTAAAAAATTCTCAGACAAGAATACTCTTTATTATATTATTCCGATACAATAGAGGAATAAATATGACATGCTCATTAAATTCCTCTTGATCCTCAATGGAATTTTTCAAATATTTCGCCCGAAATCCGGGTGGTCCATCAAGGAAAGTACACGAGGTAAGTGGACCGTAGTTCCTAAACCTGTGGGAACCGAGAGAGATTCAGTCCCCTACCTCTCCCCTTCTGCGGCACCACATGGAAGACCCAAGGACAAGCGGACGAGTTATCAACTGTTTCGGTCATGAATGAACAATAGAATATTCCGGTACTTACTTTTTATTGAACCGTTAATGAATTTAGCTTACTTACAATGGGTTGGTTTAAATGCAAGTAACAGCAGCTAAAATGATCTGGGCAACTTATAATTTCCGTACAGGCTATGAGCATTTTTCTTGTCCATTTGAAAATAATAATGATATGCGGTTCATTTTGTTTTAAATCGAATGCAATAAACGGGTAACAAAGAAGAATAAAAATATACAATATGAATCAGCCGAACTAATAAAAAAAAACAGGCTGATATTGGAATGTAAAAATTAGGACAATTTTAAGTTTCCGGTACTTACTTTTTATTGAACCGTTAATGAATTTAGCTTACTTATGGCTGGTTGATTTACATGCAAGTAATAGCTAAAATGATCTGGGCAACTTATAATTTCCTTACAGGCTATGAACATTTTTCTTGTCCATTCGAAAATAATAATGATATGCGGTTCATTTTGTTTTAAATAGAATGCAACAAACGGGTAACATAGAACAATAAAAATATACAATATGTATCAGCAGAGCTAATAAAAAAATAGGCGAATACTGTGAATGTAAAAATTAGGACAATTTTAAAATCGACAAAAAATAAGGAAAATGGGATTTAAATTTTAGTAATTTATTAAGAAATGCAATAAAATTTTAATTTAATGAATCGCTTTCTAAGTTAACATGCATCACTGTACCTTCAGAAAAAAATACCCGATTTTTTAGAGAAGATTCCGGTATTTACTTTTTATTGAACCGTTAATGAAGTTAGCTTACTTAAAGTTAGTTGATTTACATGCAAGTAACACCAGCCAAAATGGTCTGGACAACTTTTAATTTTCGTACAGGCTATGATCATTTTTCTTGTCCTTTTGAAAATAATAATAATAATATGGTTCATTCTGTTTTAAATTAGATGCAACAAACGAGTAACGCATAGAAATAAAATAATACAATATCTATCATCAGAACTAATAAAAGAACAGGCGAATATCGAAATGTAAAAATTAGGATAACTTTAAAATTGACAAAATATACTGAAAAAAAAAAGTTATTTCAGTTTTAAAGTTGGTCTTAGTAATTTATGAAAAAAATTAATAAAATTGTATAACTTAATTAATCGTTCTTGTAAGCTAACATATAATCCTGTACCATCAGAAAAAAGTACCCTATAGAGTAAGCCGGTAAATTATAACTCTAATATATTTAATGAAATGATAATGGTATTAAAAAATTTGATTTAAATGCAAATAACATTCATTTTATTTTGAAATTCCAGGTACATAGGACTATACGGAAAAAAAAAAAAAAAAAAAAAGGTTATTTTGGTTTCATAACACATTTAAATAAATATTAAACAGAAAACAACAAACTTACTAGAAGAATTATACATTTATTATTTATAAAATCTAATATTTAGGAATATAACAGTAATAAAAAATAACACAGTAATAATTTAATAAATTCTACAGAATAAAATTTTTCTTAGGAATAAATCAAAACTCAAAAATTAGGAAAAAGACTCGGAAGAATAAAATATCAATAAAAAAAATAAAGAAAATACACCAAATTATAAAACACTGAAACAAAAATCATAACTGCTAATAAAAAATACTATTATCTATATATAAAAAATAGTTAATAACTTTAAAAATCAAAGAATCTTACAGCAATAATTAAATTTAAATATTGTAAAAAAGAACTGCATCTAGCAGTAAAAATCAAAAACAAATTAGAAAAATCGTCAACGAATTAATTAAAACACATACCTGAAACATGCTCTGAAATTTTAATAAAATAACATGTATTATAATAAAAATACACTATCTATATATAACATAGTTAATACTAAGTTTCCATACATGCAAGAAGTTCTCCACAGCAATATGAATATTAAAATTACAAAAGTAGCAGTCATTAGCAGTACATCAAAAGATCAATCTAGAAACCTGGCTGGAAAATTCATTGAAAGAACATTCAACTCGGCATCTGTGTAAAAGAAGAAAATTTCCCGACAATCGACACTTGAATATAATTCATTACACATACACCTGAAACAAAACGCTCTGAAATTTTAATAAGCATAGTTATGCGATACAACTGCTGATTTGACTCATTAAAATTATATTTTTAAAAGAAGAAACGTTATCATAGCACTCTTTTTATTAGCTCTCAAAGAAAATATATTTCCACTCTAATGGGCACAGTTTGGTCGAATATGACAAAAGCTCCAAAAGGACAAAGTAAAGAATTTTCTTTTTAAAGGACGTTATTATGTAGTATTAGCTCTCAATGAAAATATAACTAAAACATAACTCCCAAAAGTACAACAAGGACAAAGTGAACTTTCGCGGTAGATTCCATTATAACAATGTTGATTTTAAAATAGAGCATTGCTCCCTTTAGAGTATAACTTTTACAATTTCTTTAATAAGATTCTAACGCACAAAGCCCGGCGTGTATTTAAACTTCTCATACCAAGTGTCCGGAACTTTTTAGAGGTATTTTTAAAATTTCATATCTCCAAAGATTTTAAACAAATTTTATAAGAAATTAACAGGATGTTTTCTAAGATCCCAATAATGCGTGTATTGAAGTACGGTAAGATATACAGAGGAGGGAGATGCGGGGGTTGTGACCCTTCTATAAGGATTTCTGTATATGTATATTATGTATGTAAGGATTGCTCTAATACACTGGTTCTCAACGGGGGGCGATAACGCTCCCGGGGGACGGGGAGACAAGGCTGATGGATAGTGAACTTGTTTCAGGCGGTAGGGGGATGGCGATTTGAGCATGTTTTGACTTTTAAACTTAATTTTAAAAACCACCAAATATATTTATTATATTAATTACGTAATTTACACAATTTTCACCAGCAATAAAACAAACTTACGCGACGGTACCAGAAACAGTAATTTTCACCCCCCCCCTCCATGTTCTCATGTGTGAAATTGGGTCGACATTCGAAAATTATATTTAAACAACATTCGTTTGAGCGTGTCACACTAATATAAAGTAGGTGTGTAGTTCTACTGAAAAAAATTACTTAAGCATTTTGCCTCTTATAATTGAGTATTTCTCCTTCCATTCCTTTAAATTACTGGAATTTTACAAAGCGGGTGGGGGGGGGGGCGTTGAAGACATTTCGAATCCGTAGGGCGGGGTGATAGCTTAAAAAAAAAGGTTGAGAATCACTGATCTAATACTTTTCACTCGAATTTCACTTGAAGTGGGAGAAACCCTAATCCATAAAAAATTTCTTGTTAAGCCCATATATATATATATATATATATATATATATATATATATATATAATATATATATATATATATATATATATGTGTGTGTGTGTGTGTGTGTGTGTGTGTTTGAGAGAGATAGAGTATATATTAAATAAATGATGCAGTATAAATATATTATATCCATCATATATGTATATTTATATATATATATATATATATATATATATATAATCAGAGCATGTTCTGGGGTGTTATATGCCTGCGTGCAAAATAGCATTTGGCCACTCCCTATCCATACATATACCTAGGAGATATTTTACTGGCCGCCTGCGTGCATGCACGCTCTACACAGCTACTAGCCCGGGCCAGCATATATATATATATATATATATATATATATAAATTTCATGAATCATCTACATTAAGTAGATGATTCAAGTTGGAAGACATGGCAGCTGAACATTTTATATCTCTACTTGGGCCCTAAAAGCTTGGCAACACATATTATTACTTCTTCTTAACATAATTACAACCCAAAGACATACATCAAAAGTGAAAATTTCTGTCTGAATAAGATTGCTAATCGATGCAATGACGTCAGAACAAAAGAAACGCTATCTGACATGAAACGGCCCTCGCATCACTACTTTTCAGCAGTCGATAGAAGATTCTTGAATCAAACCTTCTTGTCTTTAATTTTCGGAAAAGCAACAAACGCATAGCTATTCACATATCTCGGGTGCAATCGAACGTCTTCAAAATTACTTGAGAAAAACATATAAATTAACGTCATATCGGCTCTTAACTGGTTACTAATCGGTTCACGAAATCAGTGTAGCAAGCATGTAATGGATTGGGCTTGAAATCTGTGAATAATAAAAAAGTAAGGGGGAGAATTTAACGAGCAGGCATTGAGAAAAAAAAAAAGGTTTGAGGGTATAAATACTAAAGGAGAATTTAACCATAGGTCGATAAAGTTAATTCCGTGGGGTCTGAAACAAAAACAACTCGCTAAACCTGCATTATTCAAAGAGAATAATAAATATAAAACAAAGCAAAACTTAATTATAACGCTTCGCATATGAATTGATAGCAACGCAAAATTATATAAAAATATATTTTAAATTTTTGCGTGTAATAATAATGATCTACTTTAAAAAATGAAAAATTTGGAATAAGAACCTAGGCAACACAATCATTAATCTAGTGAGAAAAGAAAATAATAATAAAAAAACCCAAAAATTTACGTGAGTACTGTAATGTATAAATTATAATGTGTATAAAAGACCGATGATATCCCACTTCCTTCAGGTAGAATTTTCGTATAAGTTTATTAGTGGATAGGTAAAATTGAAATTGAGTGTAAAAAAAAAAAATAAACGTAGCGAGTATGTATGTTTGAGTGTGTGTGTAGATATATGCATACATACATATACATATGTATATATACATATATATCATATATATGTATATATATGTATATATATGTATGAATATAAATATGTATGTATATATATGTATGTATGTATATATATATATATATGTATATATATATATATATATATATATATATATATATATATATATATATATATATATATATATATATATATAATATACATAGGCAACATAGCACGAAAAGGTTTGAATATTTTTAAATTAATATAAGTTATAAAATGCAAATAAAATGTTAACTAAAGCATTGTTATAATAGAAAATTGATTGAAAAAAAAACCTATATGATTTATTTAAATTAAGGATGGTTAATTCTACAAATGCAGAGGTTTCCCCTTTACTTGTTTATAAAAAATAAATTTGTTATAAAAATTGCTTTATTACAAGAGTAAATTTGCAGATATGTTTCGACGTGGAAATAAAAATAAGTATTAGCTTCCATGCAACTATGCTGAGATATTCGAACTGAGAAACAAATCGCATTTATAAGACAAGTTTAAAAATATTCAGTATTTACAAAAGTATAAGAGAAAACCATTTTAGTCAACATCTTTCAATAAATTCCGTACACTCGCTACACAAGCAGAAGCAACCTGACTATCCCAAAGGTGAACCAATGCATTTGTCAACCTCATTGTTATCTAAAGAGAATTGGGCAAATTTGATGTCCCCCCATATGAGAAAACGAGCACAATATTGAGTTAAGGTACCCCCGGAAGAGAAAAACGGGGAGACGTGAAGTTAAATCGCTTTGAAGCACTTCGCTTCGTGTGGGAGCACGTCTCAGTAGACTTCAATGTAAAGATGCATTACATCAGGTCTTAAAAGATATTTTGGCATAAAAATCCTTTATCCAAACAGCAATATGACCGTAGTACAACGCAAAACAGACATAACCAGAGTAATGATGATACTGTCGACTCAAAGGATAAAAATCAATGTTTCACAAACTTTTTTGGTTGGCAGCACACCAAATATATCTAAAATTATTTGGGGAACACCAAAAATTATTTTCTTCACCGGAATTTTGGCATGAAAACTCTTTATCCAAATAACAATATAACAGTAGTACAACGTAAAATAGACATAACCAGAGTAATGATAATACTGACTATTCAAATAATATAAATCAATGTTTCACAACTTTTTTGGTTGGCGGCACACCAAATATATCTAAAATTATTTGGGGCACATCTAAAAACTAATATTTTCTGCGTAGGAATTTTGGCATAAAAATCCTTTATCCCAACAACAATATGACCCTAGTACAACGCAAGATAGACATAACCAAAGTAGAGATAATACTGACGACTCAAATGATATAAATCCATGTTTAACAAACTTTTTGGTTAGTGGCACACCAAATATATTTAAAATTATTTGGGGCACATCTAAAAATTAATATTTTCTGCGCAGGAAAAGTGAATGTGAAAAGATTTTTTTAAGAAACCGCTGAGAACATTAAAAATATTACTTCAAAGTAACAGAACTAATATATAGTGCAATAATTACATTGATAATGTTTATGAATAACGGGCTTTTGTTTCCTAACTCACTTTTAACAAAGAGAGAGAGAGAGAGAGAAAAAGATATGGACCTCATCAAATAAGAACGTTCAAGGTTTGCCCTCCTCAAACTGTGGCTTTCATTACAGAGAATTTTTTTGTTTACCTTTACTGCTATTTTCTGAATTTTTACCAATTTAGTAAAGTAAAAATCAAGAGTCTTACTCTTGATTTTTACTCTACTGAACACTTGACACCTCTTTGTAACAGCTACATGTAACCCCTCCTCGAGCTGAATCTGTGAATGGAGAAAAATGTAAGAAAGCCCAATTAAAGATTTTGAAGGCGAACGCTCGCTTGTCAAGTTGAAAACAAATCTCATAGTGCGAAAAGAATGTATGATTCCCATTGGCAGGGACAAAGAAGGGGTAACACGCTTGAAAGGCTGATGTGTGGAAAGAAATGAACGAGGAAAATAGCATGTGAAATAGAAAATTTCATATTAACGATACAATAACAAATGACTTTAAAAGTTTACCAAAATTCCTCGGGGCACAATTGATAATCTTACTAATGTGGAGAAGCACATAGGTTAAGAATTACTGATATAGATTTTTTATAATTTGAAGACAATGTAATCTTCCTTATTTGAGAGCGCTTAATATAGGGCGTAGAACCTTTTATTAAGCGATTTTTCTTTTCCAGAAAATGAAGAAAACAACCCGTTAAACCATTTAAACGATTTTTCAAGTACTTGTTGTAATTTATAATTTTGTGATTTAAACCGACACATTAAGATGTTTCAAGTCTCGCACATGGATTCTCTTTTTGTGCAGGTACAACATCTAAATTTAAGATGAATAATTTTGTCTATTATCAAATATCACTTTAAAGTACTTTGTTTACATATGACGTCAAATAAATCTGCTATCTCAAATATTTCCTTTTTAAAAAAGACATCCTATATTTAAAATTACAGCCTGTTCACAAATGACGATATGCTGCAATATTAAAACTAACACAAGAGTTGCTTGAATTTCATATTTTCATACTCTCCAAAGCCCAGATTAAATTGCATTTAGCATAGTCATCAATATACTTTCAGCAGAAACGATTCAGATTTTAAAAGATTAATAAAGTAAATTAGAGTAATAAATTGAAGTAGCTTAATCTAGTACGCTAGAAACCCCACAGACAACAATTAACAATTTTAACTAATACTTGTTTAATCGAGAGATTGGGATTAGGAAAAAAAACACGAATGAATGCGTACGATAAGCGAGATATTTCATATAAAAATGATTTATATTAATAGACGATTAATTGGGGAAAAAAGGGTAATTTTTTTAAACGTTCGCAGACAAAACAATTCCATTGTGTATACAATTTTTCAAAGTTTCTGTTCAGAAAATATAAATCGGTCACTACATTAAACATGAATATAGAAAGATAAAACAGGTCTGGAAAAGAAGAGACGGCCTTAAATGCGAAATAATCTAGTAAAACCATTTGAGATAATACACGCATAAAAAGTGAAATAAGCATAAGACAGAAGAGATGCTTTACATCTAAACAATTCACAAGAATAGGCGCTTTATTATAAGAGAACTGGGATTTTTTTTAGAATGATCACAGACAGAATAAGCCTATTGTGCATGCAATTCCTAAACGTAACTGTCTAGAAAAAATAAATCGGTCACTAGATTTTAATTGGATATAGAAAGAAAAAAATAGGTTTAGAAAAGATGTGAAGGTCTTAAAAGTGATATAATCGTGTAAATTCATTTAAGATAATGCGCGCAAAAGGAAGTACATGCATTAAAATACAACAAAAAGTTGACCATTTTAAATTTAACACAAGATTAAAATTAATAACGTTAACATGTTGAATTTCAAAATAAATTGTTGAAAATGAATTATTATTTAAAATATAAATTCAGTGCAATACTAATTATATCATTAAAAGACTCATAATCAAGCAAGTTTATAAAATTCATTTCAAGATTTATGAAACAAATTATTCATTCATCATAATTCCCGACTCACTACATGTAGGTATCTTTGACACAAAATATAGTTTAATACAGATCATAAAAATTTAACTAATTCAAATAACTTTCTACTTCAATTCTGAGACTGAATATGATATGCTTAATTATCATAATATCGTTTTTAAAAGCATAAAAATAAGTTTTTAAGAATGTTTTTTCGAAACAACATTCAAATTCTAGACATAGATATGTAAACAATCAACAAAATTATTTTTAATACATTTTTTAAGTACATTTTTAATTTTCCTAAACTTGTTTGCCCGCCTCACAGAGTGTCCAATGATTATACTAAACGATTTTCCCAAACAAGTACTGCTAAAAATCTGTAACTTGATATATGTATATTACCAAGATGTTTTGTCCAACATATCTGATTTACATCTTATCGATTTTACCGTACTAAGATCTACATGGAGAGATAACAGGATCGGAAAAAATAGAAACATATTCATATATCTCATTACTCAGTTATACAACACGGATTCGGAAAATTACAACAACATCGAAAGTCACAAGGTATTCCGAATAAAGCTAAGTGCAATATGATCTTCATTTACAATCGCTTATATCCATACAATAGAACAATGTGGGTCTCGGATAGCTAAAATGCATGCAACTTGAATTCTTTTTGTTAAGGAGAAGAAAAGAGCAATTTTTTTCTGCGAGAAAATGATTATGAGATTATAACTTCACGCTCTATATAAGAGGTAATAAAATATAATTTGAAAATATCTAGACAAGATTTTCAGATATTTTATACATTTGACTAAAAAAAATAAAGATTAAAACAGAGAAGACTTTTACTTTACTCAAAACAAACATTCGAACTATATAAGGGAAAAGTGTATTTTTTTCTTTTCTTTTCGAAGAGATTATGCACTTTTTCTAATAGGGTGTGGTTTGGCCTGAAGAAGAGCTACGATGCACTTTCTCTAGTATGGTTTGGTTTGGCCTTAAAAAGAGCTACGATGCACTTTTTCTAATATGGTTTGGTTTGGCCTCAAGAAGAGCTACGATGCACTTTTTTTAATATGGTTTGGTTTGGCCTGAAGAAGAGCTACGATGCACTTTTTCTAATATGGTTTGGTTTGGCCTGAAGAAGAGCTATGATGCACTCTTTCTAATATGGTTTGGTTTAGTTTGGCCTGAAGAAGAGCTACAATGCAATTTTTCTAATATGATTTGGCTTGTCCTGAAGAAGAGCTACGATGCACTTTTTGTAATATGGTTTGATTTGAAGAAGAGCTACAATGCACTTCTTCTAATATGGTTTGGTTTGGTCTTAAGATGAGCTACGATGCACTTTTTCTAATATGGTTTGGTTTTGGCCTGACGAAGAGCTACGATGTACTTTTTCTAATATGGTTTGGTTTGGCCTGAAGAAGAGCTACGATGCACTTTCTCTAATATGGTTTGGTTTGGCCTGAAGAAGAGCTACAATGCACTTTTTCCTAAACGAGAACTAATGAGACAAGAACTGACTTTTTACAGCCGATCCCAAACGGCTGTATTACTCAGAAAGCACAGTTTTCCATTGCTGGTGTAAGTCTTTTTTGGTATTCCTCCGAGAGGCTTATTTATTTTTTAAAAAAACTACACAAAATGACAGCACGCAAAAGTGGAACACGTAGGGGGATCCTCTACAAGAGCACGCCCTGACAAAGCCACATTCCTAATAATAACAGTTTTAAGAGAAAAACTGTACTAAATTATTTAAAAAAAAAGACCTATTAGTTGAGAAGCAAGCCATAAATAATTATTTAAGAACGGCTACACAGATGATGGCCGAATGGGTAGGTCACCGCCTTTAGGCTCGCTGCTGGTATATTTGTTTGTGACCATTCGGAATCAATATTATGCATTAGATCCCAATCTTAATTGGCTGTAAAAAAATTGACTGTAGCAGTCCAAACCGAGCGGCTATGAGCATCCATGTCAGCAGTGGAGTTCGAGCACACAGACTAAAGGCAACACTCGATATGTTTAACCCCCACCCGACCTTTAGATAATTTTAAATATATATAGAATTCAATCAATACCTTTGATATTAAATGAGCTTCAATTCAAAACTTAAATTCCCTCTTCGTTTTTAAAGAGTAAGTATGCAAACAAGAGAAAAAATTTAAAAGAAAAAAATTAATGAACTTATAAAATTAAATAATTATTCAAAACACTTAGATACACTTATAAACAGATCAATATATTTAAATCATATTAGTGATTTAACTTCCTTTTATATAAACATTCTCGACATTTATCAGCTACGCATATATAGTGCATTTAGGATAATTTGTCATAATTTTTTTTTTTCGATAACTATCCTATTATACATTTAAAATGAGAAAATATTTTTATTTCTAAAACAATTTCTAAAATTTTAGAACAATGTTTTTTGGGGGAGATTTAAATGTTTGTTATGATACAGAAACATTACAAATGTTTTTAGAGCAAGAATAACCGGAAGAAAATTCCGATGACCCTACCTGCATTTATTTTTTTTAATGAAATATCAGTAGGGCAATCTACTAAAGAATTTTATAAAATAAACTACATATTATTTCTACAATTTGCAGATCATCTGTATTCCCGTTGCTAAAACTAATATATGTTTGGCATTCCTGGAAATCAGTAATTACCTGAAGTATAACATAAAAAGAAAAAAAAATGAATTTAAGACACTGAGTAAAATAATAAACAACTTGATGACAAAATTGAACAATAGCAGAAAAGATGCACGAACTCTTATGGGCCAGGGCAGCAAACAATGTTTTATTATGGAAGCAATAACTGACAGAAATACACTTTCTATGTAACATGAGAAAGCATTTAAAAATTTACAACGTTCTGCAAAAAGGGGAACAGAAGCATATAGGCTTCCCTATTGTTTTCTTAAGATATTCTTCAACTACTTTAAGAAGGCCACTGTATCTCATATGTGCCAATCTTGCAGAGTGAAAATTAGGGAGATTTTTAAATTAGTGAGAAGAAATGCAATAAGCGGTAATAAAAAAATTCCACATGAGAAATAAAAGAGAATTTACTAAGTATAATAGGATTTTTTTTTCTTTTAACCTTTTATCTACTGACGGTACTTATAAGTACCAATCACCTTAACCGTTTATGTACTGACGGTACTTTTAAGTCCCACTTTCATTAATTAGTTCTAACAAACTAAATTTTACACCTTTAGACTTTTTACTTGTATATTTAACTTATTTAATTTAATTATCAATGTGACAGCTAAAAATAAATATAAAGACATTTTCAGTATTTCATAATGCAGTAGATAAAGGGTTAATACTAGACTGCCTTGAAAAATAGAGGAATATGTTTAACAATCCGAACTACATATTCATAAAAACACAATTTCTATCAGCGTAATAAACAACTTCTTTTAAAAGCAAAAACACACTTTTCACACAGTCTAGTTTGGAGTTTTGTTTTTTTTTTAAGAAAATAAAAACGATATGTTTTTGCCACAACAAATGTGGTGCAAATGTAGAGCAACTCTTCCGAATTTTCAGAAGTCTCAAGAAATATTCATTTAAGCTCCCGAACTCCTGAGAAATTCCTAAATTTTCCAGAATTGTTTCGATAAAAAGAAAAAAATACCTGTAAAAGGGTTTTTTTTTTTAATCCTTATCGCTTTGAAAAAAAAAAAAAAAAAAAAAAAATATATATATATATATATAAAAATATATATAATATATATATATACATATTAAAGCACATATACAATATATATATATATATATATATATATACATATACATTTATATATAATATAATAATACATATACAATATATATATAATATATTATATATAAAATATATATATATATTATATTATATATACATATACATAAATATATATATAAAAATATATAAATATATATACAAATATATATATATATTATATATAATAACATATACAAATATAGATATATATATATATATAAATATATATACAGAAGAATATTATTAATTATATATTTATATATATATATAACATATATATATAATTTATATAATATATATAAATTTTTATACACATATATATATAATACTATATATATATATATATACTCACAGATCAATTAAAGAGTGATTTCAATGATTTTTCTTTTATTAAAGAAAAAATTCAATATTATTTATTTTACAAAAAGTAAAATAAAATAAAATAAAAAAAGATGAAGTTTATGATATCTTTAGCAATGACAAATGTAGATCAAAACAAGGGAACAATATATATATATATATAAAAATAGATATAATATAATATATCTATCCCTAGAAGACCCACCAAAATAAATTGAAAAAAAAAAAAAAAATAGGAACATCACGGAAATCTAATCTTGAGAAATTTCTGCAGCATCATTCTCGGCTTCTAAAACACGAAGAGTGTACTTCCTAATTTTTAAAGCATGATAATACGTGTTAACTCTTATATACTGTACCTATTCGGTCAAATACGTATATATAATATATTAACCGAATTAGATATATGTTACCCGGAATTTACCATTTCGTATTCATTCAAGAAAATTGAAAAACTACTGTAATGATAAAATAAAGTAATAAAATACAAGAAACCATTCATATTTATCGATTATTCGTACTTCACAATTACTTTAATTCAGTTCTGAAATCTAGGAAAACTTCATGTACGAAAGAAGTTGCACTTAAAAACAAAGATTATCAATGGATACATGTACAGTTATATGGACAAGAAATAAACATGACAACAAACTTCAGTTACTTGTATAGAATTTTTAAATTTTTCGTCTATATGAAGAAAAAATCGAGAAAGCGCCTTAAGAAATAATTTCTCAGACTCTCTAATAACTTCTATTTAAATCTCTATCCAATTACGAACAGAATACTAGTTTAATGTTTAAGCGATTAAATACGCATGTCAGTGTAATTTAAATAAATAATTTATGCCTAGCTCGCGGGTAACTTTAAATGCTCAGTAAACCAAACAAGCAAATCAAAAAGACGGAGTTGGTTAAATTCTTTTCATTTTCTTCTTAGCACGAAAGATGAAGAATGCGAAGTAGAAAACAAACTCTTCAAAGAACGCCAAAAAATGGCTACCACTACTCCCCATTTATTTCTCTCATTCAAAGTAAGCACTTCCAAGTCAGCGGATAGTGTTTCTGCATTAAGAAAATAAAGAGTTGTAGAGAGGTTCACACATGAATTAGAATAAGCAAGAGCACTTGGCAAGGCCACAAGTCTACCCTCACTAGATGGAGGACTAAGGTAGGAAGAAACGAGAGCTATTATTTGGGAGAAAATGTAGGTCAGAGCTCCTTGAGAGAGAGAAAAATCTACACGGAGACATGATTTAAGATATTAAACAAATATATGTTTTCTTAATAATAATAATAGGTTCCTAAAAGAAACATATTATGACCTTAATTGTCTAAATGCAGTTTGAATAACCGGTATGGGGTAAGGAATTCTTTTAATATGATTTTACATTGAAGGACACTTTTTAAATTTTTAAACAATAACTACAAACGTTTCAAAATATTACCATATCAGGCGGTTTCATCAAATTAATTTTTTGCACAAATTTTCTTGCATTATTCCGTAAACTCAATTATCCCAATTAGGAATTTATGGTGCAACGTAAGGAAAATTGGCTTATTTGGATAAAAACTTGATTAAAGCATTTCATGTATTACTGACGTTATACTTATCAGAATCACTCATTAGAAAAAGTATTAGACTAGTGATATCGTAGATCTTCGGACCTCAAACTGGTTGCCACGAAAATAAAGAACAACTGTGAAAGGATTAAAGAAGACATGAAAATACTTCACGGTTCTCAAACTGAGAGCCCAGAGCGTAATCAGGGGTGCCGCGGTGTAAAAAGTTTGAAAACTTTGCTGCTAGCTTCTACTTGGAATTTTTTATAAATAAATTAATTATAAACTTAAATTTTCTGTTCTCTTTTTTATGATTTTAAATACAGGTTTACAAAAATCAACACTTTAAAAAATACGAAATTTAATTTGTCCACGATTTAACAGATTGTACAGTATTGATGTATGACTACCTAGCATGCATTTTCAAAAATAATGTTTATAAACTAAACAGGCCACTGATAATAAATTTTCTCTTCCCTTCTTCAAGCTTTTATCATTGCCATTTTGTGACAAAAATAGATACATGAAAGATATTACCTCTTTTCCTTATGTACAGCAATTTTTATTTAATAAGAAAAATATATAACGTCATATATAACCGATCGATAAACTTTCGTATTCAAAGATTCTACAATCTTAATCTACATTAAAAAATTACAAAGTACAGTATACTCGACTACCTCCTATGTAAATGAATATATATCACAGATAGATAATATTTAATTGATTATCAAATATATTTTTAAAATCCTCACATGTGAAATTGAAGTTTCATTTGTTGAATTTAATGATTTTGGAGAACTTTATTGTCAGGCTAACAACTTGAGACAGTTAACAATATGCTCTGAATTCATTATACCTAAGTTATATATCCCACGTTCATTGGACAAATAAAACTAATAGTAAAATGTTTGTTTTAGAATATTATATATACATGTATATATACATACATATACATGTATGTGTGTGGTAAGTGGAAAATTTGGAAATAAAATTATAAAAATATTACGCTACCACACAAAAAAATAGTAAGACCAAACAAAAAAACTTAAAACAGACACTATAATATTACCACACATAGATATTCTTCTAAGGGGACAGTACCATTACATACACTTTTTAATAATTATTAACTTAAAGTAAGTACCGGGTGACCGAGCTCCGCTCGGAGAAAACAGGTATCGAAGTAAACTCGAAGAAGAAATTTTCAATTGTGATTTATCAAAACAATACATGCCATAAGAAAATTTGTGAAACCATTATTGAAAATATAACCGGTTAAAGTGCACCATTGTAAACTATTCTAAACAAAGTTGTTTTGAAAGGGAACTATTCTATACAAAATTAAAGTTTGAAAAGTCATAGGAAATAAAATGTAATTGATAAAAAAAATTATACAATTAAAGAAATGGTACAAAGTGAGCAGTGTAAAGATTGAAGTGTGTTGAATGGAGAAGCATTCTGACAATGACGGTACCTTCTAATTGTCCATTTGCGGGTATAATTGAGTTGATCGCTTGTTGTTCCAAAATTCCGGCTCCTTGAAGCATTTCATGTAGAGGTGCGTTCTGCATGTTGAAAATGTAGCTTGAAATCTGATGAATGTTGAAATGTCGAACTTTGTTGACGGTGATTTGAAATCGAAATCAGTTCCTTAACACGTTCGCTGCCACCGACGCACTGGCGCGTCAGAGCGGCACCTCCTGGTATGCCGACGACGCACTAACGCGGCGACGGACTTTGATAAGTTATATGCTCTGTGTTTAGTGTGGCTTTGGAAATTGAACGGCGAGGTTGTTTCGTCACGTTGGTTGAAGCATTATTTTTTAATTTTTTGTGTGGTTGGTTTTCAAAATTTTTGTTTGCCTTATTTTTTTTTTTTCCTATATCGTTTATGTGTTATATATACTTTGCTACATTAATTTAATATTTAGAGTTGATAGAAAAATAGAACCGATATCAAGGAATAAAGACAAATCAATAAAGACTTTATTATTATTATTATTAATTCGTCAGAACTACAGCCAATCGATTCCTCGTGGTCGAAAACTCCCGGGTACCAATTTTCACATGGTTTGGACGCATGAGAAAAAAAAGTTTGCCCGCACCGGGGTTCGAACCCGGCCCTATCTGTAGCGCCGAAACTACGTGACATCAGCGCGTCAAAACCGATGCCAATCGATTCCTCGTGACCAAAAACCCCAGATCCCCAAGTTTACTACAGTTTATTAATTCTGGGGCGATTTTCGACTTGACAACCATTCCTCGTATTATAGTATAGGATAAAACTTAGTACATATATGCAATAAATCAAAATGAAATTTTATAAAAACCACATTTTATTAATTTAGTTTTTAATAACTCTTATGGATTTTTAGAACTTTCCTTGCGATTAAATTTTGCATCAATTGCTACACAAATTTTAGAGAACACTTTTAATATTCGATAAATAAATCAGTGTACCTGTTTTAAGTTTTGATTTTATTTAGATTGTTAAAACTTAATTTAGAACAACAGTCTGGATATTTTATCAAAATTCAATGTAAGGCATAAAAATATTTCCTATTAATTAACTATTTAATCAATCAATCAATCAATCAACAAAATAATATCTAAATATGTTAAAATATACGTTTAAGAAATATTATAGTTACATTATTAAAAAAATTGGAATCGAATCATTAAGAACTTTTTAAAAACTAACAAAAAACTGAATTTAAAAAATTACCTGATTAAATCTTTTAATATGCTTTAGTTATACTTCATTTATATATGTATAAAATTTCATAAGTCAAAGTTAAATTTTACATAAACGCTATATATCACCTGTCCACCATCCCCTTTTCATTAGCTACATAATGAATTACCCTTCTCCATCACTCGAACTTCGAATGAGAATCCTAATTTATATAATAATTATTAAAAGACGAATTATAAATAAAAAATAAAAATATCAAATACTTTCTTCTTTAACTTTTATTTTTAGTGACACCTCTTATACGTTTAGGCCTCATACGTAACATCTAATTTGATTTAATTTTCGATAACAATTGGTAGCACAAGACTTAATGTTCACGTCTCATATTTGTAATACAGACAATAAACTTTCAATATGAAGAGAATGCAGAAACAAAAGATTTTGTTGTGTTTTATTTTCGCCTCTTTACTACTAATAATTTTTAAACATGATTTACAACAATTCAGAATGTATTAAATTATCATAATTATAATACTATTAAAATGGTATTAAATTATAATAGTACTAAAATAGTATTAAATTATAATAGTAATAATCAGATTAAATAATAATAGTATTAATTATAATAGTATTAAATACTTACTATATATATAATATATTACTATATGCAGGGTATCTGCCAAAATAAACTTTTTCAAACCCATGACTTTTCATGACTTTCCCTAATTTAGCAGATCATTTTCCATCACTTTAAAAAGCTTTCGTTAAAGTAGATATGAATAAAACTTCTGATGTACATACAAATAAAATATATGCTTTTAGAGAAATTACAGGAATTTTATCATAAAAAAACTATAAACTTACTGTATAAGTGTTAATAAACTCACATACATAAAAATAAATTGTTGTATCTACATACCTAAGTTTAATCATATAGCAATTTTTCAATCAAAATGTTTACAATTTGAATTCAGGGTACTTTGGTATTATCCAGATGACCATAAATAATAGCCAAATATAACCCTATAATGTTTATATACAATATCCCTAGAGATACTTATATTTTGTGCAAAAATCTTAACTAACTCTTAATAAAAAATTATTATATTAATAAAATTTTAATCTACAATTGAAGAAAAAACCAGAATAATACACATTTACCCACCCATTGAGCTTTCTTGCTTTGAGTTTCCTTGGTGAACAAATTTTACTTGGCAGTAGGGTCAATAGGATAATACATAAATACCAAACTCAGTAACTTCAGCCAAATGATAAGTAAAAATAGAATTAAACAATTCAATGTATTTTTTTTAATCGGTAATTTAGCGGATCCATGACTTTCCATGACTTTTACTCATTTTACTTGAAAAATCAAGACTTCCCATGACAAAATTAAACCATTGTTTAAAGCCATGATTTTCCATGACTTTCCCTGACTTTCCAGGTGAGCGGAAACCATGTATATATTACTCTATATATAGTAATATATTACTATATATATAATATATAATATATATATATACTTACTAATTATAATAGTATTAAATTAAGTATATTATTATAGTATTTATTAAAAATACTAATTAAGTATTATTTAATTATAATATTATTATTAATTTAATACTATTATAATTAAATAATAATACTATTAATTATAACAGTATTAAATTAAGTATAAAATTTATCATTTCAATGCTCTATTCTATTCAATTTTATAAATGCACCTGTATTTTGCAGCCTTTTCCTCCATTCCAGTTTCTTACTAGGTTCGTTAAATTTTATTTTATAGAAACCTGCCAAAAATTTTCTTATCTACAACACCTAACCTACAATAACTTTCTAAAGTATAGCAATTCACTCAAAATTTATTTTTCTCTGATTTTCATATAATAAGAGAGCGAGTTGGTTAAACTCCTTAAACCAAAATAAAGAAACTTGAAGTAATACGTTGCTGAAACTGCTAACAACTTCAGAGGCGATTACTGAAAGCCATCATTTTTTTCACTACGCCCCATCGCATTCGTCCATTTCAATTCCAATACTAGCACCTCCTCAGCAGAAAAGCGTTTAACTTCACTTCAAGCTCCATTAGGCACTTCTCTTAAACGTGGGAGCGTTGAGAGCCGATAATACAACTCACTGTACGGTAATAATAGTAAAAACAGGTAGAAGTGATAACTTTATTTTCTCCTTCTAGAGCACTTATTTAAATTAAAAGCAATTAGTAGTGATGAGTTGAACTAATTTACTGTTTTGATTGTTCGATAAACACTTAAATTAACAGACATTCAGAAATTATTCATAATTAAAGATTTCTTAATTGTTATTTTGATGCACTCAACGCATCAAAATAATAATTAAGAAAAATATTTATATTTATGAAATGTTTGTTGAATTAGTTTTAAAGTAATTCGGCATAGCCCATACTGAATTCCTCCATCTACATGTTAACCTATGGGTGAAATTGTTCTATTACTGGACGGTTTGCATTTTAAAAAACTGTTTATACAAATTTTATCAAGTGATAGAGTAAATTTCGTCAGGGTAATGCGTGACTAAGTTTTTGAAAATGAGCGAGAAAAATATATTTAATGTGAAATTATTTCTGAAAAATTTGGTAGTCTTTGAACACAAATAATGACATTTTACTAACATAATTTTTAAAAAGGGTCCCGCATTACCCTGGAGAATTTTTCGAGCTATCATGTGGTAAAATTTGTCTAAAGAAATCTTTATATGCAAAACGCCAAGAAGTAACACAATTTTCTTCACAGATTAACATGGAGCTACAGGAATCCAATATAACCCCCAACAATTTAAGTCATGTAGATCAATGATTCTCAACCTTTTTTAAGCTACAGCCTCCCCTAAGGGCCGAAACGTGTTCAACGCCCCCCGCCCCTTTGTAAAAATTTCATAATTTAAAGTGTAGGTTAGGAGAAGTATATATAGATTTATAAGAGGCAAAAAGTTTAAGTAATTTTCTTCAATAGAGTTACTAATCAAATTATGATACTGATGCACGCTGAAGTAACACTCAAACGTATGATATGGTCGAATGGTTAGGGCGCTGGCCTTCGGTACCGGAGTTCGTGGGTTCGAATCCCACTAAGGCATAGATCTTTGCAGCCGTTCGGAATCCTCTTTAAATAGTAGGTCCCGGTCTCAATAGCCATCGTGTTACAAAAGAGTAAACCGTAGATCTACAAACATAACCAAACGAATGATGTTGATTAAATATATATATATATATATATATATATATATATATATATATATATATATATATATATTTTTTAATGTGTCGGCCCAATTCCACGCAGAACATAAGGAATAAAAACAACTGGTTCTGGTACCACCGTAAATTTGTTTAATTACTAGTAAAAATCGTGTAAATTATATAATTAAAGTAATAAATTTATTTGATATTTTTAAAATTAAATTTGAAGGCCAAAACCTGTTCACATCGCCGTCCTACCGCCCGAAACAAGTTCACTGCCCACAAGCATTGTCCCACCGCTCCCTGGGGGGCTGTATCGCCCTCGTTGAGTACCACTGATATAGATGATGTAAAGCGGTGATACAAGTCACTTGTAAAGCAATAATACAAGTCCCTGCACGGCAATAATACAAAGAACAAGTGATAGCTTTATTTTCCCTTCTACGAGCACTTATTTAAATTAAATTGGGTTAATTGGTAGCGATATCTATTAATTTACTTTTCTATTATGATTGGCTGATAAACAAAAGAGTTATTCATAAACTTTCCTTAATTGATATTTTCATGAATGGCTTATTCAGCCATGAAAATAACAACTAAGAAAAATGTTCATTTTACGAAAAATTTAATGGGTTTGCTGAGAGGGATTTTTTAAAAATGTTCTAACAAATCATTGGCATTTAACTCCTTAGCCTAAAAAATGCCTTTTCTGAACAATCTTTAACTGATAAATATAAATTTGGAATCTGCTATTCATACCATGACATATCCTGTAAAACAATATTAATTTCAATTCCGATTCTCCTTCCAGTGGCTGGATATGAGAGGTTACTATCTTTAGCCTAGGAGAAAACAGAGCTGTGGATTACTAAATCTATTATAAATACAATATGATGGAAAGTAACCTATGTTATCTTTCCGAGTAATCTGGTAAACTTGGTTGCTTTGGGTTTGTTTGGAACGTTACAATTTTTCTTAAAAAAAAAATATTTCAATACCAGGGTTAAAAGACCGTAGCTTACTGTCTAAAGCTAATTCTGAATGTTTACGAATGGTCTATGTA
Organism: Pardosa pseudoannulata; assembly: GCA_032207245.1. Classification (NCBI taxonomy): domain Eukaryota; kingdom Metazoa; phylum Arthropoda; class Arachnida; order Araneae; family Lycosidae; genus Pardosa; species Pardosa pseudoannulata. Next base: position 76,089,388 of record CM063502.1, on the reverse strand, counting down.
TGGTCAGAGATTCGAACACACAGACGTTGGTATCGAATTCTAGGGACCTACTTATTCGGCCATAATCTAGCTTGACCAATCTTGAATAAAATAGGTGCTTTAACGTAAGTGGACTTAGATGACCCACACCCACATCCAACTGAAGAAGTTTATGGATGCAAAAGCCTAAGTGGGTGGGGAGAACCTTTCGACATTATTCATTTTAATGTTATACACTGAATTATTAACTTTAAAAAAAATAAAAAGAAAAAAACACTTTTTTTTATCACTATCACTATTTTTACCAAGTATTTTCCCTCATTTTAAAATTTTTAAAATTTATTTTGTATATAAGAGTAATTTGAATTTAAAATATTATAAATTTCATTTAACTTTTTAATATGATTACGATTATTGTCTATTTTTTTCTGTGTTTCGTTTTCGTATTTTTTAATACACATCGGAACGAGATTACATAACGTAAGTGGACCGACTTCAATAACAATTTCCAGAATTTTCATTAAATCATGATTACAGATTTTAATTTTTTATTACTGTTTTTAATGGGGGAACATATTTACAATGATACTGAAACAAGATTTATACAGGTTTTGGAAAGTGTAAATTAAGGAGTTTTTACGGAGAATTCCAATTTTTTTAAGGATCTCCCTGAGAAAAAAATAGGATTAACAAAATATATTCAGATTTAAAATTTTGTTAACCCAAACTAACTTTAAAATTTTATTTACAGAAGGTTGCTTCATTTTTGAAATTTGTTCTTACTACAAGTTACAGCCTGTAACACCAGGGTCTGTAAGCAATAACACGAGTAATAATAAATACGTAAGAAACATAAAGAAATCTACTTGAAATCTGAAGTCACAAGGGAAAAACGGAGATATATTTTCTCACTCAAACTTGCACAACGTGCGATAGGAAGGCGTAAAATATGAAAGCACCGAAGCAAGAAAGCATGAATATTGGAAGAAACTAGGAAAAGTAAACCGTAAAGCAAATCAATAAGGATCACGGGGTGGGGAAAATATAGCATCTAGCATAAGAACTATAACAGACATATGGTAAAAAACTTAAAGCATAATACAACTGTAACTGTATTCAGTGTTATTTCCTCTACAAAAGAGAAAAATTACCTTAGTCCAAGAAGAAAAAATATAGTTATAATGCTCAAAAAGCCTCTAATAAAGTTATCTGTCGGTCTGTCCTCAAATTTATGAAGCTGTTGGACCTGGAATGGATAGGGGTATCTCCATGTTAGATTCTTGATGAGTTAGGGTTATCAAAATTCAAAGCAAGTCTTTAAAACGTTTAAAATCCACCCCTTCTCTCCTTTTCGAGCGTTTAATGCCATTATCTCAAACCCTATTTTCCCCGGTAAAGAGCAGGCGATTACATTTATCAATTTATCACATAATAAATAGGTAAAAATAACAATTTTTTCTAGCATTATGTCGTTATTTCTTTCACCATATCATTTAATTATTTCTTATGTTAAATTATTAAAATATCGTCTGCATTATTTTCATACGTTTTATCACTGAACTTAGATATTACGTAAATAATTTTCTTTTATATTTAACTCAAATAATAGATTAGGTACACATGTGATAATTTTAAATTTAATCATGGATTACTTTTGTTGCAATGAAAATTTTATCACCGGTATTAACAACAAATTCTTTTCATAAAAGTCTAGAAGTCTATTTCACGGAATAATAAATATCTAGAGTAAGTTATATACCTTTAAAAATTAAGAAGTTTGTTCGTTTGTGTGTTTGTTTTTTATACATAACCACACGGTTGGACTACAAAAATTCAACGTGATTCTAAACTACATTCACAGTATCGGGAGACTTCAGAGGAGTATGAAGATAAACAAATTATTGAGCGTGTACCAGATAATTCTCAGCCAAAAAACAAACCATATTTTTACCTGCCTCATAAGGTGCTTTACAATTCAGGAAAATTAATAATTTTACTGATCCCGTTAAATGACGGGCTATATGCTAGTAAACGGAATATTACGATATGAAATAAATGAGAAATAAGAAAACAGTTTTTGGACAACAGAAAACAGTATTATAACACTAGGCTTGTAACTGCTGAGGTACTTTAAAAAAAGGTGAGAAAAGTGACAAATAATACAGAATAAGTGGCTAAAAAGTGACTAAACATTGAAAAAAAAGCGATTTTTTTCTCCTCTTGATTACATATGCTATTATTAAGATTTTTCTATTTATTTTAACTCTCAAATGATTCATGCAAGACATAATTTTAGCGACAAATACAAAAAAAAGTTAAAAGTTTTAACACAACATTGCTTTTTATTATAGAAAATCTATAAATTAGATTTGAATACATACAATACATTAATTTTATAATCGCAATTTTCTGCATATATTAATGATGTTTTGAAATATGTACATAGCTAGATTAGAGTATCTAAACAAAAATTGTGATGAAAAAAAAAAAGAGAAATGTGTGCTTTGACGTAAATTACTTTAATGTATTAAATGTACATTTCAATACAAATGTAGATTTCAGGAACTTCTTTACGACTTTTTAAAATCACTAAATTCTGGAAACCATATGACTAATTACATTTTAATAAGAAAAATAAGATTAGAACATCACATTTTTGGTCTTTTATTAAAATATTTTGTTATTAATTCAGATTTTCTTTTTTCAACAACAGACTTTTGCTGTGATACACCATGAAAAAAGTGACTAAAAGTGATCAATTGTAAAAAAAGTGACTAAAGGTGAGAAAAGTGACGGAATTGCAAGCCTGTAACACAGAAACTCTAAAGAAAAACATCGTTTACAGAGAGTTTTAATAAAGCAGCAAAATTTAACAATAGAAAAAGAGAATTAATATTAATACGTCTTATCGGTGAGAAAAACAGCTCTCTCAAATAAATTTTTCACTTAATGCGTGAATTATTGAACATAATCACCATCTCCCTTTTTCCAGGCACAAATTTAGTTTTTAAACCACATGAATATTTATCTACTCTGGATTTAAGGACCAAAAGCACGTCAAAGACGATTTTCAAATCCACACAACGTTTAAAGCCTTAAATCCTCTCCGTAAAAAGATGAACAAGGCTAAGACGCGGTTACTATAGCAACTGACGCATCCTTAGCGAGTGGAAACATGCTTTGTTTAAGTAAATACAGAACAGAAGAAAGGGTGCTAGAAAAATGTCACACGATGAAGTTTCCAACCGGAACACTGCCCTTTTAAAAGAATAAAATTTTGACATTGTTGCGATAGATTTTAAGGTGGTGACCCATGAGAAACTGCCGTAATTGCTCAAAGAATAAAACATTTTTAAAGTACAACAGAAATAAATTTATATATCTACTCAATCAAAAATATATATAGATGCGATGAAAACTTTCAAATATTAAAAAAAAAAAAGTGTTTTCAGAGGAAACATATAAAGTTTCTTGGGCTGTGTAAGTTAATAAGCTATAAAAATAACCTATCTACACAGCAACTAAAAAACTTTGAAGAATAAAATATTCAAACGGTATTAAAAAACTATTAATTCAGATAAAAATTAATACATTTAAATTATCTGAGATATTTCAATCACTGTCTACACGGCAAAAAAAAAAAATTTCTAACTGTTTTGGATGCACATAAACATATAGTTTCAGGTTTGAAGTAAACAGTCATCTACTTAAAATTACCTTTCTAAGCAGGACTGTATTAAAATTGAATTAAAACTGGCTTATATAATATATTAGGTACTTGGATTGACGACTTTCTAGACTTAGAACTTTATATTCTACTTCAAGCATTATTTTTTTAAAGAAACAAAAATGAAAAAGGGGAGGTACAGAAACAAACTTTGAAAACATGTTTCCCAATTATAAAAGAGAAAGTAAATATTTCTTTAGGACTATAACTTTAAAATAAATTATACCAGTTCGACATAAAACTAAAAAGACAGTATAGGAAATTTATTAGCGTAGTCGAACCAGTTTGGTAGTAGTTATGCTGAAAATATCACCACAGCACCACTTAGCAAAATAATCGCTTAGCAAATCACATTAAAGTTCTGGGTGCTTAATATATTCCAGAGTAACATACAGTCTGGATATTACCAAATGGTTTTCAGACAACTGATCATCCTTTCAAACTCTGTGTATGCGCGAGGATAAGGCAAACTATGTTGACAGTATCATCACAATGTCACTTAACAAAATAATCGCATAGCAAATCATATTTAAGTTCAGAGTGCTCAATAATCGCTAGAGCAACGTATAGTCTGTATATTACCAAATGGCTTTCAAACAACTGATCATCCTTTCAGACTACTTAAGTATATCCACGTGTGAATAAGAGAGATTTACTGCATCCTCAACTTTTGGCCAAGGAGACGTAATTTTTTATTTTGACTTGGGAGAGGGGACAAAGCAAAATCAATTAGAATACTGTCTTGATTAGTTGTAATAAACAATAAAATAATTAAACAGCTGTAATTCTACATAAATAAGCTTATAATTTTTTATATTTCAAACTCCCAGAAGATTATATAATTTTAAATGCAGATTTTTAACTAGAATTCACCTTAAAAATTAAAGCATAAAAAGAAATGTTTATAAATGCTGAAATGATTTGTTTTACAAATTTTAGAGAGTTATCTAAAGAAATTACACTAATTTCTATTGTAATGAAAGTCGTGTGTGTATGTTAAAAGAAACCTGCTTCAGTTTCACCTTAACATGACCAATCTAAAACATCACTTTCTGAGAAAGACATTTCTTTGACGAATATGATCTGTGAATGAAAGTATCGTCTTTCAGAAAATTTAATTGACGGCTCCAGAATATATTGCAATACAGAAGCAAATAATATAAAAAGCCAAACTTTCCTCTTCATTTCTTCTATTAAAAAAAATAAATAATCGAAATGTCTCTTCGTAAAATATGTTGATACTCATTCCATTCATTATGACTCTCAATATAACAAGCTAATTTATTCCTTCACAGTGAGCCACTTACACCTTTATATGTGCTTTCTTGTACAGTTCATTCTATTTTTTTAGGGTGCGACATATTTTGTTAAATTTTAGTTCATTTTTCAGCTCATGTTGCAAAACTGTGGCGTTCCAAACCAAACCACCATTCGGAGTTACTTTGCATCCAAACATATGCAAAATATCTATAACTAAAATTAACTTATAGAAAACTGTCATCTTCAAAGAAAATTAATATTATTTATAAAGAACTGTATGATATAATATGCTATCTACTTTGTTTATATGTCTTCGTTTAGCATCCCTACCAACTGAAATAAAATCACAGTACTTAATTTCCAAGTACAACAAGTTAGAAATAAACTTTTTTCTTTTTAAAGGACTTTGAAACAATTTTCTTAAAGTTTTTGCTTTATTTTACCATGCAGTAACTAAAGTTGTCAACTAACGTCTCTCTAATAACCTCTTTTTAATTTTATGCCGATGCAAAAGATGTTTTAACAAATAACTACAATTTAATCGTAAAATATTTGTCACAAAAGTATATGCTAATCAAAATTATCAAAATCTGTTATACTTACCTTTAAAAACTCAAATATCGGGACAGCAGTATAACAATAAATATAACAGCAGAAACTAGTTAAACAATGAAATACATGGCTACTTATTTTGATATTGTTATCCTCCAATGCTATCAAAAGAACAGATATGAAGTAACAAAAGGCTTAAGAAAATATAAGGAAGTAATAAAGAGGCTAAGAAATTAAAATAAAATTATTTATTTTTAGCTGAGAGATCAATCCTTTATTCAGTAACATTCAAATGTCAACACTTTTTAAAATAGATTCCAAATTTGTATCTAATATCGCCAGTTCATCATTGTCCGTTTCATCAACTATCCTCTCTCTAATGTTACTGCTCATCATCCGTCACGAACTTCTGATTCGTGTTTACATATGATGGAGATCACATTTGAACTGTTACATTGATCTGGCCTTCAATGAAAATGTTTATCCTTGCGCTTTGCATCGCTTTGCAATTTGTTTTTAACTACCTTTCACGCACAGTTCTTTAACCCTAATAAAGTCTTTTTGTTCGTGGTATCGTTTTTGCATTTCTTAAAGTTTTTGCTTTATTTTACCATGCAATAACTAATTGTAAAGATGTCAAAGTAAATTAAAGTACTGGTTTCTTTCCCATACAGGGTTCTGAAGATGAATGACTTAAAGTTAAATTATTAATCAACTAAAATATAAATGTCATCAGTTCGTGTAACTGCGGCTTTGTCACAAAAACTAAAGGAAAAAGAACTTCTCGATATTTTTCGTTCATTTTTTAATATATTAATGACAAATTGTTCAGCAAATAAACATAAATTTAATTACATACGACAGTATTTGCCTAGACTGTTAATGTCGCATAAGTTGGACACAAATTTAAATTTACCAAAAATTACAGCCTGTTGACATACCATCGTAAATTACTGATGTTCTAATTTTACCAGCCACGCATGTTCTATTTAAGCTCCTTCGTTTATAAGCAGCGCACAGATGAGGGAAAACCCACGTTCCAGACAACCCGATAATAAGACCAACTTTAAAAAACATAATTGCTCCAACAGGTCTATAACATAAGGCAAACACTGGACTGATCTAAAAGATACAAGTCCCCTAGATAATTATCGAAACTCTCACTTAGAAAGATTACCCTACAAACGTAAATAGCAGACAAGCTTTCATAATCTTCAGTAACGAAGAAAAAACAAAATGTCGTTTTAAGATTCAATATATCTGCATACCAACCGTAATGAATACGAATCTTTATCGCTGGTATGCATAAATGGTTCAGTTTCAAAGGTGGTTTTGTTTTATTTCCTAAGAACATATAACCGTAGTAATTAAAAAGCGAATAAATGGGAAGGTCAAGAACTTTGTTAAACAACTAAAAAGGAGTGCATAATTAAGATTTTAAACACATGGACTATTTTTTAAAAATGTTGTACATACAGCGAGAATAAATTACATACTGAGATATGAAACAAGATCATCTAAAAGGTTATACCTGCATTTTAAAAAGCTCTAAACACTATTAAACTTTATAATGAGATACTAAATCCTAAATGAACGCAATAGAATCAGTGTTTGTATAATATATACAACTTAATGCAAAGAGGGAAAGGGAAGACACAAATTTAAGATTTCGCTTGACAGCCTTCCAACCTCAATATCCTGTAATTCATGTTACCCCTCCCCTTTAAAAAATAATAAAAATAATTAAATATTCTATTCAGCATATAACTTACTGAAAACCGTAAATAAGAATATTAATAATCATTAAGTAATATCCCACAACATCTTAAAACAGAAATATAAACTTGGTCATTTATTTATTCTCTTCATAGGGTGTCAGAGTAGGGGGAAAATATAAAAATAAACGAGCACATGGGTGTGTGCGATGGAAAGAAATAATTTAACTTTATTACTTCTCTTTTAACAAATTACAAACGAGAAAAATGAAATAAAGAAAGAAAATAAACTGTTTAGTATTATAACTATTTTGTGAAATGTTCTCAACAGTGGAACATGATCCAGTAAATTGACAGACATATACGCAAAATACTAATAAACGGACATGAAAAAAAAATTATGACATATATGCAAAATACTAATAAACTTACCTAAAAAAATTATGACATATAAGCAAAATACTAATAAACCTACATAAAAAAATTATGACATATACGCAAAATACTAATAAACCTACATAAAAAAATGACATATACGCAAAATACTAATAAACCTACATAAAAAAATTATGACATACGCAGAATACTAATAAACCTAGATTAAAAAAATATGACATATACGCAAAATACTAATAAACCTACATAAAAAATTATGACATATGCGCAAAATACTAATAAGCCTACATAAAAAAAATATGATATATACACAAAATACTAATAAACATACATAAAAAAATTATATTCAGGGCCTTAGCCTGAATGGAGAATCAAGCACACCCCTCCCGAAATTCGGAAGTTTAATTTATTGGATTAACTTTGATATAAAAGTACATTTTTAAAACTGCATACATAATCAAACTTTAATTTTTAAATAGATTTCAATTCTTAAAATTTTTATCAACTTTTATAATTTCAATACTTTTGCTCCAAAGAATTTTATCCATTTACGGAAACATATTACACAATATTGTGTATGGCCTTCTAAATGTATGTATTAAATTTTACATAATTATAATGCTATTATTAAATTTAATATAATTATAAAACTATTATTAAATTTTATATAATTATAATGCTATTATTAAATTTTATATTATATGATAATAAATTTTATATAATTTTTAGTAAATTTTATGTTGTGTCTCCAGTTAAAAAAATAATTAACTATAAAATTGGTTCAGTCCAGTTTGAGTTCCAACTCCCTCAAGTAAAATCTTGGAACGGCCCTGACTATATATCCTAGAATATCTATACATTCTTCACACTACCTTCAAAATTTGTGAAGATCATATTAAGTAACCGCTTTAGTAATCAGATGTTAAACATAGTGAATACTTCATACAAACAGACATAAAAAAAATTTCAAATGTATAAAGATGTTTCACGTATAAAGAAAATGGACACCATGCATGAAATCAGCATGAAATGGATAACAATGTGCTTACAAGACTTAAGATTATCCTCAGGTTAAACCAACTGAAATTTTGAGCTGAAAACGATCTTTATGAATAGTTGAGAAAAATCAAAGAAAACACCAAATGATACACTATTTAAAATAATTGTGTTTAGATGTTCACGTCAACAACTTAAATAAATAATACAGTAAAGCGACAGATATACAGACATGCGAACATTCAGGAACTTGTGTCCGGAGCAATTGCGTGGTTTGAAATTTTAACATGCTAATTACAGATTATACATAAGTACATATCTTTTGGCTTCTAAATTAAAATTAAATTTAAATATTTACACAGTAGTAAATTGTAAATGGTAAATTAAAATATAAGCATTTAAAAACTTATGAATAGCTTTTTTTTTAGCTTTAACAACTTATTTTTCAGAACAGTGTTTCTTATAGCAACATTGACTCCGATTCAAATATTTCCATTTTTCTATCATCAGGGATTCTAGAGTTTGTCTACCCAAATTTGACCTACATTCAGTTTGGTTTTTCCGCACAGTACTGAAAACTTTTAACATGCAGCATTACTGTGTGAAAAGAGTAATATTCAGCATTATTTTTTGAAAAACTATGTATTTAATTGCTGAATTGTAATCTGTTAGCTGTTCAAAAGTTTGTTATTTTCCGGAGAAATCTGAGTAGTTACCGGGGTTATCAAATTTCCTCATTTCACCGGAGAATCCGGAGTAGTTGGCATGTCTGGATATATATCGAAAAAGCTAATAAAATTACGTAATAAATAACTGTATATCTTAAAATATCTATACATTCTTGAAATAACGAACTAGCATAAAATTTTTCATTGAGCATATTAAGTTACTTCTTTGCTATTCAGACGTTAGGCATAGCTAAAAACGCAAATATACAGACGTAAGAAAGTTTCAAATGTCCCTAGTTCCCATTTTACGCAGATAATGAAAACAACATAAAATGAACACCAGTGTGCTTTCAATTAAGACCTGATACGATAATCCCTAGGAAAAATCAATTGCGATTTTGAGCAGAAACCGAAACGTCATTATGAACAGTTGGGGTAAATTAAAGAAAACGCTCTATGATATGCAGTTTAAATTAAACTGATTTAAAGCCAAAATAAAAAGCCTAAGTACTCAAAACAGTCTAACAAAAGATCATCGAAGCTCCTTTTTTCATCTCCCAGGCCTTAAAATTTTATGCGCATAATAGAAGTCGAAGGGAGGCCGGTGAACAATGACACGAAAGTGCGGATATGGGGTGAATTTAATAACGGAGACTCACTGGTTGTCAGTCGAAGGATCGGCACCCCCTCGAGGCCAGTATGAAATTCCAGACCACATATCCATTATGCACGTACAGAGGCGAGGGCGATTTGTTCATTAAACTGCTTACGGAGGCACCGGTAATTATAACAAACAGCAGTAGAAACAAGTTCGGGAGGAGAAGGATCTCAATAACAGCATAAATAACCGGTAACATTTCGCACATAGTAGGTTTTACCACTTTCCATGAAAGCCTTGAAATAGGAATGCTTTAAATTAATGTTAAGTGTTTGAATATAATTATTTAATTACTCTAGAGAAATGGCCTCCGACAGCCCAGTAAGTTATTGGGAGAAATAAGAATGCAGAATATATCACAGAATGAGACAAGCTTAACCCTTAATTTGGCTAAGTCCGCTACAACAAACAATCAAATAAATACAGGGTATCTGCCAAAATAAAATTTTTCAAATCCATGACTTTTCATGACTTTCCCTAATTTAGCAGATCATTTTCCATGACTTTAAAAAGCTTTCGTTAAAAGTATATATGAATAAAACTTCTGATGTACATACAAATTAAATATATGCTTTTACAGGAATTTTATAAAAAAAACTATAAACTTACTTTATAAGTATTAATAAACTCACAAAAAGATAAATTGTTGTATCTACATACCTAAGTTTAATCATATAGCAATTTTTCAATCAAAATGTTTCCAATTTGAATTCAGGGTACTTTGGTATTATCCAGGTGACCATGAATAATAGCCAAATGTAACCCTATAATGTTTATATACAATATCCCTATTGATAAACTTATATTTTGTGCAAAAATCTTAACTAATTTTTATTAAAAATAATTATTATTATATTAATAAAATTTTAATCTACAATTTAAGAAAAAAACCAGAATAATATACATTTACCCACCCATTAAGCTTTCTTGCTTTGAGTTTCCTTGGTGAACAAAGTTTACTTGGCAATATGGTCAATAGGATAATACATAAATACCAAGCTCAGTAACTTCAGTCAAATGACAAGTAAAAATAGAATTAAAAAATTCGATGCATTTTTTTTTTTTTAATCGGTAGTTTAGCGGATCCATGACTTTCCATGACTTTTACTCATTTTGCTTGAAAAATCAAGACTTTCCATGACAAAATTAATCCATTGTCTAAATCCATGATTTTCCCTGACTTTCCAGGTGCGCGGAAACCATGTAAATAAAATCTGGCGGGTTTATGAAAACTTCTATACGGCTTAAATATCTAACAAAAACATTAAAATATATTTCTATTAAGATAAAAAAAAAAAATAAAATTCTTATTTGGCAAAATATCTATACAGACATCGGAAAATAACAGAAGTTAAAAAATATTTGAAAAAACATTTTGACAAAATAAGGGTTAGGTAAAACAGGTCACGGTAAACGCTCATAAAAGATGTTTATATCATGTGTATAAATGCAAATATTTCTGAAAGGGATGTTAAAGAAAATATAGATTCATTGTACTAAAGTTACAGTTAAAAACTGTAGAAAATATAGATTCATAACACAGAGGCATCTATGAGTACCGGGTATAGGACAACTGCACATTGTTAATGAGATTCTTGTGAAAAGTCAAAGGACGTCTACGTATTATTGCATATGAAATTTAATACCAGATCCACGACGTTCAAAAAAGGAAGAAAAAAATGTAACACAATTACAGACATTTTTTATAAATTGGGTGTGGGGGGGAGAGAAAGAGAGCCCTTGTAGGGACATACCAATTCTAGGTTTATTGCTATCTAAAAGTTATTTAATGAAAGTGTTTTGCTGGTAATCAATCTTCTTAAATGCACTTAAAAAACATCCACAGAAACAAAATATTTTAAATTCTACATCGACAGCACTTTTGTACTGCGAGCTTGGCTGTTAGCTATTTTATTTCCACTCCTAGATCGGTAATTTTTACAAATTATTTTACAGAAGTAAAAATTACTAAGTGGTAAAAGACCTTCACAAAATGTATCCCTATTATTATAGCTAACTTTCAGTACCGGAATTGGATATTAACGAACGACTGAACAGCATGAAGTGTACAATTACCCATAGAAAAGTAGAGAAAAAAATTCTGGTTTCTACAGTGTTCAAAAGCTGTAATATTAACGTTTGGCAGCTTAACTAAGATAAGTAGAATGCATTCCGTTTATGATAATCATTACGTATCGCCTAAACTATGAGAACACATAGTCGGACTCTACGAAACACGCAATGCTTTGACATACAGTTAGTGATGCGAACATAAAAAAGATAAAGAAAAATATGAAAGGACATTGTATAATCATATATCTTTTTAAACGATATTATTATAACGGATAACCGATAATTTGTCAAAAAAAAACTTTAAATTACCATAACTATGGAGAAATGCATGATAATTTATTAAAAATCCGATGTATGTGTGTGTGTCTATTCAGAGTTCATTGAAAACCAAGCATGAAAATGAGATAAGCAATATACCAAAACCAGAATAAAAAATCGTACATTTTTCCCTAATTACCAAATTATAATAATTCAACACTGAAGAAAATTTTAAAAAATAAATAATCAAAATTTTATTCAACTGATAAAAAGTTCAAAACTGTGATTAAAATATATTTAATCTAACATTTTTTATTTAGAGGATTATTTTTAAAAAACTGCTAACTAATTTAAGTTAATAAATTAGCAAACAGTTGAAAGTTATGTCAATAAATAATACTTCTAATAAACATAGCCTAACAATTTAATCCTCATTCAAACCAGTATAGTATAGATATGATCAATCAAAGTGACTCGGATGGGATTTTGCAGAGGATATTAAGAATAAAATTCTTGAAAACTGCTTATGCTCAATGCATTAAACCTCTAAAAATTTTGTAGATCTATTTATATCTAAATAATCAGAAAAACAGTTGTAAATTTAGACAAAGAAACTTCTTAGTTATTTTTTATCTTGTTAGAATATTATTTATATTTATATTCTTAGTTATCATTAGAAAAAAAAAGAAAGATAATCTTAAAAATAACCAGATAATTAATGGTGAGCTTTTAATTCTTTGAATTTTATCTTTTCCAACTACATAAAAACCCGTATTGACTAGGCGTATATTCATTATAGTATTAGCGCGTAAAATTTTCAATAAATAATGTCAATTACAAAATGTCGGAATTACAAAATAACTTTAATAACAAGGGAATAGTCCTGTAACATTTACAGAAATAGATCCTACTACAAAAGAAAAAGTGTAAGAAAATATGTTACATAAAAGGACAAGTTTTAAGAATCTAACATTTGCTACATAAAAGAGAGAATGCAGTATGAATTGAAAAGAAAGTATTGAAGAATGTAAAGAAATAACACATATCCGTCTCCGATAGGGATGCTAAGATTGATTTACAGTTTATCCATCTCTGTCTAAGGGTGTCGCACCATTAATGAAATCAACCCATTCATTTCCTACGAAGAAAATCGAATTTTGGTTCACCATGATACCAGCAGAAGTTTTACACCTACTTTAGCACTACCAAGGAGTCATTTGTTTTACAAAAATAGGAGGAAATAATAAATTTTTTGTCAATGGAAGAATGCAATGAAGGAAAACAGAGTCAATTTTGGGAATAATATTCATTAGCATATAAATATTGAAAATATATTAAATCAAACAACTAAAAATTGAAGCGTTTGCAATATTTGAAACAATCTGTAAAATCCATGCGCCTAGAAATTTCTCTGAACACAAGCTCACTTTGCATTAACAGCGGTACTGCCTTAAAAACATACACTAGCAATTCAAAGCAAAAATAGCTAATATAGATTAAGGAAGGCAATGATTCACAAACTTTTTTAGATCTCGATGCCCTAAATGCCAAATTTTTTGCGGCGTCCTACGTCAAAATATTAGTTATTTTAAGGCAGTTCATGTGATTAGCTAAGTTTAAAAATATAAACTATGTAATAATAAATAATCGCGTACTAATAAATTAAGCACATTTTAAATTCATAAACGATTTGTTAAGAAGACGAATTAAAAATAATTAATAGAATGGATGAACATGTTTGTTTACGATACAAATTCTCAAATTTCGGAATCAAATTGGATTTAGCTACCCTCAATAAATAAGTAACAAAGTAAGTATTACATTAATACAGAATATTATATAAACTGAATAATTACATTAATACAGAATATTATATAAACTGAATAATATTACTATCACTATGCTGTACAAAAACTATATAGTTTTGCGTCACAACGGATAGAGAACATAAATCAATGGATTTTTATTCATCCTATGAATAATTTAGTGTTGCGAAAGCTGTCTAAAATTTAAATATTTTTCAGTGCCCCTGTAGCAGAGTTTGGGAACCACCCACCTTAAGTATACATATAAGATGTGATCTATTTCAGATTAATAAGCCTTTCAAAATCTAAAAATAAGATCGATTAAAGGGATAAATTAAATATGGCGAGTTAAAAGTGGAATATTAAACACTCTCACTTCAAGAATGCTTTTCAAGGAAAAATTGTTATCTGTTTTCACTTAAGCGTCACTCTGAGAGTAAATATTTGATAAAAACTTTTTCATACCAGCCGCAATGACAAGTTGTTCATCAACTTTTACAGCAATTCCATAAGTTTGTCAGCAAACAAGGGCTTCAGCAAAGATGTTCGGCCGTGGTAGTTACTTCACACTTCACGCAGGACAAACAAAAAAGTTCCGGCAATTTCTGTTTGCAATTCTGTTCAGGGCCCTTGTTTGCCTATGGTGTTCGTTGGCGTGATGGATGGGTGGTAGAAGCAGATCTTTCATAACTTGCATCAAATTCCGCATCAAGGGAAAGGAAAATTTATGCAGAAATTTCCCGAGAAGCAAAAATTCTTACGGTAGAACTTATTAAAACTAACAGTAATTGACCAGAAAAAGGAGATGCATATCATAAGGTCTGAATCTTATTCACAATACAGTTAAATTACAGTGATTTATATACTGCATTTTACAGAAGGGATTTATAATAAAGATTTTGATATTAGTAGTTCAAAAATTTTGAAAAATAAAATTTTAATTGTGGCGAAGTTTGAAAAAAAAAAAGAAGTATAATGAAATTATGACTTATTAGTCTTAAAAAATAATCTAAGTATTTAATTAACTGAATCACGATAATTCCTTTTACAGATAATACAAATATTTACACACAGAAGAAAAGTCAGCCTAATCGAGTCAATTATTTTTAATCTTGCGAAAAGCGATATAAAACAGTTTTATTAACGTCTATATTAATTGCACCATATTTTAATGTAATCAATTCAGAGCAATAATTTCATAATTTTGTAACAGGTAAAGCAAGTAATAAATATACCTCAGTACAATTTTATTACGGATATAGAAATTTGTAACAGGTAAACATCACACTTTTAGCCTGCTTTGATTTTCTTTACGAGGTATGAATGAGGCTTCTTAAGTATTCAAGCAAAAAATGAGAAAAGTATTGCTTTTAGAGATGCGTGTAAAAGTTCGAAATTGAAAAGAAAACATTTCTATCATTCTTTTTGAGTCCACTACATCACACTTGAATGTAAATGAATGTTTAGACTTCAATATCAAACATATTTTTAAAAATCTGGTGTCGGTCCCACTACACCTCCTTGTAAGCCTGCTGACTTATAAACATTTTTTCTGCACTTCATTTTAAACTTTTAAGACCTTATGTACTGAAATTTGGCGGAGACCGATAGCATTGATATTCCTTATATTAAATTTTTTTGCTTTGGATGGAAATCCAAAATGAAATCTCTCGGCTAGATCTTACAACAGCCCTAAAAACAAATTTTAACTCTGAATGACTAATCGTATTTTAGTTATGCTTAGCAGTACTAATATATAATATGAAAATTTCCCATTATATAGATTACTGATTGCAATCAAAAGGGAAGAACTCATTTAGATGCTACAAAAGTCCTAATTTGACTGGAAGTGTGGGTGTTTACAGTACTAAATTTTATTTTTGTTCTCCGTTTCATGGTGTACCTGAATGTGATTTGTGTTACATCATGTTATAAAATTATGTAACAAATAATTATGTTATACCAAAATAAGCATTCTGTAACAAAATTTAAAAATAATGTATCATTTCTGAACACAATGTAAAAAAAAAGAAAACGGGAAAAATTGTTTATATTAAATGTTGCACTGAAATTGAAGTATGAAAATTTCTTCAGAAAAATTTTAATAAAGTTATGTAAGTGGATTTCGTCTGTCCCCAATAGTACAGGCGTCACGTCAAAACTAGTCAAAATTCTTTCAGTGATGGTTAAATTGAATATTTAAAATTCCCTTGCACGTACGTACGGAAAGATAAAACTAATCAAGATTGATTTAGGCATGGTCAAACCGGTATCTCCGTTAAAATCTAAATACGGAAATTTTTCGCAATAAGAATATTCCCTTTATTTTGTGCAAAGAAGTAAAGAAGAATAATAAAAATACAACGGAAATAACAGAACACTTAACACAAAATATTAACCCCTTAACGTGTACGATCGAGTTAACTCGAGAGCGCTAAATTGGCTAAACTGTGTACACTCGAGATAATTCCAGCTCTATGTTGCTATAATTTTTCAAACTCGAATGCAATTGATAATTAAAAATAACAATGGGAAAGAAAAAGAAAACAATCATTTTATTGATTTTTATCATTTACATGTGATTGTAAGCTATGACACTTATTCAAGTATCAAAAAATTTTTTTCTACTTATCTCTTCCTTGTGAGCAGCTTTCCAAAAGCGTATTCATATTAAGATTCGCTCATTTTTTCAATATATATTTTACTAAAATATAATGTAAAATAAAATATAATTGTAAACTATTTTATTACTAAACTCTGGCTGTAAAGGCATCCTTGACTCGAGACGTCACTTTATATACTTTATTCTTGAGATATGAAACATAAGGGTTTCATATTTGATACCTACGCATCAAGGGATGACACATCATACTGTCAATTGGTAGATTGCCTACCAATTGAACAATATACTCTTTCGACAATAATAATAATATTCTAAAAATTAGAAATCATACCAATTGTATAAATATCCAATATACTCAAATTTTGATTATTTTTGTATTTTTGTAATTTTCTTGGCAAGACAATGTTCTAAATTGTGTTTTTTACATTAAAAAATTTTATCTTTTTTGGCCGGCCTAATCTAATTGAGAGTGGCGAGGTCATTCAGAGATAGAAAAAATTGTGCCATGATATACCTAAAAGAATAATTTTTATTTTTATAAAGCCATAAAATGATGAACCTCACCCCTATAGGAACTTGAATGGAGCTAAATCAAATTTTAGCTCATTTCCGAGATGAGTCGCATGAATGCAGTAAGAGAAATTTGGGAAAATTATCAGGGTATTCTTTTCTTGGTTTCAGTGGCCACAATGTTAAATATTTCTTCAATTCAGCATTAAAATAAGAGCCATTTTAAAGTTTATTCTTATTTATTATAATATATATTTTCGAATGCTTTATCCAACATTCCTCATTGTTTGGGTTTATACTAAAAATTATTGTTCAATTTATTAATTATCCATAATAAAAAAAAGTTTCAGTGACCGTTTTGTATGTTCCCCTTTCGTTGTTGTTATTTTAACAACTAGTTTTTATTTAGTATAATTAAATAAGAATTTGAATAATTAATAATTTGAAATAATAATTTGAATAATTAATAATTTGAAATAATAATTTGAATAATTAATAATTTGAAATAATAATTTGAATAATTAATAATTTGAAATAATAATTTGAATAATTAATAATTTGAAATAATAATTTGAATAATTAATAATTTGAAATAATAATTTGAATAATTAATAATTTGAAATAATAATTTGAATATTTTTTTACAGTAAAAAAATTGATTTTTTTTTTTGGCTGACTTTTAAAAAAAACTGTGCATTAAGGGGTTAAAGGATAAATCCTAACGAAAACTGAATTAGAAAATTTAGTTTGTAATGGAATAAACCAACTAAGTCCAGCCAACTAAACAGCGCAAAAATAGTTAGTAAATTGTACAAAATCGGAGAGAATTTCGCATTAATTTCTACACGCCTCCGAGAGCAATTCTTAGACGAAGCCGAAACGCTCAGTCATAAGATCGGAAACTGGGTTTCCTGTTTAATGACAGGCACGAGGAACCAATCCCCTTCTAAATATTCCTTTGTAGCCCGTGATGTGGAATCAAACATTCTTATTACATATGGTCAGAGGAGGCAGGTCGAACGTAACCTCGACGTAATTCAAAGCACATAGGAGGCAGGCGCGCAACTGACAGCTTCACGGCTGACCACTACTCCAGGCCCTTTCCTTTCGACTCGGGCCGAAAGATGACATGCTATCACTCCCAGTAAATTGGAAAGGGGATCGTATAGAAAATATAGAAATACCTAAAGCGAGATGACATACGCTTTTCCTGAGAAATAAAAAGCAGCTTAGGTAGTTATTTAAATCCTTTGGAGCAGGGTTGGCATGATTTAAATCAATTGATTTTTTTTTAAATCATTGATTTAAATCATTTTTTTTTCACTTCTTTTAAAACCTATATTCCAAAGACAGGAGATTTGGGAATCAGTCAGCACAATAATACCAATAAGTAAATAAGTGTAAATAGATAGCATGTGCTTTCCAAGAATTTAGGAGTGTTGTTATCAGAAAGTATGTAGTAGGGGTAGTACAATGATTGATTATGACTGGTGGAAATCATTTTATGTAATGGGAGGTAAAGAGAGTATTACAAAACTTAATATCCAGTTTGTCTACCAAATAACAACAGCCGTGGCTTCATCTGCTGGAATGGAAAGACAGTTTTTTTTTCTTTTGGTTTTGTTCATTGTAGCCTTCGTAACCAATTAGGAGTGGATAAAGCATCAAAGTTGTGTTTTTATTGATACAATTAAATCCATAATTTGTTGCTTAAAAAATATTGAAATAATTGTGATTTGTTTTTTTAAATAAATAGTTTGCATTAAAAGAATATTTAATTTGTTCTTTTAATTTACATCTTATTTAGTTTGCACTATCCAATTACAAAATAATAGAATGTATTTAGATTAAAATTTATATAGTTAAGTTTAGGTAACCAGTGTGCAGAATATACTAGATAGATAAGATGTTACATCTTATAACAAACTATTATATGTATATTGAAAAAAAAAATTAAAATTAGTATTCAGAAAAAAATCAAAAAATCCGATATAAATAAAAAAAATCTGATTTAAATCAAATAAATCTGATTTTTTTTATTTATTTTTTTAAATCATGATTTTTTTTCCAACCCTGCTTTGGAGCGTACCGAACGATTTCCGGTATAAAGTAAAACATAATCGTTTCTCCATGTAACGAAGGCTTAAGATTCTCCAAAAACATCCGTTATATAGGAAGTTTGTTAACTAAAATTCTTTATAAAATCTTGCTTGTTTAGAAAAAATTCTTTAAATTATTTCTTGTAGCTTTTTAACTATTGTTGCTATACAATTGTACTTTTACTTAAAATTTAAAGTACCTAGATAATTGGTTATTTACGATTTTATTCACTGTGCGAACAATAAACAATTTTTTGTACAGTTATTTAAATCTTTTGGAAAATGCCCAACGATTTTCGGTATAAATAAACACACTCTATATAACGAAGGTACTAGATTCTCAAAAAAATCGCTATATAGAAAGTTCATTAAATAGAATTCTAAATAAAAAAACTTATTTATCACAAACGTTAGAGTCTAGTCTATTCTTTGGAATATTTCTGGCAATTTTTTTAAATATACAGTTAGATTTCCACGTAAAATTTAAATTGCTTGGCAATTACGGTACTTACGATTTTATTCAATATGTGAACAATAAGCAATTTCTGCATGGTGAGAAAGGAAGGTTCTTTTTTTTTAATTCTTATACAAACAAATTCTGATACCGAGCCTCGACAGAAAAAATTCTCAAAATGAAATTTAGATTCATTAAATGTAAGTTTTATTTAACGTTACAATACTCAATGTGTTCAAGGTTCCCAAAAAAAGATTCACTAAATAAAAGTTCGCTATACTGAAACGCATCTGTACTTACAGTGAATATAAATAGAAATATAATTATACGAAATATACGTAAATTTAGGAAATATAATTCAATTCAACTGAAAGAAACTCGATAAGTTTGATCCAATTATATAACACGATTATCTTGAAAGATATCACTTTGAGAATTATTTAAAACACCAAAGATTACATCATTCCCTAATTTTCTTTATTGAAATACACAACTAAGCAAACGTATGTTCTTTTAGAGTTTGCTTTGAAAGTCATACAAATATGTCTATCCGTATAAAAGAACTTTCAATTAAATTAACATTTAAAAAGAAAGCATGTATGTGCTCCACCCTATATTTAAGGTCATTAATGATTCGCAAGTACGCAAGAATGAGGAAATATAATTTTAAAAATAAAAAATACAAATTAAAGTTCGAGAAAAAATATTAAAACATTTATAAAACTTTTAATTTTTTTTTAAATAAAGAAAAATTTAACCACCAAATTATTACCATATAAAAACTATTCAGGCGAACTCTCAGAATTGCTTCACAAATTAATTTGTTTTGCCAAACAAACGCTAGTACAGTTACAAAGAAACAGTTAAAAATTTAATTCATTTATATTTTCTTTTCTTTTCGTAAAGATGAACCATAAACTAAGAAAATAAATTTCAAATTAATGTATTCATCAAATATGTTCATTTTAAAAAATTGAGTACAATAAGATTCGCTTATTGTAAATGCACTATTTTTCTTTTAAAAAACTTTAATAAGGTTTTTAATTAAACAAGACAGAAAATCTAACTGATGAATTATTACTAGATACAAGCAAAGAGAATTATCAGAATTGCTTCACAAATTAATTTGTTTTGTCTAACAAACGCTAGTACAGTTACAAAGAAACAGTTAAAACTTTATTTCATTTATATTTTCTTTTCTTTTCGTAAAGATGAACCATAAACTAAGAAAATAAATTTCAAACTAATGTATTCATCAATAGTTTCATTTTAAAAAATTGAGTACAATAAGATTCGTTTTTTGTAAATGCACGATTTTTCTTTAAAAAAAACTTTAATAAGGTTTTTAATTAAACAAACGACAGAAAATCTAACCGTTAAATTATTACTAGATACAAGCTATTCAAGAGAATTATCAAAATTGCTTCACAAACTAACTAATATGTTTTGCATTTTAAATGCTAGTCCAGTGGTTATAACTTTATTTCATATGTATTTTCATTTCCTTTCGTAAGGATGAATATAAACTGAGAAAATAAATTTCAAATTAATATATTCATATATTTATTACAATACTGTTCCATATTCTATTGTTTAAATGTATTATGTTCAACGAATTGGTTGGATATTAATATCTTTAATGTTTGGTCTAAATGCATGGATATCATATTTTTATATCGAATAAATATAATGCTAAAGCTTTAAAATAGTGCAAAATTAATGAAGTAAAAACACCAGAAAATTGCTATCTCCATAGTAATACTAGGCATACTTAGAAAATTTTAAAATTGTAAAAAAATTTTTAATACGCCACAATTATCAATAACATTTAAAAATAAATTAACGATATATACTTTAAATCTATTACCATCCCAAAATCCTGGTCCCCTTGAATCTAGTTAATTAAACTGAAGCTCTAATTATTTTCATCATACTTTCACTTACATTTTTAGTAATATTTAATTTCTTTTTTGTTATCATAGTTCATTATTTTACGTTAAGATGAAAAAGATGAGTCTACCACTCTTAATCATTAAACTCCATCAAGGTGAGACAAAATTTGAATTCGAAAAAAAAATTAAGCATGTGAGTTATGCAACCTACGCATTAAATGTTTCAAAAATAGTGAAGAAGAAAATTCGTCCGCTCAGAAAACTCACGATAGCCGTTACATGCACATGCAGTCGGCATTTCGAGGGCTAGGGAGAGATCACGATTCTCCAATTTTCAGTATCTGCTAGAGCAGGGAACAATAATGACCTCCCGAGCAATGTTCTTGAGTGACGGTGGCGATGTGGTGGGGTTGCAGCAATTAAACTGTCTCTTTCGTGCTCAAACAGCGGAAGGCACGGGATATAGGGTAACTCTAGAACACTTCACACAACAGAGGTGGCCGCAACACACTTCAAGGGCTCATGCAAGCTTCCCCTCCGCACAGGATGTCAGCCATCACAGAAATTACATATAAGAGTACGTCATCTTTTATTACGTACAAAAGACTGATGGGAGGGGTAGCATATGAGTAATATTTGTTGTCATGTAAGCGACAGTAATTATAAATAAGAGCACGAGTCAAAAATATAAAATCAAAGTGAAATGAAAACAAATTCTAATGCCCTGACTTTTTGCATCTAGGTAAATGCTTAGCATTTTTTCTTTACCTTCTAAACTAGAACAATTATTTTACGCTTTAGCATGATAAACAATTTATTAGAAAGGTACGTATTTAGAGATATATTTTCTGGCAAACAACAAATACGAAAAGATATCGTTTTGAAGAAGGAAAAGCAATGTCGATAAAGTCACAGTTTCTTGGTTAAGCACTCTGATACTCTAAATCAGGACTGCAGATAATGTAAATAAATTTACTATCAAAGATATTAAATATGGAGTAAATAGTGAGCCATCTAGTAGTAGAAATAAATACAAGTAAAAGTAAAAGGAGGAAAAGAAAAAAGTTGGAGTTTAACTTTAGTACCATTTCTTGTGGGTGTTAACATCTGGATGACGATGGTTTTATACTCTACCGTATGTTTAGTAAGGGTATTTATACTGCCTCTAGGTCTATAATTTGGATGACATGTTGGCTGATAAAGACACATAAGTGGCGTAATAACAGTTTCTGGATGTTCAGAAGTATTCCAATTTGGCTGAAAATGGAGTAGGAGTGATACTACAGGATGAGTTAGATCAAGAAAATTAAAGCTATGACCACAGAATTTTAGCATAGAATCAAACTTCGAACTTAGAATTTAATGAGATTTATTGCTAATCCATGAACTTTAACAAGGATTAGGTTATTCTACCGTCAATTTCTCAATTTACGATATAGTCTAAATCATCATATCTAGTAAATTTTAATGCGATTATGAGCCCAATTTTAAATATTTCATATTTAATATATATTCGATATATATTAAATATGAAACATTTAAATGATATAATATGAGATATTCGATAGTAGCGTCATAATAAACCCCAAATGCAAAAAAAAAAAAAAAAAAAAAAAAAAAAATGATAAAACCTTTAAATATTCTTTACTGTTTATCTTCAAACATTTAAACAAAATCTTATACGTACATATAATTGTCCGAGTTTAATTATAACTTTCCCTAGTTTTTAGTAATATGTCATTTTTAATTCGTTTGTTGTGTATATTCTTGTTGTAAATATTATTTTATTTTTCCTTCCCAAGGTCTAAAAAAACATATGGACATCTAATCCGAGTTTAATTATGACATTTATTTTCTTTTCGTGATCTGTCATTTTTAATTCCTTTGTTGTTTTCGGTTTTCCCATCCAAAGTTAAAAAGAAAAAAACTACGTAAATATGTTTGGCCGAGTTTAATTGTGTCTTTTCCTTACTTTTTCGTGATGTGTCGTTTTTAACCCGTTCGTTGTGTATAAATAAAAATTTCGTCTCTTATTACCCATTAATATGAAATTTTTCTCGTAATAGTAAGTTCTCTTTGTTTAGAAGTCAAGAGGAAGTTCCTAGATATTTAAAACAGTTGCTTACTGACTTATTAAAGGCTTTGCTGCCTGTCTGATACAAATTTTACAATAAAAACTAAGACTAGTTCTAATTAAGATAGAGCTTTAAAATTTTACAAGTCCCTCCAAAAAGCAATACAGTACATCAAATATCACTCTAACTCTTTTTAATTATTTTGTGAATTTTATTTCGCCTTATTCAGCGAGGATAGTTTACTTTGCCTGTAAATGTTGCTTCCCTGTGTAGCTCTCTAACGCTAAGACGAAGTTTCGAAAATGCCCTGGGTTTAAAAACGAAACGTGGATTCTTTCTTTTATTAAAAATAAAATATAAAACAAAATAAATAATAATAATACTAACAAATTATATTTCTGCATCCCGAACTTTTGCTTTTATTAAGGTTTCATATTAAGGTATGACGTGATTAGAAGCTGAGTTCTCATATTTATAATAACAAACAAGTATTACGATTAATTATATAAATATTTAAACCAAATATTCATCTTTAAAACAGATCTTCCTACAACTTTCTCCCTTTATTTGTCAGCGTGACTTCATCCCGTTAAACTTCATCACATAAACTTCCCAATAAAAGTCATACACAAAATTTTATCATAACAAAATAAATAAAAAATAAAAATAAAAAAAAACTTCCATCGGGATAAAAAGATCAAAAGAACACAATTATTCTATTTGACTGCAATTGTTCGTACTATCAAACAATAAATATAAAACACTAAAAGGAGTCAGAATAGTAAAAGTTGCCAAAATATAAAAAGCCTTTAAGATAAAGTAGTACATTAATTACAAATAGCACCAACACATTTTTGATGGGAAAAAATTTATTTAAGTTAGTTTTATAACAAAGAATGATTGTTTATGGTGAATATATTACATATATTACATACGTCAATTATTAATTTATTGGACTTAAGTTTACTTAAGTTTGAAAATTCTAATAATCATCTACAAAATATGCTTTAATTGTAAGCAAAAGATAAAATAAACAAGATCAATTTTTCGAAATTTAAAATTTTTAATAAATTTATCTCCCAAAGTCTAAGTATGAAAAATAAAAACATTAATTATTATAATCAAATTTAAAACATTTAAATACCGACGTTCACTCTTTTATATGTAGCAATTTGACAATTACATATATAATATTATTATATATGTAATATATGTAATAGTACATACATTATATATATTATACGTACTATACTATATTAATACATATATTACATAAGCCAATTATTAATTTATTGGACTTTTACTTAAGTTTGAAAATTTTAATTGTCATCCACAAAATATGCTTTAAAACTATAAGCAAAAGATAAAATAAACAAGATCAAATTTTTCGAAAATTCCATTTAAAATAAACTTATAATAATCTCCCAAATTTCCAGAGTCTAAATACGAAAAATAAAAACATTAACTATCATAATCAAATTTTAAAACATTTAAATAACGACATTTACTCTTTTATACGTAGCAATTTGAAGCATAATAAAAATATAAGAAATATAAATAATAATATGTTGAAAACAGAAATGAGAACAGTTAACAGGTTCTTCACTTTATAGCCCGCAACAGGAAAGAAATGAAGAGAAATAAAATTAACATTTTCATGCACGAATTCGACCCAATCTCAGTATGGAATTTCGTGCTTTACCTCTTTAAAAAAACACGATAAACATATGAAAGGGGGCAAGCTAGATTGACTACACTGAAATTTGTTGTATAAATATGACAGTGCAATTGTAATGGATGTGCGTAAATTTTCAATACTATTACAATAAATGTGCTATTCAACTTATGAAAAAGGACTTGCGGAAAAAAGGATGGAAAAGGGGCAACTTATGGAAAATACTATGAGTAACCAGCATTATGAATCAGACAGATAAAACCATCAGGTAAATGTGAATTTTGACGAGTTTCCAAATACACGGAATTCTACTCTCTCAACAGACAGATGACAATCTCGTAATGTGAACACCTCACCTGAAGGTGCCACTCAAAATGTGCAAGGAACATCCACACATAACATCAATTGCAGCTTGATGGCCTCCAATTAAACCGTATCGTATTCGTGTAAGCCGAGGAAGCTATCAAAGGAAAGCTGGGAAACGTCGCTCATCGATAAGGGAACGATGCCAATCATCCAATTTATTATTAGCTTGGAGTCAGTTAGATTCAATTAAAGCAGCAGTCAAAATTAATTAGTCTAACTTCGCGCTCTAATGGAGAAAAGAAGAGGCGGAGATTTCATGAATCGTATTACCCCTGCAGGCAGAAGTTAGATCTACGCACAGGAAGAAACAAGAGATTGCAAAACAAATGTTTCAAATTTACCAAGCAAAAGCCTTAATAAAGTCTTCATACAGTGAAGTCATAAAAAACATAATTCTAACACATTTATGATACATAGTCGCATTTTTTTATGAAGACGTTTTCCTAACAGTTTATAAATGAATTTGTATTTATTCTTATAGAATCAATTTACGGTCTTTTCTTTTCGGAACATTTTAATTAAAACTTTGACAACGGTGTAATGTTATATTTTAGAGCTCAGAACCTTTCGTTTTATAAAATCTCACTCGTGTTTAAAAAAAAAAACATTTTAACTAATTAATTAACACAGAGACTGACAATTACTCCCATACAGATTTTCTATTATTTGCAAATCGTTTGCAATCGTCGCATAATCCATTCATTAACTTTATTAAATTAGCTATCTTACATATTCCATACAAGTCCATTAGATTCGTTTTCTACGACGTGATGAATAGTTGAATCATAATATTTCATATACTTTTTTCCTCTTTAAAAAATTTCCTTAAATATCATTTTCTTATAAAATATTTTTGACACAAGCGATTTTATACAACTGTGTTGGATTTTAAAAAATTACAAGTAACAATTTTGGCGGTTGTCTGCAAATTAGACAGTATTGTATTTTACTTTGGATTATTCCAAAATGATAAAATAATCTTTATATTGATGAAGAGCTCGCACACCATTTCTTCAAATGTAATATGGATTCAAATAATTTTGTATCGATGCCTTTAACCCCTTAAAGTGCAAGCTCGAATTAACTCGAGAGCACTAAACTGGCTGAACTGTGCACACTCCAGATAATTCGAGCGGCGTTATACTTTTTGTTACTATAATTTTTCACACTCGAATGCAATCGAGAATTGAAAATAACAATGTGAAAGCAAAAGAAAAACAATCGTTTTATTGATATTTATCATTCACATGGGATTGTAAGCCATAACATTTATTCAAGTATAAAGTATATATATTTGTTCTAAATTCATCGTTCTAAATTGTGTTTTTTATTTAAAAAAAAATTTTTTTTGGCCGGCCTTTTTTAAAAAAACTGTGTATTAAGGTTTTAAACTTGTTCTTTACTACCCACCAGATATCAGGTCTAATTGTATCGTTAACACTTTCAGAAAAATAACATTTTAGATATAGAGAGGCTTCTGCTTGAAATGAAATTACTGAGGCAAAAAGGTAGAAGCAATTTTATTTGTGAGCTTTATAAACTTGTCAGTGTATTATTTTTTAATTGCGCTGTTGCTTTCATTAAGATAATCTTAATTGAACAATATAATTATTAAAAGACCATTTAAAACCACTTTTATTATACACCGTCTTGGTCAAAATCAGTTTGGGTCGGTTAAAAATACAACCCTGCCTATTTCGGCATTTGATTCTCAGATATATCAGATATATGAAGAAGAATAATAAAAAAAATGAACCTTTCGGCAATGCATTTCAAGATTTATTTATTTATTTATTTTTTACTAGCTACGCCACCGAAAAAAAATGCTTAAAATGCTGGCATAAAATGTCATAAAAACTCGTCTTACTTCAAGATTGCTATTTAAAAAATAAATCAACCGAGTTATTTGGACCACCATTGGAGGCGCCCGTCTGCCGAAACTCTCAACACATGCTATCAAAACGGCGTGGAAGCTGCAGATTAAAGCCGGCTAATGTACTCTGCGGCTGCGAGCACACGTTATAAAACAGACAAGGTGACTGAAAACTATTGGCAAAAATTCTAATAACAGAGGATAAAAGTGAGTGAAATGAGTTATGACTTCTTGGGTATTAACGCCTAACATTCTTGACAAATAAATCTAGTATTTAGAGGGAGGAAAGTACTCAAGTTAGATATTTAAATAATTTTGAACTTTACACATGCATTAGCATACCTGCTAACCAATAAAAAAGGAATATGTATAATTAGTACGCCAGTGATATTTACCCCCAATTAATAACATTTACTCAGAAATACCACTGCAAAATATTTTATTTCAATAACTGCAATTTATTCATAACTCAATACAAATGCATTTTGGTTAAATTAAATAACTTGATCTTAAGTACTTATAGATTATAAAAATTGTATTATATTATACAATTTATAATTAAAAAATAAACAAAAAAAACTTTAAAATTTTGAAACAGAAGTACGAGATTGCTTAAATTTATATTAAATTATTTTTCAACATTTTGAGAGATAAAAATATTTAAGATTAAACCAAAAATTAAGATTAAACCAAAATATTGAGTCAAACATATTAGCAAATTAATTACTGTATGATATTCTAATGTTAAATTAGATGGAAAAGGAGCAGAGTTTTTTTTTTCTCTACCAAGGCAGGTTAAAAACTGGTAAAAAAAAAATTTTTTTTAATTGCGGGTAAATCGCAAGGAAAATATAATATATAAAAACTGTTAAAATTACGTAAAAGAGATAGTTAAAGCCTAAAAGTGTAAAGAACAGTTAAGTGCGTAATTTTTACGCGTGAAAGTTGGCAGATGTGCATTAATACTAAAAACAAAGTATTTATGATTTGCGCTTTTCAATTCCTGTTACGTCATATTTATAAAATAATTAATACTTATAATTTAATCTACAATTGAAACGGAAGCCATAATTTCCTTAAGAATTAAAGAAAGTTGATTGTTTGAATGGTTGGTCTGCTGTTACGCTATGGTCTAGAGTTTTGCTACACGAGAGCTAATGAGATCGGGACCTATTACTTAACGCCGATTCCGAACGACTAGGAAAAACTATACCAGCAATGATATTCTAACGCACGAACTCCGGTACCGAAGATTAGCGCCATACCTATTCGGTCATCGTTGGGCTAAACAAAACAAAAAGAAAGAAGGTATGTTATTTTCTGCTAAATATCTAATTCAAATAGTAAAGTATTCGCATTATTATAACTTTATATGTAGGAGTACATTTATATTTAAAAGAAAAAACAATTATTATGACGATAACTTGAATATCATGCAGTCTGGATTAAATCATAATGAAATATATTTAAATACGTAAGTTGTTTGTTCAGACTGATTTTTATTGCCAAGAAACTGACTCATTGCGATAATAATTTATGTAGAATAAAATAAATGCTGGTGTCGTAACCCTCGGTGGCAAACAGTCTTCCCTAAGGATTACGCTTTGAAATATTTACCACGAAATACCACAAAATATATTTACCACATAGTTCACTTCGGAACAATGACTTTAAATCAAAATGGTATGTGAAAACAAGAAAGGAAAATAGTCATGGGCCATTACTGATTGATTTGAAACTTAAAAAAAAAATTAAATCATATTTCTGAAAGAAGGAGGACAGTTTTAAGCTAGTCATTTGCAAGTTTAGCATAAATTATGGCAACTAAAGAAGTCGATGGATGCCACATACAGGCTAATATACCAGAATGCAACATGACTGAACGTAAGTTTGTTCCACCACATATTACTGGTTAAGTACTGGAAAACTGAAGAATAATGTACATATACCACGCCCTCCATATACTCCTATAACACACCGTGCGATTTATGATTTTCTTTTTAACACAAGCAACCGCTAAAATGCAGTTGTTTTGAAAACAAAGTATGTATAAAAGCTGCAGAGGCGGTTTTGGAACAACTCTATAAACTACAACAGCAGAATTTCATGCGAGTTTAAGAACAGAACATAACGTATAGGGTAAATGCACTGTGTTTACCGATAGTTACTGCGAAAAATGCCACGTAAATAATGGCGATTAATGGCAATCTGTTTTCTTTATAAATATAGTCTTATAATTTATTGAACAGCACTCGTAGATGAGAATAAGGAAAAAAGACTAAACTTATCTTATTCAAGACACCTGTTCTAAGAATTTCATTAAATTTAATGGTTTACAAAATTCAAGCTATAATGAATACTTCCGGAACTTGTGTGGAGATAAAATTAAATTTACATCTAAACAGTGTAATTCTTAAGGAAATCTAAGAAAAGAAATGCACAAAAAATAAACTGAACAATATATACTACATATGAATGTTCTGTTAAAGGAATAGTTTCCGGAAAAACAGCTTCTTAAATAATGGTGACAATAAATATCCGAAGTACCTTAAAAGCAAAATATAGACAGACTATTAACTGGACAAAGAAAAAGTTCTTGTCCAAAAAAGCCCATTTTAACGAACTCAATTCTAAAATAACTTTTTATATTCCTATATGCAAAAACTGATAAAGCATTAAAAATTATTTAAAAATGATTGTAACTTCTTATTTCATTTTTCCCGTTCATTTGACAGCATTGTAATTTCAGTTTAAACTTAGATTATTTCAATAATTTGTTTCCGTATGTAAAAATTAAAGCGCTATTGGTAGATGAAAAAAAAATTGTGAAAAAATAAACTATTATTTTAGATTTATAATGATGAGATATTCCGATAAGGCGTACCAACTATGCCACTTCTCCCAACAAAATATTTCCAACTCGTTATGAAAATAAATACCTTACGATCAAAATAAAAAAGTTTGGATGCTTTTAGTGAAGAAAGAAAACATTACATTCAAATGTGAAACTGCGTAATGTGCTCATTGTTTACCAAAGACCTGTGATAATAACGATTACAAGCCCCAAACACCTGAAGAAAACATGAGATTGTTTTTCATGCTAAGATTCACGTTTGTCCACATTCCATCTGAAGAACTGAAAACAAATGCGTTTAAAAATGAGTGGTTATATATATATATATATATATATATATATATATATATATATATATATATATATATATATATATATATATATATATATATATATATATATATATATATATATATATATAATATATATATATATATATATATATATATATATATATATATATATATATATATAGTGAGATACGCGACACCTTGTAAATTGTAAATGACTCCAATTTTAACCGAAAAATTACTCTCAGTTCACGTGTTGTTGACTGATGTAAAATGATATAGTACTCTAGGGGTTTAAACTACAATCGAACCTGGTAAATGTAATTTGAGAGCGTAATTTTTCAAGCAACTGATATTAACAATTTACACTACAAATAATAATTCTGTCCTTTTACCAGTGTTTCATAAAAACGATTTCCCAATTATTCTGGAATCAGTAATCAATGTTAAGTTTACACATGATTAATAAGCGCTTTGAATACTAATTATAACTAAAACCGCTCACCAACTAGAAAACATCTCAACTCAACCGTCCAAATACGTGGTGCTACTGTAATCTATATAAACCTACAAATATATTCCTATATTTTATGAAATAAATACAAATTTTAGTCTGAAGTAAATAATAATTTATTCGAATTACATTGATACTATTTACTAAATAGATAAAATCTTTAATTCATCCCTGTTTTATTTTTAATTCCAGTATATATATTTTTTTTCTTGACAACACCACATACTTGTATAATAACTGGTGGTATAAAGAATTAATTTTAAAGATACAGCAGCATTCACTTTTCTTAACTTTATGTGATAAATTTGCAATATACATATATAAATATACGCATAAGGCTGTATTCCTACTAAGAGTTCGATACAAAATAACATTTCTTCAGCAACATTTTATGAGAATAAAATAGGGAAACAATACAAACTCAGATCATGGACAAACATGAAGATGAGCCAGTGAATTATATTTGGCACAAGCCTTTTTTCGATGATATAAATGCCTCAAGCTAGGACCATAAAACGTCATAAAACTAACTTCGCTGAGAGAGAACTGTGATGTGTCCGACAAAGAGTTTTCTGGCGATCAAGAAAGATCTTTTGGCAGGCGCCGGATAGGCGGAACTGTCAACTTACAGTCCCTCAGTAGAAAGTGAAGTGGATACGACAGATTAAAGTTAGCTAATGCGGCAGCACTTTCGAGAAAAAGACCAAAACGATTGAAAATAGGCACACTGGACAATGATAAGAAAACGAAATAAGATCGAAACGGGTTATAAACATCTATTTTCTTTTAACTACTTTTTTTCTTCCTAAAAGCACAAAAAAAGACAAAAAATCTGGGACAATAAACATTTCTACATTCTTTACACTTAACCGTCCGGTGCTTATATGGAAAATTTTCGCTAACGTCCGGTATTATTTCGTACATTTGCAGTAAGATTAAGTGAATTACTAATTTTATCATAACTTTTTCTATTTATCAATATTTTTTGACATTTAATATAATTGCTTCTTCGTAGCACCTGAAGGGGTTTTAGTTATTTCAAATATATATTTATATTTACTCTATTCGAAATTACACGACTTTTAAATTTTCAGCACGTATAAAAAATAGTATAACAAAAATTTCCATTTCATTAATATTTAGTACTACAAAAAAGAAAACTAAAATTAGTTATTCACTATATATTTGTAATGTGTAGTCCACTCAACCTTTATGGAATGCTGAAAAACTTGCAGATGAAACTAGTGAGACTTTTCTTTTCTTGATGCAGCCCATACTCTACACTGCCTCTGAAGACCATTGAATAAATAGGATTAATTGATAAATATCTACTTCACCATCAATTAATATTTTTTCTATGAAAATAAAATTTTTCTAAATTTATGAGCATAGCTCGAATGCAGTTAATAATTAGTATATGATTCTTTCAGACAAAGGTCTTTCATTATTGATTTATGAAGGTTACCAATGTCTCATAAACAAATCAATATATATATGTATGTATGTATGTATTTTAATACATGTATTAATATTATAAATATATATGTATATATATATATATATATATATATATATATATATATATATATATATATATAATTGCTATTTTTTATGATTAGTAACATAAAAATAGCTCCATCTACAACAAAATGTAAACGGGTATTAATTTGAAATGCAATTTTTTTAAACGAGTATTTTTATCTGACCATACAATTAATGTTAACAAAATTTCCATTATTTTTACGGTACCCTAGAGCACCAATAATAATAATAATAATAATAATAATAATAATAATAATAATAATAATAAAGACAAAATATTTTACATATGCTAAAATGTAAATTAACTTTTCACCGATACATTTTTATCAATTTTATCAATTACACTTTTATCAATACTTTACATCTGGCTGTATACATAACTATATATAAAACTAAAAAGAGAGACTAAAGATTTGGGAAATTACACATTTTTCATACATGCAGCATTAATTACACAATAAATCCTAAATATTGGAAGTTTGGTTAAAAATTTAACCAAACTTCCAATAAAAGCTCAGATGATTCTTTAAGAGTGTATGTGTATATAAATTAAAATCAGACTGAATAAAGTAATCATTACGGTATAGAGTAAGTTAATATAACAGTAAAATGATAACTAAGGTAGGGTAAAATAATCTGTCTCAATCCAAAATTATCAGAATCTTTAACATTCTAATTAGTTTACATTTCTCACAGTTAAATTTTTGAAAGCCATTATTTTTAGAACGAAAAAACGATATATAACTGGCAGTTGTTGTTCTCTTTTAAAAACAGATAGGTTTTAGTTGAGACGTTTTAGTTCTATCATACCCAACCAATTAAAAAAACATTTAATGGGAATCAAAATATGTAGTTAAGGACTCAACTTTTGTCCTTGAAAAGAGCTGCAGTTCAAACTTTCGGTTAGAGAATATGCATTAAATTTCCATTTCCGCCTTTTGTTTTCAGTTATTGCATTTTTTTAATGAAGTCCTTCCGTCGGATTTCATACTATTCCATACTTTCATGTTTAAAATATTTTGTTTATTTTTTGTAAACGTGTCGTGATTTTTTACAAACAAAATAGATGTGCATTGAATAGTTTTGTGTTCTTGGAAAAAAAGTGAGGGACAATTACCATAAGTGGTTAGCGTTAGAAAAAATATTTATTTTACTGGTAGTAAAATAAATAATTCCACGGTGCGTTTTTGTTTGAGAAACAATAATCTACAATGTACAGGTGCTAAATCTTTAAATGCCGATACTAAATCACAGTTCAGTCAGTCAGAAAATAAAAAATACACAGTTAATCACAGTCAGTAAATAAAATATAAAAGCCGAAGTAAAACGTAAAAAAGCGTGATTCTGAGATTTTGGGATTCCTTCTTGTTAGTTCAAATGCTAAAACACCCTGTGTGGGAAGAAATCCTACTCACAACATAAAAAGACATCGTTCTCGAGATTACGTCATGCATTTCTGGGTTGTAATATTTACATATAAAAAGATAGCGGGAGAAGGAATAGAAAAAGAGCGTCAACATCTCTAGAGGTGGCTTCAGAATGTCATCCCATGGAAGGCAATCTCTGTAAAGGTAAATCATAAAGTCAGGCGTAACCTATAAGCAGGAGGATACAGCCATGGGTGATTCTAAGCTTTAAAAAAATTCCTGAACATCCCACAAAATTTTCTGAAAAATCAAGCGCTACTAATTTAAAATAAAAATTATATTATGGTTAATTTCCAGATGTCGGAACTAGAGCTGGATGATATCTGAATTTTAATATTGTGATAAATCGTTTACCAAATATCGATATATCAATATGTTCTAATATATATCACTTTATTATAGAGTTACAAATATAAGTGGGATGTATAAAATAATTTAAACACACATACATCAATGTGTATGTTGATTTTCTAGAAAACAAAAATTCAGTTTCTTAATCTTGGAACATAAATTTAAATTTCAACATATTTACTTTAACACGTTGACGGACACTTGCGTCTATAGTCATCAAAGCGAAGTTCACTATGTGGCATGACGGCAATAGCCGTTCAAAACGAAACGGTCGTTTTTAGACACTACGGCTATAAGGACACAAATGTGCATTTACCGGCGTACAAGTAGAAGCCTAGTGTCATGTTTTGGAAATAATCAAAATTAAGTTTATTTAAGCAGAAAGAGTAAAACTATACTTGTATTATTCTAAAAATTACAAAAACATAGTGTTAATTTTCGAACTTCACTTGTTCCTACTGTCCGTCAATGTGTTAAAAGGATAATCATTTCTCTACTTATTGGAACTAAAATGCATATTATTCAAAATTAAAAGAAATTAATTAGATGAAACAAAAATATATGTATATTTATTTGTTTCATTTCATTCATATTATATATATATATATATATATATATATATATATATATATATATATATATATATATATATATTCTAAGACAATAGATATATTAAGTGAAAAGAATGTACTTCTTTTTTTCCGAAAATTCAAAAAAGAATTTTCGGGAAACCAAATATTTGTTCTTTATAATTTTTGGAACAAACCCACATAAATTTTCTGAAATATTGGAAAATTTCGGATCGAAGTCACCCCTAGACACAATATTAACACTTGAAAAACAGGCCAGCAATTTATAGAGAATATAAATGGTCCCTTTCCAGAACAAAGAAATCTATATAAAATGATTTAAGCTAAAAATTTATATATATTGTATTAGTCCGTAGTGCGTTTTTGGTTGAGAAGCTCTGATCCAAAGTGTACGAGTACTAAACCTTTAAACGCCGATTCTACATCACAAATAAAACATTAAAAAATAAAGGACAAGTAAAACGTAAAAAAAAGCGTGATTCTGATTTTTTTAAACATTCCATGCTAGTTCAAATGCTATAACACCATGATTGGGAAGAAATCCTATTCACAACAAAAAAAGATATAGTTCTCGGGATTACATCATGTATTTCTAGATTGTAATATTTACATATAAAAAGACAGTGGCAGAAGGAGTAAAAGTATCAATATCTCTGAAGGTGGCATCAGGAAGTCATCCCATGGAAAGCAATCTCATTAAAGGTAAATCATAAAATCAAGTGTAACCTATAAACAGGAAGATACATTACTTAGCACTTGGAAAGCAAACCTACAACTTATATGGAATATAATAAATAGTCAGTTTACAGTGCAGGGAAATTTATGTAAATCGATTGGCTCCTAAAGTAGAACAACAGTGCTCATAACCCCTCATTTTAGGGTTAATACCTATCAGGATACTACAAGAATTATTTCGGGAGAAATACCATGTTTTACTTTAAAAAATTTTTTGAAAATGATAATTTACAAAAATTACCCGAATAGATAGGCAAAAATAAACATTATATATCTGTGTACCTATATATGCATACAGATATATGAACTTAAATTTAAAAAAAGAACCAATTTCCTTGGAATGTTTCCAACTTTATCCGACTACATAAAACTACAGAAGGAGAGAAAGTCATTACATGATTATGTCCTTTTCTTTGACTTAAATTTTATTATACATTATGCTATGTTATTATATATATATATATATATATATATATATATATATATATATAATATAATATAATATATATATATGTATGTATGTATGTATGTGTAAAGACGGACTTCACGATGTGTGGTTGCAGTCATGGCCCATAAAAATGACACCGTTTTAGTTAGAGACCTTTATTAACAGAAATTTGGAGGGCGGGTTCCCACTTCATTATAGGAACACGACAAACTGAGGGGTCAGCTAACATAAGTTATAAGTAAAAAGCCCTTAACACCTGGGTCAACATCTCAGTCAAAATCTGATAGCGTGATAACTCCGATATCGTGATAATCTGATAACTCCGATAGCGTGTATCTCCTTTTTGTTTGAAAATTTCCTAAATTGTCCGCCAGGGCAATGTAGAATTATAATTGGTTAGACCACGTCTCTGAGGGCATAAACTGTAGCCCCAGTCATCAATTTAATTTCAGGATTAAAAAGGGGGAAAATAAAAGGACGAGGGAATTTTGCTTTTGACTTAAAATTTCTGAACCCCTGAGAATTTTCTCGGAGTATCTTAGGGGTTTTATATAAAATACCTACATTAGTTTCCCGATCTAGTTTATTTTTCCTTACAAATATGTACACATACATACATATGTGATGAGATGTTTGTCTCATCATAAAGGGAAGCAAGTCCATCTTAAATTTCATGCAATCACGGCGAATCGTAGTCGAGTGGGAAAACACAAAGAGAAATTTGGGATAAAAAAAAAAGGAACTGGGTTTATTCAGTCAACTTCTTTCACGGACGTCTCCCCGCAAGACACGTACATCTCGGTTAAATAGTTGTCTGGGCCCAACCAATCAGGGCTTAATTACCAGTCATGTGGGTGACGCCAAGGACGTAGTGTCATGAGCTATTTTAATGTACTTATGCAACAGGAAACTTGGCGGTGCAAAGTTGCCAATTTAATAGGAATAACAAAGATATTCAGCAATGTTGCTAGAAAAAGATAGAATCACCAGAAATTATTTTAAAATAAATATAATTACGGTAGTTAATTTTTTAGAATAAAAATATCATTTATATATATATATTTTATTTATATATATATATATTATATATATATATATATATATATATATATATATATATATATATATATATATATATATATATATATATGCATACAATATAAATAATTATAAGTTATAGAAAAGTGCGTTATCATGCTTTTTATTGCAATTATTTTAGTTAATTTTTTGTCCTTGAAAAATATTTTCCGTAAATAATCAGTAAAATGGCGAAAGATTTGTGAACATTGACAACAGTTGTGTTTCAAAGCACCTAATTTTATATATTTATGTTCAGACTGCAATATTTACTTTAAAAAATATATTTAGTCCGTTTTTATACATCGTTTTTACACAACACATTTGTCTGGGCGATTTTTTTCAAAAAACTGTTGTACTTACTCCACAATGAGGAGTTTTTATTCTGATGATGATATTTAACTGGGTAGGATATTTTAATCTAAAGAAGATGTGTTTTAAATTTACTTTCTGGCCTACTTTTCTCTAAGCTTCCGACTAAAACTGAGACAAATATTTCACTCCAAATATAACCATAGTTAAAGAAAAACCGAGATTTGACTGTACAAACAAAACGGTTTAAATAGCAAATTTCCCATAGTTTACGGAGAGAGAACTGATATCATTAACTTAGCGCTACACTTTAAATATATTTTAAATCTATTTCTAGTATATGTATTTTTAATTAAAAAGCATTGCACCCACTACTAGCGTATTCGTTCCACCCACATTAAGTTTAAAACAACAGAATAATATTGTGTTTACGAGAAAAAGTTGTAATAAATTCACAGAAGCGACCGTGGAGACACATTTAACATTGATGCGTAGGTGTAAGAATTAGAGATAAAAAACGGTTTATAAAAACTGAATGTATTTGTTTAGTCAAAACTATAAAAAATATTAATTTAAAAAGAAGTGGGAAAGATTACAGTCTGAATATAGATGTATTTAAAAAATTAGACGCTTTGAAACACAAATTGTAGTCAATGCACACAAATTTTTCGCCGATTAACTGAAAATTAGCGGAAAATATTACTCGAAGTTAAAAAATTAACTAAATAACTGCAATAAAATTCCAGAGGAAGCATGGTAACGTACTTTTTTTAAACTTATTATTATTATCATCATCATTATTATTGTTTGCTATATATACATATATATGTGTGTGTGTGTGTGTGTGTGTGTGTGTGTAAAATCCAATAACTATAAAACTGCTGAACAAGGAGAAAGCTAAACAGCTAGAAGTAATAAAAATGCAGTCGGCCGACATTGAAGAGAACGGCACAAGTCTAATTAAAACTTTATATCAGAGCTGTTAAAACGGACATCTTTACTAGTTAACGACAGACAAGAGAAAGACACAAAAATCCCTCTTCTCGAACAGAGGTGCATCCAAGAGTGAAGACAGAAAGAATTTTCCCCCTTACTCAGCGAATGTAAGTGTAAGATCAGGAAAAACGAGGAACCATTTGCCGGCGACAGCTGGGAAACGTTTCGAATAGACAGAAAATTTACATCTATAGGATAGAAAGATTTGGGAAATGTATCGAAAAAATTTTAAGTCGAGAACGCTCCTCCTTTGATTAAGACATTTAGAGACTGGGAAAAAGATTTTAAGGAATTAGAATGGGAGAGAGGAGGTTTTTAAGGAAATATTAAAGTTAAATAATTTTGATGTATTACACACATTATATTATATTATATTATATTATATTATATATATATATATATATATATATATATATATATATATATATATATATATATATATATACCAGCTTCATCTAGGTTAGTGAGGTCAGCAGACTTTTGAGAAAAAATAGTCAAATTACACTGTCAATAAAGAAAGATAGCGAAAGCATTAGAAAGCGATTTAAGTAATAATCGCTATCAATTTAATACACAGAGGCAAACGTTTGAAGAGCGGCAAACACCTACGCAAAGAGACACGTGCGGCTTGTGAAACCCAGTCTACCGATCCCTGGTCTAGGTTTAGGTGATTTCTTAGGTGATTTTAGGTGATTTCTCCGAAAAATCTTTCTTATACAAGATGTTTATTAACTGATATTTTTTTTTTTATTTGGATAATGTTTAAGTCTAACGAAGTTGTATTTTAACACTGTCTTCAATTATTTCCTGTTCTTCCAATGAAAATCATGTCAAACATCGACTTTAACAACAGTCGACGAAAACAGAGGTATGCCTATACTAAAATCGTTGAAGTAGGCGATTCACCAGTTTTTTTCCTCGAAGATAGAACTGATATTATTAATTTTATCGCTATTAGTATATTTCAAATTTATTTCTAGTACACGCATTTTTAATTTAAAAACATCCACCCACTTCAAGCGTATTCGTATCACCCACATTCAATTTAAAACAACATAATAATATCGTATGTACTCAAAACTTTTTCAATAAATTCCGAGAAGTGACAGTGGAAATGCATCTCACATTGATGCGTAGGTGTAAGATTTAAGAGATAGAGAAATTGGATTAGATAAATAGACTGATCGTATTAGTTTAGGAAAAATTATTAAAAGGTATCAATTTAAACCGATGCGGGGAAAATAGCAGCCTTAACATAATTAAAAATTGGAATATTTAAAAAGCCTTGTCAATGTTAGCAACTTTTTCTCCATATAGCTGATTATAAACGAAACATATTTCCCGAGAATAATAATTTAACTAAAATAAAATTAGAAATAAAGAAGAAAAAAATCTAGTGTTTGCTTTTAAATTAAGCAGAAGGAAATTTAAATTCAATTACATACAAGCGGAGTTTTTAATGAAAATTTGGCGTTTTCTACGTAATTTCAAGAAGAAATACACATAATTTTAATGTAAATAATGTTAAGCGTAAGTTACGTAAAGATTCTTAAGCAAAATAGCAGGAAATTCGTAGATTATTATCTTACTAAAATAAATATTTTATACTCAACTAAGTATTGATAATTTTTGTATCTAACGCCTTAGGCATACATCAATCTGTACAAATTAAAAATGCAGCATATTCAGTTTATGATTTCTTTACACGATGAACAAAGAGCGGATTTTTCGTGTGATAATAAAACATTTTCAACCGAATAAAGACTGTCACATCAATATGAACCAAAATAAATCAGTTAAAAAAAGTTTAACTATAACACAAGAAATCTGTGCATTGTTCACCTGGGAAATAAATTTAAATTGAATTCGTTGCTTTTTCAACGTGTACAAGTGATAAGGCCTTAAGATTGATTAGAATCATTGAAAACAATTCAGCACACATTAAACACTTGTTTTCTAAGGGTTTTTTTTACGCTTGATTGATTGATTCATTTTGAGCCTAAAATTTAGAATGTTTTAGTAAGTAATATTACATACATACAAAAGACACAAACATAAATATTTTATGCAATATTTGTGACAAATATATTTTTATATGTACATAGGAAGGAAAATTTACAACTAATATCGTAACTAATTGCATGAGTTAGCATTAAGAATATTGAAATGAAATACAAATGATAAAGGCGAGGATAAATAACATTAAAGATGCTATTTGATGCTATCGAAATTTAAGACGAATTCGTTACTTTTTCAACGTGTAAAAGTTAACGTGTTATAAGGTCTTAAGACTGATTAGATACGTTGAAAACAATTCTACACACATTAAACACTTATTTTCTATAGGTCTTTTACGCTTAATTGATTGATAGATTCTGAGCTTAAAATTTAAAATACTTTAGTAAGTAATATTATATATATATATATATATATATATATATATATATATATATATATACAAAACACACAAACATAAATATTTTATGTAATATTTGTGACAAATACATTTTTATATGCACATAGGAAGTGAAATTTACAACTAATATCGTAACTAATTGCATTAGTTAGCATTAAGAACATTTGAAATGAAATACAAGTGATAAAGGCGAGGATAAATAATATTAAAGATGCTATTCTATAGGTATGGTCACACGAGTGAGAGAATTCGCAAAAAGATAAAGAAAAGAATTCGGCGGAACGACCACCAAATGTGTCTTTCTTTCCTTTTTTTAATCGGTTCAAGACGACTTAGAAAAAGAAAAATCCTTTCACCAGTGAAAATTCCCGAAAAGCAATTATAATGCAGAAATAAACGAGAGAAAAAAAAAATTTCACCTCGTCCGTCAAAATTTTCTACGACTGATTATTATAAAGATCTTTAAATTACACAGAAATAAAGAAAAACATTAAAGATAAATTGAAGAGGAGCAAGTCAAAATTCGCTTTTTTTTTAACATACAAAGAGTAGGCAAGAAACTTTTTTAAGGCGGGACCCGGTTTAGACGACTAGCCTTTTGTCCGTGACCTTTCAACAGCAGACACACATGGCTGAACAAGGTGATGACCGCTAACACCAACAGCTATATTTTAAAAGCAATAATAGTAATGAAATATATGGAGATGCCGATGACAACAAAGATAGTTATACAGCGACCTCCCCCTCTAACATTTAGATATTAAATGCTGAGTTAGTACAAATTGCTGATTTGGTACGCAAGTCTCCAATTGAGAATTTCCAAATGAGAATATGATTTATAAGAGCATATCTAAACTTCCCTAGATCTTCAATTAAAAGAATAATTAATCTCTGGATATATTAACTGCATGTAACTAAAGACATAGGACTAACACATTTATTCTCGAAAGAGAAAGTAAAAGAGAATTAATAATTATAAGAGAAAAACGCTTTCTGGCCTTTTACCCTACCTTCAGGTTAATAAATTTAGCATTTACTCTTTCCAAAAATACTATGTATTGTATATATATTTACAATTATAATTATTTAGAATAATTTCCTTTATACAATAATTACAAATGTTTACCAATACAAAGTCATATAAAGAATTATAGTATTTTAGTTTAGCAATGACTCAACAACTTCTACGGAGCATAATAAGGTTGCTTCAGAACGTTTTATATTTTCTCTTTCTCTCTATTCCTCTCTCTTTTTTATTTGAGATACCAATTGAAAATGGTTGGTTTACAGAAACTTTACTTCAGATCGATATTAAAATTTAGTTTCTAATATAATTGTTTCAAAAAAATATTTTGCAGGTAAGTGAATTTCATTTTTTATTTGTTGTATATTTTCTATTTATTTAAAAAAAAAAAGACAAAAATTACAAAATTAACTCAAAAATGCAGCCTTATTGTAGAACTTGTAAAACAATCATTCACAAAGGAGAAGATCATTCTATTTTATGAATAATTGACAAAAAGGAAATTCTAGTGAAGATATGAGACTTGATACTTTCATTGTATCCAAAGATATTATGTCTCCTTAACTACACTATAATGATATTAGAATGTACATTTTATTGTTCAGGAAACTATGTCATTTCTGTACCACCAACTTGGTATAATAGTAAAGAACTAGGAGACACAACAAAACGAAAATCTTGAGCAGTTGTTAAACGAACCCATTCAAAGAATTTCATTAGGAGGAAAGTAACATTTTTGTCAGAAAAGTGGGGAAAATGAAGTCCTAAATAATATTCCAGAACCTTGAACAATCCTAAGTGGAGACACCAAATTTCATTCAAACTAAAGCAAAATGTTTTCAGTCGAATTAATTTTAGGTAATAAAGCAAAAGTTTTACCGAGTCCAGCAAAAGAAGTAAAAAGATAAGTATTCTTCAAAACAAGTATTCCTTAAAACGCTTCAGAACAATTTATATCATCTCTAGGTATATTCAGTGCTACAACAGCAACCTTTTTATATATTCGAGGTTGCAGAATTATTAATTTTGATTGTCCTGTTTTTCCCATTTCTTAACTGACGAAAATAAGTAAACAGGAAGTTAAACCAAACAGTTATCTAAACTGTAATGGTATCAGAGTAATAGTATCTTATTCTTCAGAAAATAATATCATTTCTGTATCACAATCTTGGAATGATGAGAAATCGAGACACAAAAAGACAAACTTAAGAGCTGTTGTTAAACACACTTAAAGAAATTCATTTCGAGAATAGGACATCCGTCAGTTCGAAAAGGGAATCATGAACAATACCTAATGATATTCTACAATTCTGAAGATTCACAAGCAGGAACACTGATTTTCAAATTAAAGCAAAATGTTTTCAGTCACAATTTTAGATAATAAAGTAAAATGTTTACAGAGTCCTGCAAAAGAAGTAAGAAAGTAAATATTCCTTAACACACTTCTGAATAATATATACCCTTTCACTATTTAGTACTACAACAATCTTTTTTATAGTCTGGAGGTTACACAAAATTAATATTGATCTCCAAAGTTTTTCACGTTTTCTAACTGACGCAAATAACTAAACAGTTGGGCTGAAAGATGGCCGATTGGTTAAAGCACTGACCTTCAGTACCGCAGCTCGTGGGTTCGAATCCCACTGTGGCATGGATGTTCGTAGCCGTTCGGAATCGGTTTTAAGCAGTAGGTGCCGGCCTCATTAGCCCTCGTGTTGCAAAAAGTAGACCAATATATATATGTAATGTGTGCATATATATGTTTATATATACATACATATATATATATATATATATATATATATATATATATATGCAAATTCCCAAGTAAGAAAGAATGTTAATAATTACCTTTCAGACACAACAGGAAAACGCTAGGCTTAAATATGTAGCCACATTCAAGTAGGATGTGGTATCTTTTTACGGTACAGAAACCAAAATAAACTAGTAGACACTGAAAGCAGAAAATAAAAAGAAAAAAAACGGAGACAAACATACCGGGAAATTAAAACGAAGAACCGGATCTACTTAAAATTGATCTTCATGCTTTCGTCCAAAGAATGAAATAACTCTTTTAGAGAAGAATTTCTTAAACGAAAACTGGATCATAATTTTACCCAACAATACACATGCCTTATTTTCTTTAGATAAACCTTAAATTGGAAATAAACGTACCATG
The DNA here is from genome assembly GCA_032207245.1 of Pardosa pseudoannulata. Taxonomy (NCBI): domain Eukaryota; kingdom Metazoa; phylum Arthropoda; class Arachnida; order Araneae; family Lycosidae; genus Pardosa; species Pardosa pseudoannulata. The sequence continues at coordinate 76,044,979 of CM063502.1, read as the reverse complement.
CCCGTAGAAATAAAACACAATTTTTAAGGGGGAAAACTAATACTGCATAGAACAAAAAATAGTTAAGAATGTCTAAAAAGTTATTTTTATCTCTTTGGTATAGCCAGAACTTTTTTTTTTGGGGGGGGGGGGGCAAGAGAGGTTGCATATAGTCATTGCAATGCAATATCTTTATTTTAGAATGAAGGTTCACAATCTTTCTTAGACCACCGCCTTCTATACAAGGAAAAAATTTCTAACGCCCCCTTTTCCATTACAGTTGATGATAACAAATATTAAAATATTGTTGCATTTCACATACACCTATTTTATTTTTCTGTTTATCTATTAAGAATCGCAATGTAAAAATTGATAAAAACAACCATTAAATGCAGTAAAAATCGTTTACTAAAAATTATAAAGTACAAAGAAAGCACTAAATCAGTAAGAATTTTTTTCCAAAAATGACTTTATTGGAGTTGGTATACTTACACCTATTTCTGAGTGCCTGTTTCCAATTTCATTAACATAATAATAATTTTAGATAGCTAGATGAAATGATTATTTAGGAAACAGGAGGCATTTTCGTAGTATTTTATTTACACTCGCATAACACTCACAGAAAAATATTGAGAACTGAACTTCCTACGCCAAGCCCTCTAGTTGCGAATTTAATGGGAAATAGGCATAAGGACAGGGTAGGAAAAAAATCACGATTTAAAAAAAAATCAAAAGAATCGGATTTATTTGATTTAAATCAGATTTTTTTTATTTAAATCGGATTTTTTTTATTTTTTTTTCTGAAAACTAATTTTAATTGTTGTTTTTAAGTTTTTTGCAATATACATAGAATAGTTTCTTATAAGAAGTAACATCTTATCTATCTAGTATATTCTACACGCTGATTACCTAAAATTAAATATATAAATTTTAATCTAAATACATTCCATTATTTTGTAATTAGATAGTGCAAACTAAATAAGATGTATATTTAAAGAACAAATTGAATATTCTTTTAATGCAAACTATTTATTTAAAAAAAAACAAATCACCATTATTTCAATATTTTGTAAGCACCGAATTATGGATATAATTGTTTCAATAAAAATACTAGCTTTGATGCTTTATCCACTCCTAAATGGTTACAAAGGCTAGAATGAACAATACCAAAAGAAGAAAACTGTCTTTCCATTCCAGCAGATGAAGCCACGACTGTTGTTATTTGGTAGACAATCTGGATTTCGAGTTCTGTAATACTCTCTTTACCTCCCATTACATAAAATGAATTTCACCAGTCATAATCAATCCTTGTACTACCCCTACTACATACTTTCTGATAACAACCCCTAAATTCTTGGAAAGCACATGCTATCTATTTACACTTATTTATTTATTGTTATTACTGTGCTGACTGATTCATAATTCTCCTGTGTTTGGAATATAGGTCTTAAAAGAAGTGAAAAAAAATTATTTAAATCAATGATTTTTTTCAAAAAAAATCGATTAGCATGGTCATTAACTGGTTGGCATGATTTAAATCAACTGATTTAAATCATGCCAACCCTGCATAAGGATATTGACTTGATTTGGCACGACTTTAAAACTTTAAATAATGAAATTAAAGGGGAAATAGTATACATAATTAAGCTGCTTCAGTTTGGGATGACAGAATAAAAACAAAGTAAAAATGAAATTTCAGTGGAGTACATAATACGTAAACAGATTATTAAGTTGTGAAAAAGTACGACATTACAGATAAAAAAATAATCAATGTTCTGAAAATTGTTAAACACTAAAGAAAGATGCATAATACAATTTTTTTCTTCATTAAAATATAAGAAAAATTATTAGATCTCTTAAACTCTAAGAGTTAAGTTATGGATCAAGTAAATCCAAGCAAAGAGTATAGTCGACCAGTAGCAATCTTAGAATTTTATCCTCTGAAAAAGTAGAAATAATACGGCCGACCTCAAAAACAGCTAAAGCCCCCCCCCCCTCTCTATCTGAAAGACTCCAACGCTTACAGAGGGGGGGGGGTACCGCCCCAGTGGAAAACCAATTGTTTAGAATAGTCACTTGGCAAAATGTAAAAAGCACGCTTTTTCAAATTCTCCTATTTAAAACAGTTAAAGTTTAATATAATTCTTATCAAGTTATAAAAATTACAGAAATAAAGGTCATTTAACACGTTGACGGACACTTGCGTCTATAGCCGTCAAAGCGAAGTTCACTCTGTGGCATGACGGTAGTAGCCGTCCAGAACGAAACGGTCGTTTTTAGACACTAAGGCTATAGCGATATAAATGTGTATTTACCAGCGTACAAGTAGAAGCCTAGTGTCATGTTTTGGAAACAATTTTTTAGGTTGAATTTCGTTTTCCACCTGTTCGTTTTCCACACCGAAAATAATGTGCAATTATTATAAATTATAATAATTTTTTTGTCATTTATTTATTTTTGTTTGATTATGAACTAACATTTCGTGTAAAACTCCCAAAAATACTTTGTTGCACACAAAAAATTGCTTATTTAAGTCTTATACATGTCATTTACGTTTTTACATTTTTGCTGTTATAGCAGCCATCGTCCCACTAGAGTTCACTGGCGCCATGATGGTTATGGCCGCAACCTAATTAAAGGTGCTGAAATAATCAAAATTAAGTTTATTTAGGCAGAAAGAGTATCTATACTTCTAATATTCTAAAAATTACAAAAACATATAGTGTTCATTTTCGAACTTCACTTGTTCTTACTGTCCGTCAATGAGTTAAAATAAATAACGGTACCACCAGAAAAAAAATTTTTTTTTTAATCCTACTTACTAGAATATGATATCCTCGAAAAATTTATGAAAATTATTTAATAATTGTAAAACGGTTCCCCCCCCCTTTTTTATGACTAAAGAGATACGAGTATAATGAAATGAAAATTTTCTATACTTAGTAGTTTTTAGAAAGTTATATCTATTCTCCATTATGTTTGCGAAAAATATTTAAATCTTCACTTATAGTTATATTTATCTATGTACATATGATGTTTGAGTGTTTTTGATTCTTTACGACTTATTAAAATCCTTTTATGAAAACGTAAATGTGGTTTAAAGAATTTTTTTTTTTCAAAAAACTACGCATAGTAAATATAAATTTCCTCTCAGATTTTTGCACTAATTCGTGATTGATATAAAAGAATTATGATATTGAGATATAAATGATAAGTAAATATCTGATTAAATATCAACTAAATTTTTATTTGATTATCATACTATTCGATAACTTGTTTTTCAGTTCCTAATGCAATACCCCGGAGCAAAGATACCTAATTTGAATTCACATTCTAAATATCTTTACATTTCTATTAATAGGAGTTTAAAACATCATATCTTCCATTCAATGCTAATAATGTTGTATGAAGCGCATAACTTAGACATAGGATTAAAATGTAATCCCAACAAGATAAAAGTGTTATTTAAATACGCCATTTCTGCTAAGCAGTCCATTTAGAACAAAACTTGGGTTAAGGATTACTATTTGAACGACAACTGTATATATATTTTATCTTGACGCAATCGAGATTTAGATTCTTCGTGGTAATCTCTGACGAATGAGAAACTAAATACTCCGAAGCCTATTTACAGCGACAATGAATCTGCTAAGAACTAAAATCCTCAAATCTTAGATTGTTTGCTTTCTAAGTCACGGAATGCAGCTATCTAATGACCATCATCGGTTATCTATCAACCATTATCCTCATCAAGATATTCTATAATATATGTGATGCAGCCTATTTCAATTACAAAAGGACAGTCAAAACTGATATACATACTATAAAACCCCCAAAAATATTGACTTCCGCTTTGAAAAATATTTGGACACATAAAATGTAAATTCTTCAATATCACTTCTAGTATTTTTCATTTTAAGAATAAGAAATAAATACACACGAAGGAGCAAGTTTGATATGCTACAAAACAGAAACGAAATAACACAATCCTTAAAGAAGATACGATGATAAAGGAAATCATATCAACATAAAACAAAGTAAGCAAAAATATCTTTCCATGCTAGCAAAATTTGTATGAAGAGCATAACTTTTACTAAGATTAAAAAGTAATTCCAGCACGGTGAAGATGTTATTTAAGGATACCACTTCTGCTAAACAGATCCTTAAGAAAAAAAACTTCAGTCAAGGATTAGTGTTCGAACGACAGCTGTATATATTTTTTTTATCTTGGCGGAATCGAGATTTAGATTCTTCATGATAATCTCTGACGAATGAGAAACTAAATACTCTGAATCCTATTTAGAGCGACAAAACAGCTATAAACTAAACCCCCAAATCTTAAATTATTTACTTCCTAAATCTCGAAATGCCTATCTAAAGGCCCTCCACTGTTTTTATTCTCACCACGATATTCAATAATCTAAATGCTATAGTCATTTTCATTTATAAAAGGACGATCAAAACTGATATGCACACTATGAAACCCCAAAATATATTTTACGACTTCCCAACTGAAAAAAATTTTGGACACATTAAATGTAAATTCTTCTAAATCATCTCTAGTATTCCTCATTTTAAGAATAAGAAAGAAATGCATACATATGAAGGAGCAATTTCGTCGTCCAACAAAACAGAAACGAAATAACACAATTCTTAAAAAACATACGATGATAAAGGAAATAAAACATATCGACAGAAAACAAAGCAGCGCATGTTTACATATTCGGAAATACGAAGATTATGTTTTAAAAGAGAAAACATTCTGTTGCTATAGTAACAGGAAGATGTTATTTTAATAAGCGACAAAGAGAGCTCTGATACAATGATAACAACTACCGTGAATGGTCTCCGTAATCCACAGCAGTTCGTTTCAGTGGGATTACAGCTCGCTCTGCCTTCATTGTGTTTAAAGTAGCGAAGGAAGAGCATTAGACAGGTAGACTATAAAAATTGCCAAACTGAAAATTGCTCGACGGTACTTTTCGGAAATGTAAGTTAGAAACGAAAAAAAAGAAAAACAAAATCTCGTGAGGAGTCTACGCCGATTCCGGTAAAATACTTTTCTAGGTAAAATAGAAATACTGTTTCTTCAGACTCCAATAAATCTCTTAATGTTTCCTAACATTAATATTTTATAGAACTAAAAGGCTTTACAGAACTACGACACATTCAGTTACAACACATTCGAAACTGTCAAAAGTACAATAATTACGATTCAGTTAAGTAAAGCAGGTAAAGTATCTGCCTAATGTATCGGAAATGTAAGTCAGGTTAGGTTTGGAGCGCTACAGTCAACTTTTTTTGCAATACGAGGGCTAATGAGACCGCGACCTACTGCTTAAAGCCGATTCCAAATGCCTACGAACATCCACGACACTGTGAGATTCGAACCCACGAACTCCGGTTCTGAAGGCCTAACCTACCGGAAATGTAAGTTAGGTTTGGTTTGAAGCGCTATGATATACTGTTTTGCTACACGAAGGCTGGTGAGATTGCGACTTATTGCTTAAAGCCGATTCCGAACAGCTACGAACTTTAATGCCAGCACCGGGATTCGAACCTATGAACCAATGAGCAGCGTTCTACCATTCGGCCATCGTTCGGTTAAATATAAGTTAGGAATGGGAAAAAAATCCCTTGAGAAGTCTAATGATTTACGTAAACTACTTTTCAGGGTAAAATATTAAATACTATTTTTTTTCAATCTCCAGTAAATGTTTCATTGTTTCCCTTAAGTTAATGTTTTATAGATATAATAGGCTTTACAGAATTACGGCACATACAGTTAAAACTAAAGCACATTTGAAACTGTAAAAAGGACAATAATTAAAATTCAATTAAATGATGCTCATAAAACACCTGATTTACAACTAGAATGCAAACTAAATTTACGAAATTTAAGTCTAACAGATGGATTTTAACAGCTAGACTCTTATTCTTTATAACTGTAAAATATGATGAAATATATTCTCACTGCGTTTGTTTCAATTCGCAGCGAAAATTCAGCTTTGTCAGCAACTAAGTTTTTTTCAAACAGAAGTGTATGAAAGAAAAAAGCATATATTGAAATTGCTATACAACTTTCAGAATTTTATAAACTTTAAGAACTTAAAAATATCCGACTATATCTCCTACTTATAAAACAGGTTTTTAAAGAATAACTTGGAATCACTATAGTAAATGAGAATTCGGATTATGATCTATTGTGTTATCAAATTATATCAAAGATGTTATCAAATTATATCAAAGATGTTATCAACTTTTTCTTTTCATTTCATTTCTAGGATGAAAGCAGGCTCGGTCTAGGTAGATGTATAATAAATGCAGTAAATAAAATATCAGAGCGAAATTCACGAAGTATTTACCAAGAGTCATTGTTAAAGAAATAGGGGATCTTATGAAAATTATAATCAGCAGTTTAACAACAGTTGAAAACGTTCAGTAAAGCAGCATTCCATATATGTGATTATCACACTTAATGTTTACTTCATAAAACGTTCAATAAAGCAACATTTTATATAACATGTGATTATCCCACTTAATGTTTACTTCATAAAACGTTCAGTAAAGCACCATTCCATATAATATGTGATTATCACACTTTACTTAATGTTTACATTACATAATACTCAAAAACTTCTTTTAACTCCAAGAACCCACATTTTCAAAGAATTTAATGAATTTTTAAAGACTTCCATAATTATTTTAAAGGGATCACTTTTTCTTTATATGGAAAAGCTAAAAAAAATGTGTACATATGTAAATGTTGAAGAAACATTACTTCGTTTTCGAAAGAATTCCGTTTCGTACTTACAGTCTACAACTTGCTGTGATAAGAGAAAAAAAAACGGAATACGTAAAATATCAGATACATAAAACTATAAATTACATTTTTTAGCGTGTATATATGTACAAGTGGCACAAAATTCCTACAAGGCATCTAATTCTCTGTAATTTTTCACAGGGTAATTTAGCCCTATTAAAGTGTTCAGATGATATGATCAATGGCAACAACTAATGACTATATTTTTCCTTGTATCTACTATTAACCACAACTGGGATAAGTTTAAATGTTCCTAATTCTTGATCACTGGCTAAGTCCACATAATCTGATTACGATCAAGCATAAACTGAATTCTTCGAAATCATTCTATGAAAAATTGCTTTATTCCTAGTAGATGTCAGAATTGAAAGTGTAAGTAATCCATAGTAAGTTAAACTGGGTTCTCTCCAGTGGTTTTCTTTTTCCTCATCCTTCTTTTTTCTAGGATAATACTCGCTCTCGGGAAAATGACATATAAATTATAAATTTCAGTCTCTAATTAGTCACAAATTTAGTGAACCTAATTAAAGTTCTCCAGTGATTACAATAACTGGCGTATTCTTTGGGATCTCTGACCCTGCTACACACCAAATTGAAAATTATGAAAGACGATAAAGGAATAGATGCACAAACTAAACTTAATGCTTGCAGGAATGCTAAAGAAGCTTTATTACATAAAATCAATCTTTTAAGATGAAAAAAAATTAACATTACATCATAAATAATAACTTAATAACTTCACGTAATCAGCAGTGTTATACATGTCTGATATATTTGAACAGCCGATTGACTGATTTAACATATAAATAATTCAAAATGGATGGAGATATAATAAACCGCATTTAATCGAAATTGAAACAAAGAATTAATAACTAAAAAACGATAAAAAAATTGAAAATACAAGAAAAATTCTTCAAAAAGGTGTAAAATGAAGCTTCTTGGCAAACATCACACTAGCACAAGAGACAAAAACACCTGTGTTGCATTTCTTAAATTTAATGGTAAAACTGTAGAAAAAATGTCAATACATACAAATAATCTGACCTAATGAATACCGCTAATTTTTACACTGTTCCATGGGTCATTCTAATTAAGAAAAAAACTTCTGAAGATCCTACAAAATTTTCTGAAAAAGTATACGCTACTAATTTAAAATAAAAACTATATTAAGGTTAATTTCTGGATGTCAAATCCAGAGGTGGATGATATCTAAATATTGTGATTTATCGTTTATCAAATATAAATATATTAATCAGTTCTAATATATATCACCTTATTATAGAGTTGCAAATATAAGTCTGTTCGGTATAAAATAATACAAACACACATATATCAATGTGTGTAGGTTATCTAGAAAGCAAAAATTCAATTTCTTAATCTGAATACATAAATTTAAATTTTAACACTATTATTGCTGTTCTTCTTTAGAAAAAAAAATGTGTGGACGCGTCAAAAAATAAAAAAGGGTGAGAAAAGATATAAAACTTTCTGACTATCTTCAAAATTCATTTATATATTTTTTATTTGATGCGGAAGATGGTTTTAAAAAACTTTTTTAATTTTCAGAAAATTCTTTTAAAATTTTTTGGAAAAAAAAATTTACTTTTTATAATTTTCAAAACAGACTTGTTTCGAAAAATTCGAAAATTTTAGGATCAGAATCACCCCTGCACTGAAGTATATTAAGCGTTAAGTATCTGTTTAAAAACTGTCAAAATATAAATCTATACATAAATATAGATTTAAAGTTAACAATCACTATAGAATTCAGAATTATAGAATCAAATAAATGAAATAGACGGGTTAAGAAGGTATGTGGGGGAGAAAGGGTATTGACTTTCTACATCAGTTTTTTTTTAATCTAATCTACGTTAATACTTATTTTCAGACGCACTGTTGATAATAATGGTTACAACACAAGTTCATTAAGCTTGCAAACAATGGATTAATATCTCAATTTTTTATTTCGCACTTTCACTGACTCTAACAGTCGTATAAGGAACATAAGAATTTTGAAATCATTACACTCCTAACAAAGAATATTAATTCTCTTATTTCCTATATATTTCCATATCGAGCAATTGATTTCGTGGTAAAAGCAAAAATCTTCTTTCATATTTCAAAATAAGGTAGGAAATAAAAAAGACGAGATTAGTGAACCAAAGCAAATGTTTAACACATAAAAAAAAAAGTTTAGAAGCACTAGCGTTATCACTCCAATTTAATGACTAGTCGCATTCTATAATGAAAGAGAAAAAAAAATTGCCGTGTCAATGAACACAACTGTGGCCAAAAGCGAAGCAAAAATAAGACAATGGAGATAGATCCAAAGAGCAGGCAGAGAGTGAAAGGAGAGCTTCTATTCTATACCACTGGTTTGTAAGTTTATGCAGTGTTTACGAAGAAATGGCCAATCTTTGTAATCATTAAATCTTAACATAGCTTTGATTTAGCAAGTCAATTTGCGTAATAACTGTTCATTGTCAAACCGAAAAGGCAGATTAAGTGGTTGTTGTTTCAAATGGCCTCAAGCGGCGGATGAACAACCCGAATCATATCGATAAGCAATGGAACGCGAGGTAAATTGAGTTTCCCAATAAATGGCCAGTCAACACTGCAGTCGTCTCTGACAAGCGGGTATAAAATGCAAACAGTTGACGCAAGCGTGAAAACTTGTGAATATGTGAATGCGTCGGTAGTCTCCGCGAATCGGCACATGTGATCATTGAGAAGTGTAAAAGAAAGAAAAAAACACAAGGTCAAGCCCCATCCCATCGGAAAGAGAATCGAGCCCCCATCTGGAAACCGGATGGGCCGAAAACCGGTTCTCAATCGTACAGTTAAGTGCTAAATAGCGGGAAAGGGTCAAACCACAGCAAAACAGAAAAGGCGTGGAAGGTATCGAAAAAAACATAAGCATGGCCAACATTTAATTAAAATCCACAAACAGTAGTAAATACCTCAATCAGACCCAATGGCGTATTCAGAAATTAATTTTGGGGGAGGGAGGTACTTATCGTCATTGCCATGAAAGAAGCAATTCCTTTAGCTTAGAATTACCATTTGGATACATACTAAAGAGTACGTCTTATGAATGTAATTTCTCCTATTTAAAACTGAAGGATTGATATGCTTTTTTATCAAGTTATTGGAATTGCAAAAATAAAGATCATTTAAAAAATAATAATAAAGATACCATAAGAACAAAAAATTATTCTTATTAAAATTGTAAAAATTCAACATCGTTGAAAATTTGATTAAAAATCATTTAATGATTGAAAAACAGTCAAAGTTTAAAAAAAATCGTTAAAAAAATGAGAATGTAATGAATAAAAAATTCCTATACAAGTTCTATTTATTCTCAATTTTTGTCTGTAAAAAATATGTAAGACTTTTTTACTTATATATATATATATATATATATATATATATATATATATATATATATATATATATATATATATATATATATATATATAGTCCCTTTAAACGCATTTCAGATGTAATGTTTCTTAAGTAGTTTTTCATATAATCCATAGTTGTAAATGATCTTTCATTTTTTCATGATGGAAAAAATAAGTATGAAGAGAAAAAATTTAATTTCTTAAATTTAGAACACTTATAAAAGTATAATAAAAGAATTAGCCAAAAACAACTGAATTTAGAGAAAAAAATTCTTGGATGCTTTTATCTCTTAGAACCCCCCACCCCTTGGGTACATCCCTGATCAGACCACAAGGTAAAAAATGTGGCCAAAATTAATAGTGACTGAAAAAGAAACCTGAATAAAACACCTGAAACTAAGACATCGATATTTCCTTTTAAATATATTAGACACACATAGTTTGTATGTTATACATACAAATATGATGGTGAGGACTATTTCATACAAATTCCTAAAACCAAGGTGTATGAAATGGGATTGACACTACATAGGATTGGCAAAAATAACAAGCATTTATAAATTATACTACAGGTGAAATGCATTCCCAAAAATTTTGGCTTGATGAAGAGCTATAATTTATATTGAAGTTGGCTGCCATTTAAAAAAAAATTTGACAAACAATGACAGGAAGGGAATTCTTATGCAGATTTTTTTTTTCTAAAAACATTTCAAGTTAATTACACATTTCAGAAAAAAAGAAAAAATAAGTCTATTAACCTCTTTCGTAAAAAATAAAAAAAAGCATTAAAAAAGGGGTAAGCAAAAGAATCTTTATAATCAAACATATTGAAAAAAAATACTTAATTCTTTACAAAATAAAATTCTTTCGACTACTTCCTAAACTTGCTGTTATAAATAGAAGAAAACGGGAAGAAAATTATAAACTGTTGTTTTAAAGCAAAAAAGTAATAATTAGTACTAAAAATATCAACTGAGAATTTTTAAAATTATATAATGCATAAGGAAAAGATGCATAAGCAATACGCAATAAGCAATAGATAAGGAAAATGTTTCTTATTTTACTTCCACATTTTACACAATAGCCGATTTTTATTCATTATTTCGGCTCAAAAATATCTGATTTTATGTAAACCAGTCGTTCCTATATTATATGCAGAGCATTTTAAATTTTCTACTGCATTTAGCAATATTTTTTATAATATATATAGATTTAGTACTTTGAAAATTAAAAATAAGTAATGATTTCATTGAACTTCTTATAACCTAGATTAATTCAACTACTTATAAAATACTTATTAATGTAAACTTTTTGAAACAGGCAATAACTTTTGAATGCTTTTAATTACACACCAAACAAAATTGTTTAAAATTGATATAATTATTAGTCTCATGCTACCATTCGTATTTGAAAAACAAAAAAAGTTTATTTTCTTTTCAAGACATATTAGACAGACTTTTAACATATACTGTTTAATACTTTCTGAATGGCTAAAAGTATGAAATTGCTATTAACTTTTTTCCCGACATTTTGGAAACACCTTCGAAGAATTTTTCGATATATATTTAACTTTTATAAAAAACTTAGAAAACTTACATATATTATATATATAAATATATATATATATATATATATATATTATATATATAAATATATATATATATATATATATATATATATATATAAAGTATTCAAGTGTTACAGTAGCAAACAATCCCTTTTATTTTAACTTCTAATGAAACATAAAATTATTCAAACTATCCAAAATTTTAAAAATAAATAAAATATAATAAAATAATTTAAATGATATTCTTATGATGACGTTTCTTGTTGGAAACACTATTGATAATAACTATATAAAAACGAGTTAATACAGTAAATTATTAATATTCAAATCCACATTTTATTTTATACTTCTTTCTGTAGAGTATTTTTTTATTTTAATTATTTGATAGAGTTTAATTTGTTTTTCAGCCTTTTAAAAAATCCATCTACACAGAACTGTTATAGAGAATATATATATATATATATATATATATATATATATATATATATATATATATATATATGTATGTATGTATACCAATTGTTCCTATATTATATGCAGAGCATTTTAAATTTTCTACTACATTTAGCAATATTTTTATAATACACATAGATTTCGTACTTTGAGAATTTAAAAAAGAAAATTATCATTTAAACGAAAGAAAAACAAAATTAATGAAATCCGAATATCCATAGGAGTTAAAATTGTACGAATATATTAGATCAAATTCAAAATATTTTCAAACAAATAGCAAAAACACAGATGTATGTATCAAATTATACATTGCATTTTAATTACACACACATATAATTAAAAATATTGCATGTGACTAATTTTCTTGACACGTTTGCCAATATTTTATCTATTTCCGGACTTCCCAGACATACCTCACAAGTATAAAACAGCAGAATATGATTTTAAATAATGAAATATTTAAATGCCAAGTTCATAAGTAGAGCCAAAATTTTCAAGCTCAAATGCGTTTCATTTATCATAATAAAAATGTTTAGTGGTGTAAGTAGGGAAAAAGGCGCCTTTATTGTTTTCGTTTAGGTAGCATGCTTGTGCAATGCTGAAAGACACAAATTTACGTTACACGTTAAAGGAAGTAAGACAGATTGTTTTCAAACAAAAAGCTCTTGCATTATCGCAAGAAAATTGTTTTTATTCAAAGTTGAGATTGGGTGACACCTACACACTGTAAACAATTGCGGGTTAATTTGATTTCATTACAGATTTCTGGACATTCATGTAACGTATAAAATGATGTATATTTTTAAGAAAAATTGCTACTCTTTTCTTGTTTTTATAGCTAAGACAGATAGAAAATTATCAATTACAAGAAAGAAAAAGAAAATTAATCAAATATCCCTAGGAGAATAAATTAATTTTACCTTAAAATTTTACTAATATATTAGATCAAATTCATAGTAATTTGAAACAAATAACAAAAACACAGATGTATGTATAAAATTACACATTGCATTTTAACCCGATTGCTGTGGATTTCATAAGTTATCTCAAATAAAAAGCAAAACATAATAAGTTGTATAACTTTGTAACTAATAAACTAAAAATCCATTTAAAGGTAAATTCTGTGTAAAACATCACAAACAAATGCATAGAAATTATTTTATATTATTAAATATAAATACGTTCCAGAAGAAATATTTTCGTCTAAAGTAATTTTGTAGGACATTACAGGATTCATGCTCCGTTGGTAGGATAAAATAAAAGAAGTATGGATTGAAAAAAAGCACGTACTGACAGGACATCGTATCAGTCTAGATTTAGTTATCAATCACATTCTATGTTGTTTATATTCGATATAATATTTGTGCGATGCACTACTTAAACAAACTTTTAGAATAGACTTATTGCATTTTGAATTTTACTGTTTTATGTATATTATAATGTAAACAAGACATAATGGAAAAAAAAAACATTTATTTTGTTAACAGGGTCCATACTCAATTTGGCAGGATAAAAAAAAACATCTACTGATACAACATCATAGTAACACAGGTTTTACAATTCTGTATTGGTTTTATTCTAAATAATTTTTGGAAAGTGGGACTAATGCAGCGTTGTCAAATAATCAAACTTTCTGAATACACTTATTTAATTTTCAAATTTTGCTAATCATGTATATTATAATGTGAACTTAAAATATAAAATAACAAAAAAACTAGAGATTTAAACTACAAAGTTGGTTGCACATTAATATCCCATCAAAATAAGGATTGTAACAACAATCAAATGAAAACACATACTATATCTGAAATAAACAGATATTACAGAAAATAAATTGTAATTTATTTTCAAATGGCTTTTGTATTAACACTATTGTAAATATTTATAACAACTATGCATGAAGATGGAAAAGGTAACAAAAAAAAAAAAACACTTTTACATAATTTCATTAAAAATGGTACATGAAAAAAAAAAGAAGTTGTTAAGACTTCTTTTAATAATGAAAAATTAAAAAGGAGTTCTAATGCACTTTCAAACACCGTATGAACCCTGGCATTAATATTTGGTATGTACTTGTAAGCTTAGAACTTGTTATTTTTTTAATTGTATCATAGAAAGTTAAAGATCAAATTAACAGAACTAATCTCTGTCAATAACAAAATTTAATTCTTTCGTTCACAAATTCACCAAGTATTAACTTTGGCAATACAATGATATAAAAAAAAATTTAACTAAGAATACTGAATTTAAAAAAATAACTCGAATTTATTTCTACAGTGCAACACATACGTTGACATTAAAAAAATTCCCATCTAAAAATATCAGTGAAAATATTTTCGATGTAACAATCGACTCTTTATAGTAGTAATACAATAAATTCAATTGCGATGTACGGGAAATGCTTTCGGGAATAAACCTGACATAAGACAAAATAAGTTATAAAATAGTTTACGATTCTAAAAGAATATCAAGGCTATTTTATTTGTAAATTCTAAAATATATCTATTAAAAGACGAGAAGTTGGAAAACATATCTGTTAAAAACATTCAGTATATATAAAATAGCTGAAGGATTTATTTCTAAGATGCGCAAGCTATGCTGAAAGTATTTAAAGTTTTTTCAACTTTCACACAACATTTGCTTGATTAAAAACACAGTAGATGCATAAAATAATTTTCATAATAAATGTGGCATTCATGAACACTATATACATTTATATACTAAAATAACAAATTTCCTGAGAGGAAAAAAAAAATTTGTTACCAACATCGCGCTTCTTTAAACTTAATATAACCAACACAAGTATCAATAACTACTAAAATAGTTTCTTAAAGAACTTAACCAACACTTTCAAGAAGTACAACGTCTAATTTAAGGATTTATTTACACCTTTTCGCGACATTAAACGAAATCAATTATCACCATCACCCTCCCAAAGGAATTACTCAAAATTCTAGTTTAAAAGTACATGCTGTAATTTTTCATGAGATAAGTTAAACAAAAAAACTTTCAAATCACATTAAAAGCGTTTATATTTAAACACAGGTAAAAATGTCTTAACATCTTTCTCAAAACGAACCATGCATAAACATCTTATTCTTAAAGAAGTATTCAATTATTTTAAATTGTTACAACTTCAAAGGAAATTGTTACAACTTCAAAGCACTTAGCGAAGATACTGAATTAACTTTGACATATGACCGTCAGCAAGCACAGAAGCCAAAACACAGAAAAACAACTACTTTAGACTAAATATACAACTTAAAATAAGAAAAGTATCACAAAGGAGGTAAATGAGGTGTATTAAATGCTATTCTATGGGAAGAGTGTCTTTGAATTATCGCTTTAGCGACTCGTGAAATCGTGAAAACAAATACAGCAGTAGTAGCAGAATAGGTACTCACCGAAAACAGTTGGGGATCAATTAATCCAGCAGTTATCGACACCAGATCTCAAATTCCAGTACTTAAATAAATGTATCAAGAGGTGGTCTGACAGAATATTTCAAACAAATTGGCTGGTCGGTGAAATAACTGTTTGTTCTGACCGGCTGCACAGCTTTTCCCACGATCTCTAACTTCACAGCTCGCTGGACGGATGGTTCACGGCCCACACCGACTTACGGCCCGAGAGGAACTAAGGCCGGGGTGGAGGAACAAGTAGTTAATAAGGGCGAAGACGCAGAAGGGGGAAATAAAAAAAATGTCAAAAAACAGGGTAAGTCCGTTCTCGAGTGGGAAAGGCC